>MKYO02030513.1:427283-749280 GCA_002013955.2 Citrus medica | reverse complement strand
TATTTATTATATATTATTAATTTTTATTTCATAATTATAAATTTTTTTTCACAATAACTATAGCTTAAAAATTACAATATCTCAATCCAAAATACACCCAAAAATAAAAAGCCAAAAACAGCCCCACCACCAACAATAATTTAGCAAGCTTCACGCGCTTGTGCTTGTATTGTCTGCTTGACGAACTGGACATGGGGGGGACCAAGCATCCATTGAATAACTGGAAAAAGTAGAAAATAAAAAAATCAGTGTCCAGCAAAAAGAATCCACCTTTATGTGTTGCTTCCTATTCAGGACATACATAGATAATGTACATCGACCTGGAATTAAAAAAATGGAAGTAGAAATTAAAACTTACTTTTTTAGATATGGCTCATATATATTACAAGTATCAAGATTTGATTAGAGTTCACATATTTACAACGTGTCTAGTTTTAATTGAGAGACAAACTAATCATTAATAATCAGGTTTTTCTAAATGATTAAATAATGATATTAATTATTGATATTTACAAAATTTGTAAGAAGTATAACTAATATGTTGGGATATGTATTTGTGCAGAATGACAAATATAAAGAATAGCAATAAAAATGGTGTAACTTTAATATGATGAAAAAAGGTAAATTGTAGAAAATTAATATATAATTCGAGGTAAGTTACAGACATTGTTTACCCCCACCAATTGAGTGAATGCACATGAGTTAAGCAAATATGTATCTAGGATATAATGAAACGCTTCTTTATTTGCTTGTGTTGTGCATCGACAAAAGTAAATCTGAATATTCCTTAATGTTGCAAGCTTGCCACAAATTAATATATTGTTATTGTAAAAAAATAAAAAAAAATGTATGGGATATTTGATGCATAAAAGAAATAGATATTATTAGACGAAATTCATTTTAAGAAATAGGGCTACAAAAAGCGTGGTGTAATATTATTTTATTAATGTCTAAATGACATAAATATAACATCTATTTACAGATATATTTATGCTCTTTTATTTAAGTTATCATCTTTCGTAATGCCCTTAATTCATATCCATTAGATCAAGCAACCTAATCCCCACTAAAGCTAACTTATTGAACAGTAACTCAACGGATGCTTTAAGGATTGCTCTTGGATGATTGACATTTTTTAAAAAAAAATTTGGGCAAAGAAAGAAACTGAATTATGAGTTTATGGAAATTAAAGCAAATGAGAAAGTGAATTAGCACAATGAGTTTGTGATTGCGAAGGAACCAGCAAATCAAAAAACAATTAAGCAAGAGAAAAGGACAATGAACACGTTAATATTCGAGAAAAGGGACATGACACCTCTGAACGTTTTAAAAAAAATATACAACTTCCTTTTTATTAGTAAAATCTATTTATTTTAATAATAACCTAATTTTTAATTTACATTTACTATCATGTCCCTATAATAAGTAAATTAATATATTTAACTTAAGAGAGTGAGCCCTCCAATTTTACTTCCCATTTGCCCAATTGCCTTTCATTCATATACAAGCATGTTTAACATATCATTTTGCCTAATTTGCCATGGAAGAAAATAAATTTCATTTTAATTTTATCTATTATTCATCATTTTTTATCATCTTAACATTGGGAATGATATATTCATAATTTAAAGTGAATAATNTGTCTCTCTCTCTCTCTCTCTCTCTCTCTCTCTCTCTCTCTCAATTTAAATTATTATTTTTAAATTAAGCTTGTGATGTGATCTGACGTGAGGTGGCAGGTGTCTGCGTGAGCGTTCTCAAGAAAATCTGCCGCGACAATGGCCTTGATCGCTGGCCTTATCGCAAGGTAACTTATTTATCAAATTAGCTATTTCCTTTTCGTTTCGTTTCAATTTAATTTAATTTATTATTAATAATTGGCTTTTTTTTTTAATGGTGATTTGAACAGTTTCTATCTGGAAAAAGCATTGAGGATATTAAAAAGTATGCGGCTAGAGAAAAAAGCAAAGAACTGGCTGAGCTCTCCAAGATTGCTAGGAAAAGGTATGTATGGTGGTCTTTCGATTCCTAATTGCCCGTCCTTGATAATTACATTCTCAATCATCGTTAGATAATCGGCAACTTTTTAGATGAAAAAGGATTGGACAACCCTGTTTTTAATTTACAATAAATCTTGCACAGTACAGTAATAGCTGAACAGAAAATTTTGTAACTGAACTGATCCGATTAACAATATTATATGTTCTTTTGATGAGTGTATGATTACTGTCCAATTCAACACAAGCTAGAATTTTTTGTGAACCTAGCTGTTTATAGTCTTTGCTGCCTAAAAGTTGTAAATTGGAAGATGGAAGGATAAATAGGATTGTGGCATTTTTTTTTTCCTTCCATGATTCTTCTCACGTAGCATGTCGTTGTAAGAGATATTTGTGCTGGCAAGATACTATGTGATTACTTTTCCTATTATGTGCACGAAACATTTTTCTTCCTGTGCCTGTATTAGAACCTGGTTTTTTTTACTACCACAAATTTCCCCTTTTTCGTATATGCTTTTTTTAAAAACTGATTTTTAAGTTATCACGGATGGTTCTTAGCTTTCATAAACTGTTTTCCAATCAGTTATGGCCCCTGGATAAGATAATTGATGGTAGTCTTATTGATTCAAGTTTTAAAAATCTGATACTCAGGGAAATCATATACATTTTATGCCAACTTCTGGGTCTTTCTAGATTTGTCATAATGCGAAAGTGCTCTCTCTTTAAACTTTCCTAATTGTTTGTGGATGCAGTGGATTTCAACCCCTAAACAATGAAACATCCAAATTACATGGAGTTGCCTCCCCTCCTAATTTGCAGCAACAAGGAAGCAAAAACAGTCCAGTCGGGCAGCCCCACATCTTGCTTAATGCAAACTTGACAAAAGGAATCATGGCCCTGGATGAATTTAAATATGGATTCCCATCAGATGGCTTATCAACTGCTCCGTATAAATGGTGGGGTAGCAGAAGTTCTGATGGCAATGATGGCATCCATAAAGATGAAAGTGAAATAGATGAAGAAGACAAACAAGCTGAAGCAAAAGCAGATAAAGAATCTGCTACACAAGCAACAGGCAATGAAAAATCCAGCAATGGGGAAACAGAGAGCAACGTTGACCCTCAAGAGTCAGGTCTTTGGACAGCTGTCAGAAAAAGAACTGTAGAGGAAGGACGAGAAGCACTTAAGCTTGGTGTTTATAAGAAGTATTGTGTAAAGCAGCTAGACAGGAAAGAGAGAGTGCTGCTTCACCGAATATTCAAATCTTCATTGCCTAAAGAGTGGCTATGACTCTTCCCAAATTACAGTGTGGGTTGCTGTGCACGTGAAGGATCATTCTTATAGTGGTATGGCCAGACCGAATCCACTGCACAAACTCCTGTTCTGAATGTGCAATCACTATCCGCATAACTAAGTTTTATCTTCTGTTCTTGACATGTAA
The DNA here is from genome assembly GCA_002013955.2 of Citrus medica. Taxonomy (NCBI): domain Eukaryota; kingdom Viridiplantae; phylum Streptophyta; class Magnoliopsida; order Sapindales; family Rutaceae; genus Citrus; species Citrus medica. The sequence continues at coordinate 745,842 of MKYO02030513.1, read as the reverse complement.
TAGAATTGATGTGTGTGGTCTCAGCTGTTTGTTGGCATTTCTGTATAATATGTAGCCTGATTTATGTTTTCAGGAACTATGCTCATTAGTTTTCTTAAACATCGCGAGAGTGAGTAGCTAGCCTCTTAATCAAATCATCTAAACTAGCTAATTACTCTTCTTGATTACCTTCTCTGCTAATAATGTTTCTGTAACTTACCAAATTACAAATACTGTAAGGTGATATTTGGTTGGGAGGAGAATGGGGGAGATGAAAGTAATTTAAATTCTATTTTTATTTTCATTGTTTGGTTGCACAAAATATATAAGAATGTAATTTCTATTATAATTTAAAATCCCTTATAATGTAAAATTTGAATTCCACACCAAAGAATGAAGAATTTAAATTCTTTTTATGTTGAAAATTCAAACTTCCAAAATTACCCTTCAACATTTTAATTTGTTTAATGTTATTAATTATTATTATTATTTATAATTTTATTTTATCAATTTTATATTATAAATAATTTTATATTTATCAAATTTAATGAATGATTTAAAAAATTTAATAAAATAAATAAACTTATTTATTTATTTAATATGAAAATATATAAATATAAAAAAACTATCGCCGGATCTCCGCCAAAATTTCGCCGGACCACCGCCGACACACCGGAGGTTCCCCGGAACTGAAACCTCGCCGGATCTCTGCTGGACTCGCCGTAATTTCGTCGGAAAAGCATTGGCTGCCATGACCGGCATTGACTTTCGTTGACGGGCGTTGACTACGTTGACCGGTGTTGACTTTTGTTGACCAGCTTTTATTTATATTAAATAGTTTAATATATCAAATTATTTTATATTTATATTAAATATAAATCATGAATTGTTTTAGAACTATTTGAAATTAAAAAGTTTGGTATTAATATTAAATTATATTTTATTACTAATATAGATAATTTAATATTTAAAGTAAAAAATAAATTTGTCCTAAGAAAAAAATTACAATTTCTTTCCTTAGCAAATTTTATATCAAACCAAATAATGAAATTTAATTTTACTATTCTCTTCTACTCCTCTCTTCTATTTTCCTCTCCATTCTACTCTTTTCCTCTCCACCCATTTCTTAAAACTTAGGGATTTGTCTGTGGTATACCCCAAAAATATGGTATTTATCTAAAAACACTCTCATACTAAAAAATTATCTGTATATACTTTTTTTAATGTACAGTTACGAAATTAGCCTAATGAAAAATCTAAATCAACCAAACTGTCACAACCAATCGTGTAACAAAACCCCTAATTCTCTCATGAGCAGCATCTCCTTCAGCCTCTTCTTCTGGATTTCTCCTCCTCTATTTTACAAATCCCTGCAATTTTACAACAATTCTTCTACACACTCTAGCCGAAACGCAGCAAAACAAGTAAAACGACGCCGCTTCCGTGCAAACCAGTAGCTGCAATTCCCCCACTCTCCTTCAGCGTCTCATCTTCTATTTTACAAATCCCTGCCATTTTACAACAACTCTTCTACACTCTCGTCGAAACGCAATAAAACAAGAAATTGAAGGTAATTTATCAATTTAATATCTGTGGAAATGTTAGGTGGGACTAGGATTTTACTTTCCATCCATGAGGAGTATATGGCCCGGTTAAGCGAATTGAGTTTTGAGTGAATACAGATGGCAACATGTACATTTTGTTGTTTTGTTCGTCTCTAGAATTTCATTTTGATTTAAGTGGACCACATTTGCACACACGGCAACTTTCTCTCCTTGCAAGGTTCTTGAATCTTTAATTCTTTTTGGGCAAATTAAACTTATAAAATGCACATCAATTTCGATTTTGGTGTCACTTCTATCGAGAAATAATCAACCCAACTTCAATACTTGCAGTTGAGAACTAAGACTAGGAGTTGTCTTGAAATTAGTTCATGAAGCTGTGATAAAGTCATAGAACAAATTAATTGCATTTTATTTGATTAATAATGTTAGATTAGAAAAGAGAAAAAGAGGAATAACTTGTGGTTTACAAATTTGTCAGGAAAAATGTGTTACTGCTAAAATGTGTTTATGTTACCAGTATTTTGAAACTGGGAAGTACTTCAATGCTGAAATCACAATTTGAGAACTGAGATGCCCCTATATAGTACCTGCAAATACTTCAATGCTGAAATCACATAAAATAGCCATAACTAAAGTTGATTCAGGAGTTGAACAGTTCACTGTTGATACATCTCACTAATTAATTTGTTTATATTTTTTTATTGATTTCGTTTAATTAATTGTATTCTACTATATGTAGTCCATGGTTGTGATTTGCAGCTCAATTTCCTTTTTTTAGTTTTTATTATAATCTAACCTCCAATACAGTTGTGTAAAGAATTTCTTTCCCTGAATTTTACCCTGGAGTCGTGTAAAGAATTCTCCAATGCAGTTATGTAAAGCGTTTATTTATCTGACTTTTACCCCGAAGTCGTGTAAAGAATTCTTTACACAACTGTTGTCGTGTAAATAATTTCTTTACCTGTCGAGTAAAGAATTTCATACACAACTGCTGTCGAGTAAAGAATTCTTTACACGACTGTTGTTGTGTGATGAATACTTTACTCGACAGTAGTTGGGTATGAACACTTTACTCCACTATATTCGCATAATTAGTTCTTTACTGGACTGTAGTTTGTAAAGAATTCTTCATTGGACATGCGTCGGGTATGAACACTTTATTTCCAATGTTACAAAAAATCTATGGTTTATATAGTAGACTGTAGATCAATGCATGTTTTACTCGACTGTAGTCGTGTAATGAATGATTTACTCGACTGGTATGTCGTGTAATTTTTATGATTGGTTTAAAATATATTATTATGTAACTTTTCAATCATTTTATATATTGATTGATAAATTTTTTTGTATTTATGCAGATGGAACCGAAGATCAAGGAATCTGAATACTTCAAAGCAAAGATTTCAAATCGATCATCACTACAGGCAGTGAAGGACATTAAAGATAAACTCTCTGAGGCGCAGAAAAATATTTTCAGGCGTTCTTGTTTCGGTCATTTTCAGACTATGAGATGTAATAGTTATGATGAGGATGTAATTGATATTTGATGTCATTAAAGACAATTGACAGCATTAATATATTTTATTTTTTTGTTAATTATATTAATGATAGATAAGATAGTTTGTACAATCTATGTGATATAACAGGATTGCCATATATGCACAGGGAATACACTGTAAGAAAATACACGACATCAGTCGGGTTTTTGCACAGATACACGACTGCAGTCGGGTATTTAGAAATAAACATGACAAGCTCTCTGTGACAAAATACTCGACGGCAGTCGGGTATTTGCACAGATACACGACTGTAGTCGGGTATTTAGAAATAAACATGACAAGCTCTCTGTGGCAAAATACTCGACGGCAGTCAGGTATTTGCACAGATACACGACTATGGTCGAGTATTTAGAAATAAACATGATAAGGTCTCTGTGACAGTCGGGTATTTGCACAGATACACGACTATAGTATAGTATTTAGAAATAAACATGAACAGTTCTGTAACAACCAAAATACACGATTGTACTTGGGTATGTGCACAGAATCAAAACTCTTTTCAATCATTCATTATATTGATGACACAATCAATATAGATTTTAAACATATCAAACTTCAAATAAATGAAACGAACTATAGTCCGGTTGCCTATCAAATAACATAAATCCAATACTTATTGAAATCGTAAATAAGTCGTAATACAATAGAAGTTGTTTAACATTCATCATAAATTTTTGGCATATTCAACCCAAATACTCGGTCTATATTTTATAAGCCTCTGGTCGCCTCCCTTCAATACATATTCTTAGAAAGCCACACAAACACTGTTATTCATCTACGAAACAAAAAAGGTAGAAATTTATCACTAAATATGAAAGTTATTAAAAAAATTAAAACAACAAAAAGGTTCATAGTAGTACATGTACTTATTTATGTTTCATTCGGTCTAACTACGGGCTCATTGCTAGGCAGTGGGATTGGTACACTGCAAGTTAGTCGATTATGTCCTTGAGAACCACACCTACCACACTTACGGCGCAACTTCTCTTCGCCTTGTGATGGTATCCTAATTTGTTGTGGCCGACCCTTTTTCTGCTTTTCCACAGGGGGAAAAACCTCATTACTTTGCACTTCTTCTGAAACCTCTCATTCTTCTTCTGTGCCAACAGGATATATTGTTTCTACGTATGCTGCAACCCATGCTTCACTGGAATAGTAACGAGAACACATGTCATATACAGACAATGTTTCTCGATACCTACAAACAGCTAATGCATGTTCACAAGGTAATTGATCGAGTTGAAATTCCCGACAACTGCATGTCTTGTCAAGAATGTTGACATGACCATTAAGGTCACCATTTTTAACAATAAATTCATACATATTTAGTGGCACCACTTTATATGTATGAGAATTCTCAGATTTTGCTAATGGCCGTTTTGCTCAATCCATTCACCACAAAACATAATAGGCACACGTACTGAAATCATTTCCTGTAATAATACAACAGTTGATTATACAACAAATATAAAAATAAAATCATACAATATTTATAATGAAGTGTGGATCTGTCTGCCTATTTACACGACTGACGTCGTGTAATTGATAGTTTACACGACAATAGTTGTATAGCTTGCTAAAATACACAACTATAGTTCTGTAAACAGTCAGATGATATATTTAATAAAATATAACTGTAATCTTTGTACTAACAGAATGCTAAGTGTCATAACAACTACTATATCTTTCAAACTTGCACGATTGTTGTCGTGTAAATTCATACATACATGACAGAAGTCGTGTAAGTTGCAAAAATACATGACTCAGTAAATAATCAAATGACATATTTCTTCCTAAAAAAATGTTGAGATCTCATACCAATTGGAACATTTTACATATATACACAATTATAGTATGTAAGTTTATACATACACGCTAGTAGTCGTGTAACTTATTAACACACACGACTATAGTCCAGTAATAGTAAAATGATATATATAGTGAAAAATATATATTTTTTGAACCAATAGAATGATAAGGTGTCATAATAATTGATTTTTTTTTGCACATTTTCACGACTACAGTCGTGTAAATACATACATACACGACTGCTGTCGTGTATGTCGGGTGCTGAAAAAAAATTGACAACAACTTCAAGATTTAACGAATGTAGTTATAAAATCCATCAAATAATAGTCATATGATGCAAATGCAATGAAAATATGAGTTGCTTTAGTGTTTATCACAAAACAAACAAAACCCTAAAAATAATATAATGTCAACAAATTGAATAGATACCCCAAAATAAAAAATAAAAAGTTTCAAATACCTTATTCATGGGATGAATAATACACCCAGCTGCAAACAAAAATCTCAGTGCATTAGCTGTTTGTGAGTTATTTCCGATTTTGAGTGTAGTGTGAGTTTTTGTTGTGTTGAGTTAAAGAGTGAAGTAAAGAGTGTTGTGAGTTGTGTGTGTTTTATATTTTTCTTTAGGGATATTTTAGACAATGTACCACATACAAAGGCATATTTAGACAATTTTCAAGCATGGGGTATATTTAACTAAATACCCTATTTTTAAGGCATATTTAATTAAAAACCCCCTTAAAACCAAACACCACCTAAATGCATTTTTCTTCGTGTGAATCTTGGAAATGTAAGTCTTCCTTTCAACAGCCTTGACCGGTGTGATGCAATTTTACATCCACTTTGTACAGAAATTCAGATCATTTAAATATTTAGTAGAAGATTGTAATTAGATTTATCTGATGTTTGCTTTTTCGTGGATGATTAGGTTGGTATTTTGGATATTATCCGTGAAATCTAATAAAATGCAAGGGTGGAAATTTATGAAGCTCAATTTGTCTTTTTTATGCATAAATATGTGTGGAAATCTAAATTTATAAACAGGAAGAAACCAACCCACCATGATGACAAAATTCTTTGATTTTGGTTAAGCAGGCGAGGAATTGTTGGAGCTTATTCACTAAGAAAAGCCTAAATAAAAGAGAATAAAAGACGAGGAAGAAACACAAAGTTTGGTTTTTAACTGAAGTACTCTTTCTCAAAAAAAGAAAAAACTGAAGTACTCATTTATCTTTGTTGTCCTGTAGATTGAGCATTAACCAAGAAGTAACCTCAACTTCATTAAATTCAGTCTCCGGCCGCCTCTGAAATCCACGGTGAGGGTCGTATAACCATAAGAAAAACCGCTAGGAAACCAAAGCCAGTTTCAACCGGCAGCCAATGGCATGGCCCTGATCGTGTCAAGTACTTGGATCCACTTTCAGGCGAAGCAGCATCTTATCTGACAGGAGAATTCCCAGGAGACTACAGCTGGGACACTGCTGGCCTCTTGGCAGACCCAGAGACCTTTGCCAAGAACCGTGAGCTCGAAGTTATCCACGCCAGGTGGGCAATGCTTGGAGCCCTCGGCTGTGTATTCCCAGAGCTCCCCTCTCGAAACGGAGTCAAGTTTGGTGAAGCTGTTTAGTTCAAAGCCGGTGCCCAGATTTTCAGTGAAGGAGGGTTAGATTATTTGGAAAACCCTAGTTTGATCCATGCACAGAGTATTTTAGCCGCATGGGCAATCCAGGTAATTCTGATGGGAGCTGTTGGGGGTTACGGGACTGCTGGAGGGCCATTGGGTAAAGTAACAGACCCTCTTTCTTTATCCTGGTGGCAACTTTGACCCTCTTGGCTTGGCTGATGATCCTGAATCTTTTGCTGAACTTAGGTGAAGGAAGTCAAGAATGGAAGATTGGCTATGTTCTCTATGTTAACAACAATGCTTGGGCTTATGCAACAAACTTTGTCCCTGGAAAGTGAAACTGCAGGAGGTTTATTCATTTTTCAATAGTGCTATGAGATTGCCATTGTTGATGTAGATTGACGTGTGAATGGATGTGAGCTATTTATATAATGTTGTACAAATGTTAAAAATTTAATGGAGATATTCTGCTTCTAAATTTCCTTTTCTCCTTAGATAATCATTCTTAGGTGGTGCAAAGCGCTTTTATGTAAAGTTTGAGTTCACATTTTAAAATGCAGATATCTATAAAAAGGAATCTACATTAAAGAAGAAATCTTTGGAAATGTGACACACAAGCGCGCACACACAGGGGGTAAAACAACAAGAAGTTATAATGGTTTGGGGGACTATTGAAAAATGAGAAAGACATGGGTGGAATTAACAACTGGTCATCCAAACATCCATTTGAAAAATGAGAAAGACATGGGTGGAATTAACAACTGGTCATCCAAACATCCATTTGAAAAATGAGAAAGACATGGGTGGAATTAACAACTGGTCATCCAAACATCCATTTGAAAAATGAGAAAGACATGGGTGGAATTAACTACTGGTCATCCGAACATCCATTTGAGAGCGACCAATCATGATAGCGACAGGAAAAATGAAAAATTAAATCTTATGAAATATGGAGGGTACTTTTGGGATAAACCTTTCTAAGTTTTCATCCTAAAATATAACTTTATGGGAAAAAACTATTATTTTTTAATATGATATATGTATTCGCAAATTGAGCCTATATATATACACAATCAAACTAAATTGGACATATTATAATTTTTAAAATAATTGTTATTAATTGTGCCATAAAATAATTAGCTCTGATGATAATCACTTAACCATTTGGTAAAATTTATCTTTTAAAGTCTTATGAGTTTAAAAAGTAGTAGTATGTGTTTAGTAAATGTTACCGTTGAACTACTGTAAGAGTGAAAATGAATAAAATAGATATAATATTGAATAAAATTTATTTACATATTTTTAAACGTGTATGTATAAAGAGCCAGAGAGAGATACATACATACATGTATATATTTTTATTGTGTATACAATATAGTTGATAAGTAAAATAATTTTTTATTTTATTATCTCAATATAATTAGTAATGGTAATAATCACTTTAAATTTAATAATTTTTTTTCCTAATTGAATAAGGATAATCTTTGATTTTTTTTATAATATATGTGAAGATGTATACATAATATAAAATTAATTATCAAAATCAGATTTTAAAATACTACTTGTTTTATACTTTTAAAATTCATTGTAAGATAGGATAATCCTCAATTTTAGTTGCAATTATGGTTCTATCCTCAACTTTTTTCTTGAATTTTCACTAGTTGCCAAAAGGAGGGGGGGCATCAATGGCATTTGTTTCGTACATAAAATTAATTGGGGTTTTTAATTAAAGATGCCCTAAAAATGGGGTATTTAGTTAAATATACCCTATAGTTGAAAATTATCTACATATACTTTTTTATATGGTACATTATCTAAAATACCCTTAAAGAAAAAATATAAAACACACACAATTCACCTTCAACACTCTTTACTTTTTACTTTTTTTAACTCCACACAACAAAAACTCACTCCACTCTCAAAATCACTCATGCACAGCTAATGCACTGAGATTTTGGTTTGAGCTGGGTGCATTATTCATATCATGAATAAGGTATTTGAAGCTTTATTTTTATTTTGTGTTATTTTTTCATTTTGTTGGCATTATATTATATTTAGGGATTTGTTTGGTTTGTGATAAATAACAAAGCAACTCACATTTTCATTACATTTACATCATATGACTGTTATTTGATGGGTTTTATAACTACATTCGTTAAAACCTAAATTTGTTGCTAAAATTCTGTTCTGCACTCGACATACTCGACTGCTGTCATGTAAGTATGAATTTACACTACTGTAGTCTTGAAAATGTGTAAAATATCCCAATTATTATGACACCCTAGCATTTTATTGGTGCAATATATATATATATATATATCATGTACGTATGAATTTACATACTACAATTATGCATATATGTAAAATGTTTCAACCGTTATGAGACCCTAACATTCTATTAGTGCAAGAAAAATATTTTTTGAGAAGAAATATGTCCTCTGACTATTTGCTGGATTGTAGTAATCTATTTTTGTAACTTACACGACTTTTGTCATGTATGTATGAATTTACACGATAGTAGTTGTGTAAATATGAAAAATATAATAGCCGTTATGACACCTAAGATTCTGTAAGTGTAAAGAATACATTTTTTTTTCTAAATATATCCTCTGACTATTTACTGGACTATAATTGTATATTTTAGCAAGTTACGACTATTGTCGTGTAAACAAGCAATTACACGATGGCAGTTGTGTAAATGGACAAACAATTCCACATTTTGTTTTATACCTTATTTGAATTTTTTTGTATTTGTTGTATAATTATGTGTTATATTATGACATGAAAGAATATATTGAGTTATTTCTGTTGATATTTCTAAATTTGACATTCAAATGAAGTTCAAGCTTAAGACATTTGATCTAATCCCTCCCGTTTCAATTATGACAGATGATGATGTAGATATTTTCACGACGAAGCAAAAAAACTATATTTGCTTGGGTATTTTAGCTATGATAATTGAGTAGCAACTTGTATTCCCTTAAAACTTATTATGATCCTCACATGTATTGGACCGATGTTATTTAATGTAAAAAAAAAGCTTTTCTTGTTTGATGTATTGAATTGTGTTATCATTTTGTTGTAATTTTGTTATCTATTCACTTACTCGAATATAGTCGTGTATTTATAAAGTTACCCGACTACCGTCGTGTATATATAAAGTTACTCGAATATGTAAAATCATCTTTAATGATATCAAATGTTAACAATATCCCCATTGCAACTATTACATCTTATGATAATTAATCCAAAAAATGGCAAAATCACAACAATGAAGTTTTTAGGTATAACATTATGTAGTTGGTTTCAACAACCTGTGTCCAAATAATTTGACAGCCAATGCTTTTTGAAATTGTGTAACATCATCATGTTGACAATATGTGTTGACGTCAAGGCCATAGGATAGGACCTCTAAGTACTACAACAAAAATGCTCCACAATCACCACTAATAAAATTCATATACATCAATAATAATATCACCATTCTTATTGGAAAAAAAAATATATATGTGATGTACTCAATTGCATACCCTGATTTTATTGCAGGATATTACGTACTCACAAGGATGATATTTATTTATGTCTTTCACTGCATCTAGTGATAATCGATTAGAAATCTTTACTTTGAAGTATTCAGATTCCTTAATTTTTAATTGCATCTGCATAACCATAAAATTTTTTTATTATAATATAAAACGACTGAAAAGTTGCATAATAATATATTCTAGACCAATCAAAAAAATTACAGGACACACAAGTCGAGTAAAGTATTCTTTACACGACTATAGTCGAGTAAAACATTCATTACACGACACACAAGTCGAGTAAAGTATTCTTTACACGACTATAATCGAGTAAAACATTCATTACACGACTACAACCAATTAAAGTATTCATTACATAATTACAGCCGAGTCAAGCATTCATTACACGAGTACAACAAGCATCAAATATGTTTTGACTTCTATATCTCCTTGGATTTAAATCCTTTCATGATAAAACATAATGCTTACAACATAAAACTAAATAAAAGCTAAATATGTTTTCACTTCTATATCTCATTGGATTCAAATCTTTGTACAAAATTTTAAGTGAATGACAGTATGAAAAAGAATTTACTTTAATATGGCTTGTCAACGAATAGAGAGAATGAAAATTTTGTTTATTATAAAAAAATATATTCATGGACCATTAAAAAGCCAAATGGACATTTAATCATTAACATATTATTTGAAATCCATTTAATATGGGTAAGAAATAACTAGAATTGTAAATTGAAGGTTCATAGTAAATAATGGAGAAAACCCATATTGTGACATAATGAATGCATACACAGCTGAAGAAAATTAATTTATAATTCCCATGGATGAAGTCCAACTACAAACAATAAGTAAAACCAAACACAGATCTAATAGATAAATCAGTATAGCCATAACTGAGTAATCACAAGGATAATATTTGTTTTATCTAATTCCCTCTTAATATTTAATTAGGAACTCCCATAACCATTATAAGGAGAGTAAGTTCCCTTGAAATCACTCTCTTCAATTTCAACTCCACAAGCTCAAGAAGCTTCATTACATGAATCATTAAGAAACATTATCAGCAAGTATGCAAGTGAAACAAATAACTCGGCCAACTATAATAATGACCAAAATCGCTGGGCAATTTATTTTTTAAAACCCTAATGCATATAACCCCAACAATTATGAATCTTAAATTCTCTTTATGAAGTAAAAATTAAGTGCAAATGTGGTAAATAACATTTAATTCGGTGAATTTCCAGCCTTAGTTTGGTGAATTTCTAATGAAAGTAGCGGATTTGTGATGTTAGAACTAGCAGTAGAAGAAGCACGAACTTGCAGCAGAAGAAGCACGAACTTGCAGCAGAAGAAGCACGAACTTACAGTAGCATAAGCATATTGGGCATTGTAACATCTATGATTTTGTAATATTAGATTTTGAATTGGGGTAATTCTGTAATTGCATATTGAAAAAAAGTATATATGAGAATTTTTAAATTATGAAGATGTATTTAAGTAAATACCCCACTTTTGGGGTATGGCGTGGATAAAGATACCCTAAAAATAGGATATTTAGTTAAATATACTCCATACTTAAAAATTATCTAGGTATATCTTTTTTTGTAGTATACTGTCTAAAATACCCCTAAAGAAAAATATAAAACACACACAACTCTGGGGTTTTTAATTGAAGATGCCCTAAAAATGGGGTATTTAGTTAAAGAGTAATGATACAGCCACAAACTCTTGTACAAACTGATGTGTATCAATTCATTGGTACAAAATAAATTTGTACAAGAGTTTATAACTGTATCATCACTCTTAGTTAAATATACCCCATGGTTGAAAATTATCTACATATATCTTTTTATGTGGTATATTATCTAAACTACCTCTAAAGAAAAATTTAAAACACACACAACTCATCTTCAATACTCTTTACTTCTTACTATTTTTAACTCTACACAACAAAAACTCACTCCACACTCTCAAAATCACTTATGTACAACCAATGCACTGAGATTTTGGTTTGAGCTGGGTGCATTATTCATCTCATGAATAAGTTATTTGAAACTTTATTTTTATTTTGTGTTATTTATTCATTTTGTTGGCATTACATTATATTTAGGATTTTGTTTGGTTTGTGATAAACAATAAAACAACTCACATTTTTATTACATTTGCATCATATGAATGTTGTTTGATGGATTTTATAACTACATTCGTTAAAACATGAAGTTGTTGCCAAAATTTTATTCTGCACTCGACATACACGACTACTTTCGTGTACGTATGAATTTACACGACTATAGTCTAGTGCAAAATATTTTTTTTTTCACTAAATATGTCCTTCGACTATTACTAGACTATAGGCGTGTGTTTTATAAGTTACATGACTACTATTGTGTATGTATGAACTTACATACTACAATTGTGCATATATACAAAATGTTTCAACCGTTATGAGACCCCAATATTCTATTAGTGTAAGAAAAATATTTTTTTAAGAAAAAATATATCCTTTGACTATTTACTGGGCTGTAGTCATTTATTTTTGCAACTTACATGGCAAAATGAATTTACACGACATCAGTCGTGTAAATATAAAATATAGTAGCTATTATGACACCTAGAATTCTGTTAGTGTAAAATATATATATATTTTTCTAAATATATCATCTGACTATTTACTGGAGTATAATTGTATATTTTAGTAAGTTACACAACTACTGTCGTGTAAACGAGCAATTACACAATGACAGTTGTGTAAATGGACAAACAATTCGACACTTCATTTTATACCTTGTTTGATTTTTTTTTTGTATTTATTGTATAATTATGTGATATATTATGACAGGAAAGAATATCTCGAGTTATTTCCATTGATATTTCTAAATTTGACATTGAAATGAAGTCCAAGCTTAAAACATTCGATTCAATCCCTCCCGTTTCAATTATGACAGATGATGATGTAGATTATTTTCATTACAAAGCAAAAAAACTATATTTGCTTGGGTATTTTGGCTATGATGATTGCGTAGCAATTTGTATTCCCTTAAGGCTTATTATGATCCTCACATGTATTGGACCGATTTTATTTGATGTAAAAAAAAAGTTTTTCTTGTTTGATGTATTGAAGTTTAATATATTAAACCTTATGTTAATTGTGTTATCACTTTGTTGTAATTTTTGTTCTCTATTCACATACTCGAATATAGTCGTGTATTTATAAAGTTACCCGACTACCGTTGTGTTTATATAATTTACTGGACTACAATCATTTATTCATGAAGCCTGACTACAGTCGTATATTTATGAAAATACTCGATTGTATTCTTGTATTTATGAAAATACATTCTATTAGTACAAAAACTATATTTTTTTTCACTAAATATGTCTTCTAATTATTACTGGATTATAGTCGTGTATTTTAATAAGTTACACGGCTACTGTCGTGTACGTATAAATTTACATACTACAATTGTGTATATATAAAAACATGTTCCAATTGACTATCTATTGGGTTGTAGTTGTGTGTTTTTACAACTTACACGACTTTTGTCGTGTATGTTTTAATTTACACTATAGCAGTCATGCAAGTGTGATAAATTTCTACCTTTTTGTTTCGCAAGTGGATAAACATGTTTGTGTGGCTTATGTTGATTTCAAAGGGAAGTGACCAGGGGTTTATAATACATGGGTCGAGTTTTTGGATTGAGAATATTAATAACTATGATGATTATGTAGCAACTTATATTTTATTAACAACGCGACTATTAATAACTATGATGATTAATTAGCAAATTTTATTCTATTAAAACTTATTTATGATTTGAACATGTATTGGAACTATGTTGTTTGATGTACAACAACGTTTGTTGTTTGTTGAATGGAAGTTTGATATGTTAAAGCTTATGTTGATTGTATTATCATTATAATAACTATGTTAGGTGGTTCTTGTTCTATGTCCACGTACTCGACAATAGTCGGGTAACTTAGTCGTGTATTTGTAAAGTTACCCGACTATTGTCTTGTATATCTAATTGTACTTTACTACAACTTATTAAGAGATGAATAATTGGTATTTTAATTATAGATGATGTATGTATGTTGTTTTAAAGATACTCGACTATAGTCATGCATCTATGAAATTCCGACTGTAGTCTTGTAGCTATGCAAATACCCAACTGAAGTCATGTATTTATGAAAAAACTCGATTATGTCATGTATTTATGAAAATATCGACTGTAATCGTGTATTTAGGCTAAGCGTTCATTGAATTATATGATCATCATATAAATTGTACAAAACTATCTTGTTGTCTTTGAATATTACACTTCAAAAAAATTAATTTAACACTACTAGTTGGAAATACCCGACTGTAATCTTGTGTCTGTGAAAATACCCAACTATAGTCGTGTACCAATGAAAATACATGACTGTATTCATGTATTTTACCTGCTTATTCCTTCAATATATCTGAACACCCTGTTATATAACAGACATTGTACAAAACTATCTTTTTTCTCAATAATATACTTCACAAAAAATAAGCATGAATACTAATATAAAATCATTTTTAATGATATTAAATGTCAACCGCATCCCCATTGCAACTATTACATCTCATGATAGCTAATCCAAAAAAATGGCAAAATCACAACAATGAAGCTTTTAAGGGTATGACACCATATAGTTGGTTTCAACGACCTATGTCCAAATAATTTGACAGCCAATGCTTTTCGAAATTTTGTAACATCATCTTGTTGACATATATGTGTTGATGTCAAGGTCATGGGCTAGGACCTCCAAATACTACAACAAAAATGCTTCACAATTACCACTAATAAAATTCAGATACATCAATAATTAAATCATCATTCTTATTGAAATATATATATATATATATATATATATATATATATATATATATGATGTACTCAATTGCATACCCTGATTTTATTGTGGGATATTACGTACTCATAAAGATGGTCTTTATTTATGTCTTCCACTGTATCTAGTGATAATCGATTAGAAATTTTTGCTTTGAAGTATTCAGATTCCTTAATTTTCGGTTCCATCTGCATAAACATAAATTATTTTAATTATAATATAAAACGATTGAAAAGTTGCATACTAATATATTCTAAACTAATCAAAAAAATTACATGACACACCAGTCGAGTAAAACATGCATTACACGACTAAATTCGAGTAAAACATTCATTGCACGACTACAGCCAATTAAAGTATTCACTACATGATTACATCCAAGTAAAACATTCATTACACGACTACAACAAGCATCAAATATGTTTTGACTTCTATATCTCCTTGAATTTAAATCATTTCATGATAAAACATAATGCTTACAGCATAAAACTAAATAAAAGCTAAATATGCTTTGACTTCTATATCTCCTTGGATCCAAATCTCTGTACAGAATTTTAAGTGAATGGCAGTATGGAAAAGAATTTACTTTAATATGGCTTGTTAACGAATAAGGAGAATGAAAATTTTGTTTATTATAAAAAAATATATTGATGGCCATTAACAAGCCAAATGGACATTTAATCATTAACTTATTAATTGAAATCCATTCAATATGGGTAAGAAATAACTAGAATTGTAAATTGAATGTTCCATAGCAAATAATAGAGAAAACCCAGATTGCAACATAATGAATGCATACACAGCTAAAGAAAATTAATATATAATTCTCATGAATGAAGTCCAACTGCAAAGTACAAGAAAAACCAAGCACATATCTAATAGATAAATCAGTGTAGCCATAACCGAGTAGTCACATGGATAATATTTGTTTTATCCAATTCCCTCTGAATATTTAATTAGAAACTCCCGTAACCATTACAAGGAGAGTGAACTCCCTTGAAGTCACTCTCTTCAATTTCAGCTCCACAAGTTCAAGAAGCTTCATTACATGAATTAGGAAGAAACATTATCAACAAGCATGCAAGTGAAACAAATAACTCGGCCAACTACAATTATGACCAAAATCACAAGGGCAATTTATTTTTTAAAACCCTAATGCATATAACCTCAACAATTATGAATCCTAAATTCTCTTTACGAAGTAAAATTAAGTGTAAATGGGGTAAATAACCTTTAATTCGGTGAATTTACAGCCTTTAGTTTGGTGAATTTCCCTTAAAAGTAGAGGATTTGTGGTGTTAGAACTAGTAGCAGAAGAAGCACAAACTTACAGCAGCAGAAGCATCCTGGGCATTGTAATATCTGTGATTTTGAAATATTAGATTTTGAATTGGGGTAATTCTATAATTGTACATTGAAAAAAGCATATATAAGAAATTTTGAGTTATGAGGACGTGTTTAGGTAAATACCATACTTTTAGGGTATGGCGTGGACTAAGATTTTTGTTTGCAGCTAGGTGCATTATTCATCATATGAATAAGATATTTGAAAATTTATTTTTATTTTGTGTTATTTATTCATTTTGTTGACATTAGATTATTTTTAGGGTCTTGTTTAGTTTGTGATAAATAATAAAGCAACTCACACTTTTATTACATTTGCATCATATGACTGCTATTTGATGGATTTTATAACTACATTCATTGAAACTTGAATTTGTTGACAAAATTTTATTCTGCACCCAACATACACGACAGTAATCGTATATGTATGGATTTACATGACTGTAATCGTGAAAGTGTGCAAAATATTCCAATTATTATGATACCTTAGCATTTTATTGGTGAAAAAAATATATTTTTTCACTAGATATATACTTTTACTATTACTAAACTATACTTGTGTGTTTTAATAAGTTATCGACTACTATCGTATACGTATGAACTTACATATTATTATTGTGTGTATATGTAAAATGTTCCAACTACTATGAGATCTTTTATCAGTGCAAAAAAAAATTAGAGAAGAAATATGTCATTTGACTATTTTACTGAGTCATGCATTTTTGCAACTTACACAACTTTTGTCGTGTATGTACAAATTTACGCAATAACAGTTGTGCAAGTTTGAAAGATATAATAGCTGTTATGACACCTAACATTCTATTAGTATAAAGATTACATTTTTTTACTAAATATATCATTTGACTGTTTACTGGACTATAGTTGTGTATTTAGCAAATTACACAACTAATGTCGTATAAACTAATAATTTCATGACGACAATAGTGTAAATAGGCAGACGATTCCACACTTAATTAGCCCCCTGTCGAAAAGCGGAAAAAGGGTCGGCCATAGGAAGTGAGGATAATATCACAAGGTGAAGAAAAGTTGCGCCAAAAGTGTTGTAGTTGTGGTCTCGATAACATAATCAACTAACTTGCAGTGACCAATCCCATTGTCTAATAATAGGCTCATAGTTGGACCAAATAAAACAGAAACAAGCACACTTACTACTATAAACCTTACATACTTGTCATTTTTGTTGTTTTAATTTCTTTAATATCTAAGTTAGTTGATAAATTTCTATCTTTTTTGTTTCGCAGGTGGATAAACATGTTTGTGTAGCTTATGTTGTTTTCAAAGGGGGGCGACTAGGGGCTTATAATACATGGGCCGAGTGTTTGGTGTAGCAACTATCATTGTATTACGGCTTATTTACGATTCGAACATATATTAAATCTATGTTGTTTGATGTACAATCGCTTTTGTTATTTATTAAATTGAAGTTTGATATGTTAAAGCCTATGTTGATTGTGTTGTCATTATAATGAATGTTTTAGATTATTTTATGTTCTATATCTACTTACCCGACTACAGTCATGTATTTTGGTTGTTACTCGGTTATTGTCGTGTATATCTAATTGTATTCAACTATAAGCATGTATCTATTAAATACTCGACTATAGTTGTTTATCTATAAAAATATTGGACTGAAGTTGTGTACCAATGTAAATATCAACTGGTTACGTATGTTTTCAAATACTCGACTGCAGTCGAGTATCTGTTAAAATACTCAACTGTAGTCATATACCAATGCAAATATTAGCTGGTCATATATGTTGCAAATACTCGACTGCAGTAGAGTATCTATGAAAGTACTCGACTCCAATCGAGTATCTTTGAAAATACCTTAATACAGTCATGTATTTAGGTTGAGCATTCCTTGACCATTGCTATCCAATTTTTTTTTTTGAATTCATATGACTATCCTGTTATATCACATACATTGTACAAAACTATCTTCTCAGTCATTAATATATTTAACAAAAAAATAAAACATATATATGATGTCAAATTTTCTTTAATGATATCAAATATCAATAACATCCTCATTGTAATCATTATATCTTATGATAAGTAATCCAAAAAATGACACATCAATGAAGTTTTTAAGGGTGGGACACTACGTAGTTTCTTTCCACGACCTATGTCCAATTAATTTGACAGCCAATGCTTTTCAAAATTGTGCAACATCATCTTGTTAGCAATTTGAATGACATCAAGTCCATAGGTTAGGACCTCCAAGTACCGCAACAAAAATGCTCTACAATCACCACTAAAAAAATTCATATAAATCAATTGTTAAAAATCAATTATTATTACTAGGTCGAAAAAATATAATTTCAGTTTGTAATAAAAATAATACTTCAAATTTATTATCACAACCGTAATTTATTATCAATCTACTAAATGATCATGCAACATAGAAGCAACAAATACGAGAACTTTTTTGCAACTTAAAAATGTTTCATATACAAGACAACATGGCTTTCTCACAAATAGCATCTACAAGATTAGCGTGACTCAAAACATTATTTCAAGAATGGACCCAATAAATTAAAATTTATTGCCAATAACCATGAACTAAAATAATTTTTAAGAGAGTTACAAAAAGAAATAATAATAAACCATCACCGCCACATGACATATAAATCAAACTTTATATATTAAGTATGTTAACAATTCCAAATAAAGTATAAATATTCAAAGAAAATGTTGAATTTTTCCATAAAACTCAAACAATTAATTTTCATTAGCTCAATTTGATTAATAGGCTATTAAGCATGTATATAATTATCAAAAACTAAAAACAAGTCTAGGACAAGTGTATTAAAGGGTAATTCTCCTGTAGTTGACTAGTTGGAAAGATGTGCAACAGCATTTGCTACACAATAATACCAAATTCTAAATGCCTCATGACTTTTTCGGTCAATAGCCTCACAATGAGACAAATTAATAAAATGATCCAACATTATCTCAAAATTCACAAGGCCTTCAAAACACATTTTCCACAATAGCCAAACACTAAACAACAAAGATCAAACCTTACTAGTATAATTACCTGCTTGGAAAGCAGATAACATTTGATTTCATGCACATATAAGATGTTATAAATGCATTTTAGCCAATGAATGACGACAATATAAAATTCTTGTTTTCAGTACCTGCCAAGCTGCACTCAGATTTGAACTCTTTTCAACTAAACTGTCCAGCTTTTCACCTCGTGCAAGTGCACTATCAATAATTTTACGTTGAAACAAATAACAAATTGTTAATAAATTAGAATTGCAAATTGAAGGCTCTATAACAAATAATAGAGAAAACTCAAATTGCAGCATAATGAGTGCATACTCAGCTGAAGAAAATTGATATATAATTCCTATGGATGAAGTTCAACTACAAACAACAAGTAAAACCATACAGAAATCTAATACATAAACTAGTGTAGCCATAACCGAGTAGTCACAAGGATAATCTTTGTTTTATCCAATTCTCTTTGAATATTTAATTAGGAACTCCCACAACCATTACAATGAGCCTTGAAATCACTCTCTTTAATTTCAATTCCACAAGTTCAAGAAGCTTCATTACATTACCAGGAAAAAACATTATCAGCAAACATGCAAGTGAAACAAATAACTCGGTCAACTATGATAATGACCAAAAGCATGTGGGTAATTTATTTTTTAAAGCCTTAATGCATATAACCCTAACAAGTATGCATCCTAAATTCTCTTTATGAAGTAAAAATCAAGTGTAAATGTGATTAATGACCTTTAGTTCGGCGAATTTCTAGCCTCTAATTCGATGATTTTGCAGCCTTTAATGTGGTGGATGAACTTGTAGCAATAGGAGCATGAACTTGCAGCAATAGGCATTGTGTACGGTAGTTTGTGAAGATATATTTTGAATAATTAAATTGGGGTAATTCTGTAATTGCACATTGAAAAAAAGCATATAAAAGAAATTTTGAATTAAAGGAGTGTAGTTAAATAAATACCCTACTTTTGGGGTATGGCGGGGACAAATTCTTGAAGATACAAACAATGAAGAAACTTAATATTGTTACAATAGGGGTAAAAGTGGTATTAAGTGGATGTATTTTACAGTGGGGTGTTATTATACAAATATGGAGTCTTTGACTTTTTATCAGTTGACTGTTATGAAAATATACTACAGATAAATAACGACATTTACAAAGTAAATTATAGTTTTAATATTATTTTTGGGTAAATTGATGGGGTCTTTAATTAAATTCGCTTTAATAATTCAAATATTATTTAAATACCCCTCTCCCTTTTAATTAAAATATCCTTAATGAATACATCAAATCCACCCCTTCTCATTCTTTTCTTACACTCAAAATCTATTCCTATTGAAAGCAACTAGAAAATCTCTTAAAATTTCCCAAAATCTCGTACACAAATATAACTATTTATTCACATCTTTAACTCTCATATTTTTTCAATTGAAAGGAGGTGATTACTCATTAATAAGGTATGTGAATGTTGTTGGATTTTAGGTTCTACATTTTCTAATTTTTTTAAATATTTTACTACTAAGAGTGGATTCACAACCCTAACTAGTTCAATTTCATAGTTTCATTTAAATTAAGTTGTTTATATTCAAGTTTAAATTTTAATTTTTAGTTAAAATAAAATGAACAAATTAAATCTTTTCTCTGTGGATCGACCCCGGACTCACCGAGTTATAATACAACAAGACACTCTTATACTTGGGAGTTAAAAATTACTTCTAAGTTGTGTCATAAGTAATGTAGTCATGTAGGTCATATAACTCATGTAGTCATATAGGTCATGTAAATCATGTAGGTCGTGAAGTTTGAGCTGAGTTAGTGAGTTGGAGAATACCGTAATAATTTATGTCAATTTTGAAAGGACTTTTATGAAAATTTTGGCAAATTCAGTTTTAGGGTATTAGATAATTTTAGAAGTATTACAGGGTATTTATTGCAATTACCTCTAAGTTGATGTTTGTCAGTGAATTGCATTTTGCTCGGAACAAAAAGCATTTAGTCATGAAAATGCAGAAACAAAAGCTCAAAATAGTTCAAAATTTATTTAAATACCCATTCGCTTTTTTATTTTCGTACATACCTTGAAAAATATTTGTAAAGTCTAATATACCTTTAATGAATGCATCAAATCCACTCATTCTGTAACACCCCAAATTCACCCAACAAAAACTTAAGAGGAATTTGGAATGAAGCCTTATAACATTAATCTTATAACTAATCCCAAATAAAGTCAATGTTGTCCATAGGCAAAACATATTCTCCAAAATAATAAATAACTCAATAATCCTCCAAAATAAAAACTAGCTCTAAGCAATAATCAAAGTAGCTACAATTAATTCATCTAGAAAATGCCAAAACTTTTGAGCTAACAATCCGCTAGACCAAAAGCCCATATCTCTAAAATTAATCTGCAAAATGTTGGAGACGAGACGTGAGCCGTCAACTCAGTAAACAAACTCATGCATAAGGTTACTAATACGAAAAAGTATATAATCATTATTATGAAGTACTATAAGTCAGGAAAACAATAATCATTTTATAATCACATATAACTCATAATCAGTTAAGTTATAACGTAAAAATCTTTTCGATAAATAATCATGTAAGAAATCTTTTATTAATAAAACTTTTATTTCTTTCAATTTGCTTATACCATATAATGTCACATATATCCCTAGTGACCTGATCAATAGTTCAATATGTCATATGTACTCCTGGTGACCCGACTAATAGTTCAATCAAGGTAATTTATCCTGCAAAAATCGTCAATAAATGCGCACAATACAGCTAATTGTTCAATAATTTCAATAACAGTAACTACGAACAATGAGCTAAAACCTTAAAAAAATAGTTTTCATTTTTTTTTCAATATCAATCATATAGTAATATTTCAATAAAACGCTTATAAGACATTGAATTGGCAAATATTTTTTAGGAAAACATTTTATAGAAAAACATGTATTTAAAGTTCTTTTTAAAACTAATTTAAGAAAAAAATTTAAATAACTTCAAAACCATAAATTGACAATCCATTTGAACATTATTATTTTATTAATAAATATTTACATATATACTTATAATAAACATTATGCATGAATTTACTTATTTTGATCCAATACAATCAACAATAACCCCAATCACACAAGCTCACTCTTGGCCTATAATTATTAAGACAAAATTTTTATCAATATCTTATTCAATTCTAACCTAGATAGGAAAACCCAAAAATCATTAAACCACGTACTCTTACTTAAGCACATCAATTCACTAACTGTATTAGACCATCATACAAGAGCTGATTTCTATCAAGCTATAAACATATCGGAAAATTATAAATATCACAAAAAGCTACTATAAACATGTTGACATTCAATACAAAATTTAACAATATTAATTAGAGTTCATAATCATCTCTGAAAACTAATTTTCCACAAAAACATCAAAGCTATCCAGTGATGATACAAATAGAGGACTGCTGATTCAAAAAATCATAACTTTAGTTATACAAATTCAACAATAGTGATTCAAACTTTGAAGATCAGAGAAGACAACAGGGAATCAGATTAAAAATTTATAAGACATTTAGTAATGAAAAAGCAACCCAAGCTCGCTTTAATATCATCCCTCGCAATTCTGGAAAACAGTTTCCAGGATTGCGGCAGCCCAACTCTATGATTTTTAGTGATTTTTATATAAGTCCAACAATTACGAAATTAAACATACAGAAAATATACATATATTCGTGCAGTAATAAAAATTTCCAGAATTTTCAAAAGTCGTGTGGGTTGTGAAATAAATTATAGAAGTGAGAATTACTGCTGTAAATTGAAATTTTCCAGCATCAGTGTTCCAATTTCAAAAATCAAAACAATTTATATAAAATGAATTTGTGAAAAATAAATATATGGATAGAAAGATAAAGATTTCTAGTTTAATAATATATAATTTTTTATGCATGAAACTCAATGAAAACTACAATCATATGAAGTTCAATCTATACTGTTTATAGTTTCCATCTATACTATTTACAGTTTCCAAGATAACATAACAACACTACTTCCACTCAATAACACATAAATCAATACATGATCATATTTTTCAAAATTTTATAAATACAACACATACAAAATCATTCAATCAATCACATAAAATCACAATCAAAATTAGAGGTTCAAAGGCTTATAAATTCTTTCTTACTTTCAAGACAAAATCCAAGGTCAAGAACTCCTTTAATGGAAAACAGGGATGCAATCAAAATATTCTCCTTTTCTTATTCAAAAACATGAATTCACTCTTATGTTGGCTGCTGTATTCTTTTCTTTATTAGCCTCTAGGGCTTTGAAAAACAAAATAACATAGAGGAGGTTTTTATTGGCCAAGCCTTTTTAAAACCCTTACCCTTTAAGGAATTTATTTCCTTTTAAATAAGGTATGTACTAAATAAATAAATAAAATAAATGATTTGAGATTTAAAAGAAATAAAATAAAATACCCTTGAATACATTAACCCAAAGTATTATACTCTATAAAATAGATATATAACAATAATAATATAACAAAAATAACATGTGTTACACCTTCTCACTCTTTTCTTACACTCTAATGAAAACAAGAACAAAATCTCTCAAAATCTCACCAAATCTCTTATAACCTCTTACACAAATACAATAATGTATTTACATTTTAAGACTCATACTTTTTTTAAATTGAAAGGAGGTACATTACCCATTAAATAACCCAATAAGGTATGGTAATGTTATTGGGTTTTAAGTTTTACATTTTCTAGAAAAAAAATAGATATTTTCCTCACATTACAATGTTCTATTTTCAATAATTTCCACTATTTTTTTTACATGTCAAAATGTATGCAATGTAGGTTGTTTTATTAACCTGTGATTTTGAGACATATTGTGCTTTATCTGCGGATGGAATCTATTTTAATAATTGTAGTTATACAAACTTGGTTATTTTTTGTACTGTCATAGTTCGATGCCTGCTTTCCTTTGTAGTTTTTAGTTTGTTGCCTTCAGTGCCAGGTTTCTATTCTTTACATGCATATTTATATTCGGTTTAATGTTTCATGCATGTAATTTACTTGTGCCTATGTTAATCTATATAATAATAATAATATTGAATAAAATAATAATATTATGGAATTGTTTGTTTCATTACTTTGCATAATTTGTTTTGCTTTGTTATTGAAATAGTAGATGATGTGTGAGCTTTGAAATTGAGTGATTCACCCACCATACCAGTCAAATAAAAGAGTAAAATTTCTTTGATTGCCCAATTGTTTTCTACTCGTACATTAAGAAAAAAAAACTACATACAATACTATTTACTCTGTACAATTCGTCCATTTGTATGTTATTGCTGATGAACAAAAGACCACAAGCAAACTGCTTGAAGTTTCACCAAAAGTGACTGCAACAGGTTGTTAATTCAAGCCAGAAGATGACGATAATCTGGAGTCCAAGTCATCCACCCTAGAAAAGTGATAGACAGAACCAACAATATACAATTAGATTATTGAAAAAATTCAAATACTGAATTCATATTAGGATAAAAAAAATAAAGATGATGAAGAGTCATCAAAGCAAGTTTATGGTAACATGGTACACAATGTCCAATCTAGAAAGGCAACTTATTTGCATCATTCATGAAATTAAAATAGTGGGTGACATTCAATATCAAATAATATCGAAGTTATTTACAAATTAAATCAATAACATCAAAATTCAAATAACTGAATAAAATTTAACTTTCTTGTCATACACGAACATCCAAGGCCAACTGGCCATCCATATAATACAATTTGTAGCCACAACCAAACATTTTTTACAGTTGAACACAAAATACGCCTGCAAACTAAGAAAATAATTTATCAAAGCAAATATAAATTGACAACAAACGACACCAACTTCTTGGCTTAACATGCAGACCATTAAAATGATGCAAACACTTACCTGCCAATTAAATACATAACATTACGTACGACTGTTCATAAATACATAACATCACATGAAGGTCGTGAAATATATGAAGGTTATATACTACATGACAAGGTCATATAACAAAGGTTGGTGTATTACACAACCTTGAATCGTTTGTTGTTGCACAACCAAATAATAATATGCACAATCCATCAAATTTTCACCATTTTCATGAATCAAAACAGTTATTAAGTTTATTTTTTAATATGTTATGAGAGACTCACAACTAATTTAATTTATTTTTTAGAAAATTATCATTCGTGTACCCTAAAGATGCACATTTATCAAACATACTACAACACTTTCAAGGTGTATCACTCATCCACCCAAAAATGTCAAAATGTATCTACCCACCACTATTCCGTCAGCCACTGTTTGCATGAGGTGATGTCATAAGGGTAAAATTATCTTTTACGATAGCAGAAGCTTTGATTGAAAATGACATGTCGTTCAATACTGGATGACGATGTCGTTCGCTGCAGAATGACATCGTATAAAACGATATCGTTTCAACGGAGATAAAACATAACAATGAAACGACATCGTTTCATTGTAATTGAGACCAAAAAAGTGTGAAAGGGAAGAAATTCTTGGCAAACATTCGAGAGAACGCTTCCAGTAGAAAGAAAGCTTCCATCTACTGAAAACAATCAGCCGTTCTTGCCCATTTCTGCAGACTTTTCACCAAATACATTAAATACCGTCAAGATTTAAACAAGTGTAGCTGACGTTTGTGGAGTTTGATTTGAAGAGTTAGCTTGTTTTACTCGAAGACAGCAAGTAAAGCATCAGTTGTTGGGTATGTTCATATATCAAGCATGTTTCATACAATATATCTTTTATTTAATGAATAGATGTAAGATATTGTAATAAATTATTTGAATTTGTATCTTTTTATTGCTATTAGAAACCCTAGAGTGCAGAAAATTACGAAATGGGCTGTGGTTTATGTGGGTAATGTTTTTGCATGTTAAAATTTAAACATAGGACTGTTTTTATATGTTAATTGAAATCATTTTTTGCTGTTATATGCGTTCGGTCGTATGTTAATGGTAATGTGTGTGTACTTGACTGTGGTATGGTGATGTTTATTTCGTGTTTTATTTTTTTAAAAACTTGAGTTTGCATTTATAAGTATGTCATGTTTTGTTTGGTGTCACGGCAAACATGTCTCCAATGGACTTAGTAATTTCTTTCAGAGGAGAAAAACACAATATTGGCTTGATTCATCCTGAAGATTTTACTGTTGATAGAATAAGAGCTGAGGCATTAAAGATAACTAGTGTACATGGGTTAGATGAAGCTGGAAAAATCATATTAAATGTGATGAATCCAGAGAACAAAGTGAATATTGTGTTAGATTATGATTTTGGGTTAAAATGCTTAACCGAGATACATAATTTGATGGGTTTAACTACATTTGAAGTTGATGTCATTTCAGTTTTATGCCCTCAATATCCAGATTCTCCGTTAATACATTCATTACTGTTTAACCTAGGAATACACTTGCCTTCAGAAGTTATAAATACATTGAATGATCATTTTACTGGAGTAGATTTGGAGAGAGGTACACCAAAAGTTAGTCATTCAATTAAAGATGAAGATGAATTATTATCGAACTGATCAGATAAAAG
Organism: Citrus medica; assembly: GCA_002013955.2. NCBI lineage: Eukaryota > Viridiplantae > Streptophyta > Magnoliopsida > Sapindales > Rutaceae > Citrus > Citrus medica. The sequence goes on along the minus strand of MKYO02030513.1, from coordinate 718,881 downwards.
AATTCATAACGATGATGATGATGATGAGGAAGTTGATGTGCAGCCACCACCTGCTGAAGATGATTTACTATCAGATTGGTCAGATAAAAAGATTAACAATGATGATGATAGTGGTGAATCATGTGTTGGGTACACGAATGATATTGAGCATGTTGAGGATAGCGATAATAATGAGGGCAGTGATAGTGATGCTGATGTATTATTGGATGATGATACCAAGGAAGTCGAAATGGTTGTTAACTCTTCAGATGAAGACAAAAATGCTGGCAGTGTGCAGTTTAGAGATTATTTAGAGAAACATGAGCATAAATTAGATGCTGATGGGATTCATAGGCTGAGAATGGGTGATGTGTTCAGAGATATGGGTCATTTTAGAGAAGTGTTGCATGAGGTTATGGTTAGGAAAGAGTTTAACATTAACATAAAATATAGTGAACCAAAAAGATATTATGCAACTTGTAAGGAGCCTGGCTGTCCATGGTTTGTCAATGGTGGAAGACTGAATGACAGAAGTGGTTTTTGGTTGCAAGGGTATCACAAAAAGCATGAGTGAAAGCTTACGAAGCAATCTGTGAAAGTGACCTCTATATGGATTGCTAAAATGATAAAAGGACATGTTGCTATTGATCTTAATGTCAAGATATCTCTTTTCAATACTTATATTCAGGAAAAATTCAGATTGAAGATTGAGAAGCTAACAATGTATAGGGCTAGAGAAAAAGCAAGGATTCTGGTGTATGGTGATCAATCTAAGGGCTATCAGAAGCTGTTTCAGTATGTTGTAGCTATTCATCAGGCTGATCCAGGAGCTATGTGCAAGGTGCTTTGTGATACAGTCAGTTATCCTTAAAAATGTTTGTTTAAGAGAATTTTTGTTGCTTTTCCATCACAAAGAAATGCTTTCCTGAATGGTTGCAGACCGTTTATTGGAATAGATGGATGCCACTTGAAGGGGAAATATGGTGGAGTGTTGTTGGTTGTTGTTGCTGCAGATGCTAACAAAGGGATTGTCCCATTGGCATTATCTGTATGCGAGATTGATAATACCGAAACATGGAGTTGGTTTCTTGAACACTTACACAATTATTTCGATGATGAAAGACAAGTAACATTCATTAGTGATAGGCAAAAGGGGCTGTTGAATGCAATCCCAAACACATGGCCTTTTGCCTATCACAGGACATGTTGTAGGCATGTGTATGCTAACTTTGCCAGAGACCATACTGGTGCTAAATGCGAAATCTTTTCTGGAGGGCAGCTAAGAGCAGCAACAAGCATGATTTTGATGAGACAATGGCACTTATCAAAGATGAAAAGATAGAAGCTTATAATTGGTTGGAAAGAGAATTGCAGGGGTACACTTGGTCTGTGCATGCATATGACAGAAACTACAAGGTAGAGAGAACTGACATTAATGCGTCTGAATGCTTCAACAATTGGATTTTGCCTTATAGAGATAGGCCTGTTTTGTCAATACTTGAAGAGATTAGATGCAGACTTATGAAGAGATTTACAAAGAGAAGAAATGAGGCAAATAGCTGGCCAAAAACTATTGCTCCCAGAATTTACAAATAGCTAGATAAAACATACAAAAAAGGAGAGAAAATGACTGTGCACCCTTCAGGAGACTTGAATTTTCAGGTTATTGATAAAGCTTATTATCCAGCTAGAAGGTTTATAGTAAAATTAGAAGACAAGACCTATGATTGTGGGTATTGGGAAATTGCTGGCTTACCCTGCTCTCATGCCATGGCTAGCATAGGTTATGCAAGACATGAAACTGAGGAGTACATTCATTTTTACTTCACGAAGCAGGCTTATATTCATACTTACTTAGTTATATTTAGTCTCATTCCTGATGAGCATACATGGGAGCATGGTGAAAGGCCATTGAATGATCCCCCAATTGTGCAGAAAAAAATTGGAAGGCCAAAGAAATGTAGGAAGAGGGCAGCTACTGAACCTAAAAAACGCAACAGGAAATTTTTTGTCAATTGCTCGGTTTGTGGTGGCTCAAACCACAATCTAAGATCTTGTCCATTGAGCCCATCAGCTAGAACTATAAGTACTAATTCTTAGTCAAGTACCAAAACGAGAAATACAGTGATGACAGACCATGTACCAAGTGGTCCAGGTGAGGGCTCCAGTGCTGGATCAAAGAAAATGAAAACTGCAAGTACTGCTGGAACAAACAAAACAAAAGTTTGAATTTGGTTAAATTTCCTTTCTTGTATTTCATAGTTCATAACTGCATATATAGAAACTTAAATTATTTTAAATTTTGTAATGTAGGAAGGGCTGTAGGTGTCAGCTTATCCCCATGTGAGGGCTCCAGTGCTGGATCAAAGAAAAAAAAGGGTTGACCTTAGTTGAATTTCTTTTATTTTATTTCATAGTTCATAACTGCATAAATAGAAGCTTAATTTATTTTAAATTTTGTAATGTAGTAAGGGTTGTAGGTGTCAGCTTATCCCCAGGTGAGGACTCCGGTGCTGGATCAAAGAAAATGAAAATGTTACTGTTGGACCAAACAGAAAAAAAGGTTGAACTTGGTTGAATTTTTTATCTTTTATTTCATAGTTCATAACTGCATATATAGAAGCTTAATTTATTTTAAATTTTGTAATATATGAAGGGCTGTAGGTGTCAGCTTATCCCAAGTCAACCAATCTCAAAATCCATCACAATGGTCGACTGTAATAGGTGCTTTGTAATGAGTTCGATGCTCAATTTCAGTTTCCTAAACTATGTTGGTTATCTTATTTCAACTGAACTTAATTATGCTCTTACATGAGCCAAACCAAATTTTTTGAATGTGTTTTATTTGTTAGAACATGTATTAGAAGATATTCTAATTTGCCATTTCAATATTTTGGATGTCTCTACTGGATTATTACTATTGAAGATACATTATTTATTGGATGTGTTTTGTTGAAGATATATTTTATTTATTAGATGTATTCTGTTAAAAAAAAATTATTTCGTAGATGTGTTTTGTTTAGATGATGGCTGTTTTAATTGGATTTTACAGTCCAATTCCAGATTATTATTGATTACTTTCTCATGAAGACAGTTACAAATACACATACTAGCACAATTAGAATATATTTAAGCTCTCCCTCAATGATTTTCAGCCTCTTTTTTATTTTCACCACCTCGTTAGCCAGCTTTGAGTTTTGCTCGTATGACATCTCCTAATTAGTATTAGGATATATGAGAGATTCAATAGTGAGCCATTCCCAAAAATCACAATGCTTCGCTCCACAATGCTTCCACTTGCATGACCAAAACATTGCATTAGGATTTTGCAATGTAGTTGACACCATAGCCACTGGTTGCACGCTACACTTGCAATATTTTGGCTGGCATTTTACTTTTTTGTATCTTTTGAATTCTTTGACAGCAGAACTTGATGCTTCACTAGATGCCATTTTCAAATGAGAGTATTTTTTATTGTATTTAAAGTGAATTTTAGGTGTGTGGAGAAAGAGAGTAGGGGTGTGCTGCTGGTTTTTGGTTATAAAGGAATAGCAAATTTTTTGTTTATTACAATGTAATGCACGGTTGATTTTTGGTTATAAAGGGATGGCAAATGTTTTGTTTGTTGCAAGGAAATGTGTTGCTGATATAGCTCATTATATAGCCAAAAATATAATTGTTATTGCCTCTAACGGATCTATTTTTCTTTGCTTGAATTATGGGGTATTTCTGTCTTTCTGCGGTTTTTTGAGTTTTAAGGGCATATTTGTCATTTCGCTACAATTCTGTTAGTTTGCAAATGGTGGCTGATAGAATAGTGGTGGGTAGATACATTTTGACATTTTTGGGTGAATAAGTGATATACCTTGAAAGTGTTGTAGTATATTTCATAAATGTGCATCTTTAGGGTACACGAATAATAATTTTCCTTATTTTTTCAACCCAAATTTTTTATTTTTCCCTAAACATCAAAACCTTATCAACTAATTGAAAGAAAGAGTTACTTACCTAAAAAAGTCAGATTCCAGTGATTGTGCAGCAATGAACCAGTCTTCTCCTTTTCCAAACTCTAACTCTTCCCCTTCTCCAAACTCAGTTTAGTCATGTAAAATTGAATTTCCCAAACTTGGTTTACTCATGTCTGAGCCATTTAAGCAATTTAACTTGAGGATATTTTAGTAATTTTATGTGACTATTAAGAGGGCATTTATGAAAATTAATAAAAAATTCAACTTTTAGGATATTTAGATAATTTTGTAAGTTTGACGGTGTATCTGCTGCAATTGTCTAGTTTGCAGAAAACCATTTCCTTTTAAGTAATATTATGTGTTTTTTATTTAAATACACCCTATTTGCCCTCAAATACCAAATCTACACCCTATTACATACATATGCCTCAAGAAGATGGGAAAAGTAAAAAATACTCTTAAAAAAACCATGAATCTAGACCATTTCTTCCTCTCATGGTTTCTTTCTCTCACCATTCTTTTCTCATGGTTTTCTCTTCTCACCATTTTTTCCTTTCCAAAGGTTTTGTTCTCTCTCACCATTTCATTTCTTATCTCCAATACAAAGGTTTTTTTATAAAAATAAATTGTTCAAAAGGAGCATTATCGAGGTATGTTTGAAATGCAAACTTTTTGTATGCTTATGTTTTGATTTGATTTCAATACAAGTATAATTGCTTATGATTTATGAGTTTTAATAGTACATTATTCATTCTTGTGCTAGCAGAAAATCTGTTGGATAAAATGTAAGGATTTAAGACTCAAATTAAGTTATGAATAATTAAAAAATCAGTCGAGGAAGAAGTCGAATATGAAGTCAAGTAAGTTGAGAATTTAGTTGAATAAGAAGTGAATGAGATAAGTAAGTCAAGTATTTGGTCGAGTAAGAAGTTGAGTAAGTATATTAAATGAGTCTTAGTATTAAGTGGAGTAATTTTTAAAACAAATTGAGTAAAAGCTGAGTAAATTTTTTTTTTTATAAGTCTAGTAAGAGTTATGTAATTTTTAAAAAGGTTGAGTACGAAGTAAGGTAAGTCTAATATTTAGTCGAGTAAGAAGTAAATAAGATGAATAAGTTGAGTATTTAGTTGAATATGAAGACGAGTAAGTACATTGAATGGGTTGGGTATTAAGTTGAGAAAAAGCCGAATAATTTTTTAAACAAGTCGAGCAAACGTCAAGTTTTTGAACATGTCGAGTAAGAGCCAAGTAATAATGTTGAGTAAGAAGTCATTTTATAAATTCGAGTAAGTATATTGAATGAGTCAAGTATTAAATTGAGCAATATTTAAAACAAATCAAGTAAAAATTGAGTAAGCTTTTTGAACAAGTCGAGTAACAGTTATGTTATTTTTTGAAAAAGTTGAGTACGGAGTCCGGTAAGTCAAGTATTCAATCGAGTAAAAAGTAAAATAAGGGAGTGGAGTAAGTTGAATATCTAATCTAAGTAAAAAGTAAAATAAGGGAGTTAGTAAGTTGAATATCTAATCAAGTAAGAAGTCGGGTAAGTATGTTCAATGAGTTGAATACTAAATTGAGTAATTTTTTAAACAAGTTGAATAAACATCAAGTATTATTTTTTTACTGCTTTTGATCTTAACTGACTTTGTGATTTAGAGAAGGGTAAAAGCTCATTTAGTCCCTGTATTTTAAGATTAGTATTCATTTAGTCCCTATATTTTTAAAATACCTCGAAACATTCCTGCCGTTAAAGTATTGATACCCATACCGTTACTTTTTTATTTTTTTGGCTTACTTTTACAATATTACCCTTTTATAATAATTTTTTTGTTTGGACATTAATAAAAAGAAAAATAATTAAATTACCAATTTAACCCTAAAAAATTATTTTAATTTTTAATTTTAAAAAATTAAATTGTTACTTTTTATTTCTTTTGGCTTACTTTTACAATATTATCCTTTTATAATAATTTTTTTGTTTGGACATTAATAAAAATAAAATAATTAAATTACTAATTTAGCCCTAAAAAATAAAAAATATATATTAATTTTTAATTGTAAAAAATTGTATGCAAACTACCAAGTGTGCAAATGGTGCTTGCAAAAAAAATATATGATTTTTTTTTTATTTTCTAGGGTGAAATTGATAATTTAATTATTTTCTTTTTATTAATGTCCAAACAAAAAAATTATTATAAAAGGGTAATATTGTAAAAGTAAGCCAAAAGAAATAAAAATAACGGTAGGAGTATCAATACTTTAACGACAAGGATGTTTCGAGGTATTTTTAAAAATACAAGAATTAAACGAACACTAATCTTAAAATATAGAGACTAAATGAGCATCGACCTTTTACATAATTAGTTCAATTTTGTTATGATTTGATTGTGGTTATTTTTATATTTTATCTGTGTGTATATAATTAAATATTTTGAGGGAAATGGGTATATCCCACGCAATTCCCTCTAATATTATTTCTTTTCTTGCTGGTAGAGACAACCGCTTTGCCCCTCATAGCACTCAAGCATCTCTCTTTCACTCTCATTCTCTTTCTATACAAATGCCCACAAAGAGTCATTCTCTTTCTATACAAATGCCCACAAAGAGGAAAAAATTGTCTATTCACAAACCAAATTCAAAACAACAACAAGAAGAAGGAGATAGCGAAACTAGTGCTTCACGTAATTGTAGCAGCAGTAGTGAGTGTTTCGAAGAAACGGTGTCGTCATGGCGAGTTCGAGTGGGACCAAGAAAGAGAGGGCCCCACCACCGCGTAGGCAGTCGAAGGCGATGAGGCAAGCCCAGAAAATGTTTGTCGACGTGCAGGACGAAGACAGCTCTGCCATTGACAGTGAGCTCGTGCCTTCGTCTTTGGCTGCTATTGCTCCCGTTCTTCGCGTCGCCAATCAAATCGAGAAGGATAATCCAAGGGTCGCTTATCTCTGTTAGTTTTTCTTCTTCTTTTGTCTCTCTTTATTTTATTTTATTTTATTGGCAATGTAATGTTATTGGCTGCTGGCTTATTGCTTGTCATATGTTGGATTCTGTTATTGTGTGCACTGTATCTTAGCTGCTAAGCAAATTAGTGGGTGTTTGGGGCACATGTTAATTGATAGAATCTATTAGAATTTGATTTTTTTTTTTTTTATCTGAAAGAAGTGCAATGTATATGTGGTGTCGTAGATATGCTTAAATTATTGTATTTGTTTGTGAAACGTATATGTGGTGTCATAGATATGCTTAAATTATTGTATTTGTTTGTGAAACAATGTGCTTTCATTTCGGTGAATTTCAGTTTGTTAGGCGCAAAGGTCAATGTGTGGTAAATGAAATTGTTCTGTGCATGAGAGGTAAAAGAAATGTAAACCATGTGTTGTGTTGGTGAGACGAGTGAATGACAAAAATGGCGTATCAAAAGCCTTCCCCTCAAAGCATTTCTTGTATAATTTGGAAAAGGAGGACGAGTGCTCAGCATAATAATGCATGAAGGTAATAGTTACTGCAGCAATTTGATCAGTAGATGCATTTTAAGCACGATGAACGCATATATGATGCTGGCTCTAAATTGGTGACAAAAGCTTCCGTAGATGGAGCTAATTGGTCTGTCATGTAAATCTCCAAAGGTAATGGTTTACTTCCTGGGTCTGTGGTAGCCTTTGCAGTTTTCCTTGTCCTTAACATTCCTAGATGCAGAAAACAACTTCAGGTTTTAAGTCCAGTGCTATATGTCTAGGTGGCCCAGGAAGAATTTCATGGACTGTTGGTGAACATATTTTCAATACCATGAGTTCTTGGTTTTCAAAACACCTTTGTGTTGCTCCAGATAAGTTTGAATCTGAATCATGAGATGGCTTTTGATGCTCCTGATTAAGAACTCAAGCCAACTCAAATATCTAGTCATAGTCCTCCTTATTTTCAAGGCATTAATTGAACACAAGAATATAATGGCTTTTGGAGGGATTTTTCTCTTGATTTTAACTCATTAATATCTTTTGATGTTTGTATGAACAAGAAATGTTTTCCTTTTGTGATTAAAATATTGGCTGCCAACAAAAGCAATATACCATGGTTGCTAGTGTTAGAATCTTTGCATTCCTTTTGCTGATGTTCTTTCCGATGGTTGCCTTAGGAATGATCTTCAGCCTTTGTTGATAGACCATAAATGATCTTCAGCCTTTTTTGATAGACCATAATGTTACAGATTTTCCATTTTCTCATAAACAATCAACAGGTTCTATCTCGGGCACTCAAAAGCACCTCTTGACTTGAAAAAAATAAAAAATTGTTATCTTATAGACCACTTTTAAATTCTTTGCTCCCATGCTTTGGCTTTTGTTCCCAGATTGATATATTGTATGTTTGGTCCGAAATATGTCGGACAGTGCTTCATTGAATTTAGTTAGGGATAGATATAATATCTTGTTCTTTCCTGGTTTCCATAAGAGGTCTATCTAACAAACTTTTGTTGTTTGTTTGGACATGAATGTTATAATCCTTGATGATGAAGCAGAGTTGAAAGTGGATTATATAGAAGAAAGGGCATCCAAACTTTTGCTTCTAATTTTTTTTTTATTGTATCTTTTTAAATTATTCAATTCTCACCTCACATCAGTCTTAAGGGTTTATCTTAAATGTCTTTTTCTTTGTAGTTCTAAATTTTATTTTGTGAATTTACTTCTTACAATCAAAACAATTTTCATTTATTATTGGACAGACTTCAATTTACCCCTTACTTAAAATTTTCAATTTACCTCCCAAAAGTGTGAAAACATCAATTTGTCCCCATTTATTGTTAAGAAGATTAAAATAAAAAATCAACGCGCCCCCATTTGCCATCATCTTTTGAACAATGTAAATTAAAGTTTCCATACTTTTGGGGTGTCAAGGTGAAGTATAGGTGAATAACTTGTATTTCTATATCTCTGATCAGAATACAATAGTACAAATATATAGATTTACAATGAACTAATTTAGGAAACTATCCTAGCTAATTGAGGAAAGTATCCTAGCTTATTGACAACTATACACGCAGCTATTCTAGGAAACTAGATCAATTCTAATAACTCTATTTTTGGTACAATTTCCTCTGGTTTGAATTAATATCTTGCAACACTCCCCCTCAAGCTGGCTTGTAGATGTCTTCCATAGCTAGCTTGCTGACTAGTAGTTCCAAATGTCCCTTGTGTAGTCCTTTGGTGAGTATGTCTGCTATCTGTTATGCGGTTGGTACATAGGGAACTCAGATTACCCCACTTTCAATTTTCTCCTTGATGAAATGCTTATCAACCTCAATATGCTTAGTTCTATCATGTAGAATTGGATTGTGGGCAATGGAAATGGCAGCTTTGTTATCACAGTAAATCTTTATGGGAAGAGACACTGGAATCTTTAAATCTGCAAATAGTCTCTTTATCCATATTGCCTCGCAAATTCCATGTGCGAGTGACCTGAACTCTGCCTCACCACTACTCCGAGCCACAACGCTTTGTTTTTTGCTCTGCCATGTAACGAGATTTCCTCCAATAAAGGTGCAGTAGCCTGAAGTTGATCGCCTGTCAGTTGAGCTACCAGCCCAATCTGCATCTGTATAGACTTCAATTTGAAGGTTGTCCCGTTTCTGGAACATAAGACCCTTTCCAGGGGTTCCCTTTAGATATCTTAGTATCCCATAGGCTGCATCAAAGTGTTCCTGTCCTGGTGAGTGCATGAACTGACTTACCATGCTTACTGCGAAAGCTATATCAGGACGCGTATGTGACAAGTAGATCAATTTCCCTACTAGTCTCTGAAATTTCTCCCTATCAATCACCTCTTCAGCTTTAGCAGGATTAAGTTTTAAGTTGACTTCAATGGGAGTCTCAGCAGCCTTACAACCCAGAAAACCTGTCTCTATGAGAAGATCAAGAATGTATTTTCTTTGGTTTTCAAAGATACCTTCCTTCGATCTTGCAAATTCCATACCAAGGAAGTATTTTAGCTCACCCAAGTCCTTGATCTCAAAATCTCGTGCCATTTTCTCCTTAAGATCTGCCAACTCTTTGGGATCATCACTTGTTAGAATTATATCATCCACATCTCAAAATCTCGTGAAATTTATCCTTTATTATTCAACAAAAAGAAAAGAAGAGAAAAGGAAACACTAAATGAGTTCCACAACTGAATGGCTTTGCACCAGTATTTGGCTTTTTGTTCTGCTCACCAGTGATAAATACACACCATTTTCATGAGAAAGTGGGTACTACTGCTCTAAGGAATAGAAATTCACTTTTCCTAGAAAAAAAAAAAATTTTATAAAGTTTTTCACCTCGAATTAATGTTGCTTAAGATGCAATATCTATTTTCTTTTTTATTCTACTGCATACTACATTATTTTAGTAAGTGTCTTTTGTTTATTGCTTTATTGATAATTGTGTGTTTGTGTTTTCTTTGGCTTAATTTTGTCTAAGACAAAGGTACTTTCAACATGCTTCTATGGTTGACATTTACTTTGATTGTGACGTCAGTATATTTTTTTCAACCAGGTCGCTTCTATGCATTCGAGAAGGCTCATAGGATGGATCCACCATCAAGTGGACGTGGTGTCCGGCAGTTTAAGACCTATCTTTTGCATAAACTCGAGAAGGTAGACCTAATAGTTGTTGCTGGTCTTTATAATTGTTAATTTTTTCCTTTTTCCTTCATTTTTCCATTGAAGTATAGTCCTTGTTTGAAATTTTTTGTTTTTAAGACTTGTCTTAAATTCTATCCTTAGCCTATGAGCATAAACTTTTGGGTCAAGCAGTTTCTATAATATCATATCAGTGCCAAGGTCTTAAGTTTGCTTTCCTCTACATGCAGACTCTCTCATCTATTTCTTCAATTTCCTAGCTCACTTTTGGTTTCTGTTCTTAGTCCATGTTTTTAGGTGAGGAAGGCTGTTACAATTTGTCTGAAATACTAATGTTGGGCCCTTACCTATGAGCTTAGGCTTTTGGTCAAGCGGTTTCTCTAACACGTATTAATCGTCTAAATGATTTCTCTCATTGTTTGGTATGTACAGCAGTCTAGGAGTTAGACCACCTTTAGTAACTTTTCCAATGGTTTGGTTTGATGAAAATTTTGAATATAGGTGTTAATTGGGTTACAATTTGGAAGTTTGGCCCAAAAGCTCATTACCTCATCCTCATCTTGCCAAAATAGGTCCCAGAGGGGATGTAAAAGTGAGGTCTTACCCTTTCAGCCTTTTATATGAAATGACCTCTTTCAAGACTTGAATTCTGTAGTTAATATCCACAGCCAGGGACTTCTAAACTTACACTCGCCTAATGTTAATAATTCTTTGTAATCTTGCGTACCACTATTTAGAATAATTGTTCCTTTTGATATGTATTTATCTTTATCATCTTTTAAGAAAGACTTGAAAGCTGGTGTCACCACTGAAGAGGCATCTTAGGAGTTCATAGATAAAATTCACAGAGACTGTAATCTCCAATTGCAATGTATATTGATGGTTATCTTATTCATTGTCTAATCTATGCACAGGGATTCGTTGGCCAAGTATTTTTGATACATCTTACTAGCTTTCTTTTTTTATTTCTTTCTTTCTCTTATTTATTTATTTATTTTTCAATACTTATTGGCTTTCAAAACTGATGTCAAGACTAAAATCCAATGACATGTCAAGAATCCAAAATGAAAGATTTGTCATGTCCTAAATTTCTATTTGTTTCAGGAGGAAGAAGAAACAAGACCTCAGCTTGCAAGAACTGATCCAAAAGAAATCATGGCGTATTATCAGAATTTCTATAATGAAAAAATTAAAGAAGGCCAATATGCAAAAAAACCGTAAGGCTTGATTTTAAATTGCTGACATGCCCACTTCAGCTAAGCACAATATTCATTGTCTTGTTCTTTTCTGGTTTTGCTTCCTGTTGAAGGGAGGAGATGGCTATGATTTTGCAAATTGCATCAGTTCTGTATGATGTGCTGAAAATAGTGGTACCTACAGAAAAAGTTGACGATCAGGTTTGATTTGTATAATATCAGTTTCAAGACATAAATTTTTAATTTTATCTTTGCATCTGGAAAATGCTGAAAAGGTTAATTCGCAACTGATTTGTCCTTGCAGACCCACAGGTATGCTGAAGATGTTCAGAGGAAAAGAGAACAATATGAACATTATAACATTCTTCCATTAAATGCTGTCGGGGCCAAGGCAGCAATTATGGAACTTCCAGAGGTTGCATATATGAAGTATTTGTTATCTTGTTTTTTCTTATGCTCATTAAATTTATCCATAATTCTTTTTTATCCTCCCTGTGGGAATATAGATCAAAGCTGCACTTCATGCTCTGCAAAATGTGCAAAACCTTCCCAAGCCTAGTGTTCATTCAACCAATGCTCCTCATGACTTTCCTGAGGAAAGGAGCAAATCAATTTTTGATATACTCGATTGGCTTTCATCCGTTTTTGGGTTTCAGGTAATTAATTCTAGAATCCCCCCTTTCCCTTTTATTCTTCTTAATTACTGCTAGAGTCCCTCCTTTTCCTTTATTTTTTTTTCTATCTACATGTCACATGCTGTAGGCTTTAGTTCATTGGTTATTAAGCTTAACTCTATTCTTAGTCCACTGTTAGAGATGGCCAACGGGCCCATCAAAGGAAGCCCAGGCCTGCTCATGCTTGTGCCGTGTCGTGCTGTGCCTAATTTTTTTTTATTAGGCCCGGCCCGGCACACGTGCCGTGCCCACTCGTGCTGTGCCTACACGTGACGTGCCTAGGAAAAAAGCCCACTAAGATTTTTTTCTTTTTTATTTTTTTAAGAGCTCATGCCAAGTGGTTGTCTTTTTTCTTTCAAGCCTATGTACTTTTTTGGATCCACGTGCCTTTATTCAAATTTAATAGAATCAAAAATTCAAAACTCAACTCCATTTTCAATATTAATAAATTAATAATAATAAGAGAACATAATATTAGTTGCTAAGTTTGACTCTATGGTATTATAATTCTTTTTTAGTACTTAACAACAACAATAATAATAATTTTTTTAAGGGTTCACTTAATTGTTAACTTGGAATTATCCAGAGTCATGTATCATAGTTTATAATAATATTAATACATATTTATAAAATCATGATATTTATAATTTTATTTATTAAAATAATGATATCAATTATTTATTTAATAAATTATAAACATATATCAATTATAATTTTTTTGAAACTAAGAATTAAATAAATTTTAAAAACTTGAGCTAATAAAATATAATAAAAGATTCAATTTCAAGTTATTTATAAAATCATAAAATTTTAAGTTTACTTTCATTAAAAAATGAAACGTGTTTATTGCGTGTTTTTTCGCGTGTCGTACTTTGGCCCATCTCTAATCGTGCCGTGTTTTTAAAGCCCACGTGCCTAAAATTCTAAGCCCGGCCCAACCCATGTGTGTGCCGTGTCGTGCCGCGTACTCTACCGAAACGTTCTCGTGCCGTGCTATGCTGTACGGACACGTGCTGTGCCTTGTCCCGTCCACCCCATTGACCACCTCTATCCATTGTATAGGATCCCACTATATCATATCAAATATTGATCATAAACCTCAGACTTAAAGAAGGAGAGTCAGCTCTTTTCTTGAAGCAATGCACTTCGGGAATTTCTTCTCCCAGCCCACTCCTTCTAAGTTCTAACTTAGTAACTAGGACAGAGGTATCACTTTTACCAGTTGAGTAATAGAGATTCAACTTTCTAAGCCTCATATTCAGATTTGTTAGGATTTATTTACGAATCTTTTCCTCATATTATGTCCTACCAGAGTCATTTTGCTTGTAGCCTCTTTAGAACTAAACATTCTGTTCTCTTCCAATACTCTAGGCATGTATTTCTTGATCTGTTTCTTTCTCCTTTTCTTTAAGACCACCTCAATAAAGTCTCTCCTCTATGTTGAAGGATTCTGGGTCCATGTTGGATATAACCAAAAGCAAATCATAATCAACTGATTCCCATAGCCCCTTAGTCTACTTTTGAAAAATCTATTCATTTTGTATCTTGTAAATCCTTTTGTTCCTCTATTCCATCTTATCATCCATTATTTGGCCACATCCATTTTAGAGAACCATTATTATTTTACTACATCCAACCATGTTCCCTGAAGTGTAACTGAAGCTTTGACTGTTTATAAATATTTGTCTTCTACCCTGTGGGAATTTTAGAATTATGTAATTGGTTGAACTACTTTTGGGATATTGGTTGCAGCGATATTTAGACCAATAGCAAAAGCAGCAACAATTCAATGCTGTCAAGCAGATCTTCCCCCACGTGTCAGAGCACATTCAAGGTCTTCTCGATACATGCAAGTGAATCAGATCTGGGCGTACTCATCTTTAGAGAACCTGCGGGTTAATACAACTTTCACCTTTGACTAGATTCACTAGATACAGTTTTGAGTTTCTTATCAAAAGAAAAAAGTTGAACTTCTCTAGCCATCCACCTCACTTTAATTCTGTGGGTTTCTACAATTACATAATTCTCTAATTGCATGGATATACTATCCTCCTTGCTTTACTTCTGTGGTCAATATTTGCCTCGGTCTCTGTTGTTTATAAATAATTGAATTAAGATAACTTAAAAATGGTCACTTTATGGTTATAAGTTTTCAGCATATCCCAGTAAATTTTATCTTATTCTTACCTAACCTAAAACCCTTAGACGTGTAACATTATCCCTTGATAGCTCCAGCTTGTGTATACTTATCATCATGGTTTGATCTATATATATATATATAAAATGTTGTCTGTGAATTACATGTATATCTTAAAAATTGAATGAATTTCTGTTGAGGAAAGCATCATTCTATGTAAAACTTTTTTTTTTCCATGCATCTTACTGAAACTTGAAGAAAGGAAATGTAGCGAATCAGAGGGAGCACCTAATACTGCTGCTTGCCAATATGGATGTACGAAAAAGGGATCTTGTAGTTTATACGCAGGTATATACTGTTCAACTGGTCCACTTAATACTTTCTGATGTCTTAGATTCTTTCAATACATTTAACATATTTCTTAATTATATTCCTTATTTCATCATATCCTGAAGATTGACAAAAGCTTATTTCAGCTTAGGAGCAGCACTGTACAGAAGTTGATGGATAAAATCTTCAAGAACTATTGGTCATGGTGTAAGTACTTGTGTTGTGAACAAAATACTAGGTAAGTTATCATGTTGCTTTCCAAAATTATAAGTTTGAACCATGGATTAGTGAATATTTTACACACTACCATAGTGTGTACAACAAGATGACACTTAGGTTTTGCAGTTAGTGAGAGGATTGTTTTCACTTTCCAGGATTCCTCAAGGTTCTCACAAACAACAGCTGCAGCTTATCTACATTGGGCTTTATCTTCTTATCTGGGGTGAAGCTTCAAATATTCGGTTTATGCCTGAATGCATTTGCTACATCTTCCATAAAGTAAGTTTACTGTCACTGAATACGATTGTTGATTTGAGTATTCTCTATTTGTTGGCTGGAACTAGTTTCTTTATGTCTTGTAGTATTATTTCTTGGAATGTGGAAGTTTCTGTGTTTTAGACTAGTTAAACTGTGAATCTTCAGTCAACTGATGATGAAGTGTTGCTTGCTTGTTTGTCAATTATTATTGTACAGTTTTGTCTACAGTCCTTTGGCTGTTCTTACTCTAGCTGATCTCTGCATCAATCTCTTGAAAGAAAATTATTATGTAATTACTCATTAGCATGCATATATATTTGAATTTTGTGGAAGAGGAGGTTGGACAGAAATAT
Source organism: Citrus medica (assembly GCA_002013955.2). Taxonomy (NCBI): domain Eukaryota; kingdom Viridiplantae; phylum Streptophyta; class Magnoliopsida; order Sapindales; family Rutaceae; genus Citrus; species Citrus medica. The sequence goes on along the minus strand of MKYO02030513.1, from coordinate 703,160 downwards.
GAGGTCTTCTCACTTTAAAAGGATCGTTGACTTAGATGTCTCTTTCATATGTTTAACCTGTCAAACCTGGGGTATGCACTGGCAATTTTGACAAGCATGTGTGAGTTTATGACTCACTATTTCTCACTGTAATTTGAGTGACCTGAACCGCCTATCACATTTGGCCATATTTTCCTACTAGTCATTATTCACATTTCTAGATGGAATTTCCCAAAACTATATGACATAGACATTGTAGCAGTAACAGCCCACTCGTACACATTTATATGCTCATATCATTTCTAATAATGTTAATCGGATTTCTTTCATTTGTTTCTTATCATAACTAATGGTTTTTCATGAACATATGCGTCATGAAATTTTACACAATAGGAATATCCATAATGAGTGATTAGGTAAAACTCCATGATTATATAAGCAATCTTATTCAATTATAATGAGTGATAAACTATGTTAGGTTAAAAATTACTATATATCCAGAACCAAATTCGGGATTGGGACTGGGGTCTAGCATGATTTTACAGAATTTATTTAATGTTTTGTTGCATGTCTGAAACAACTGTTGTTTGGCAATTTTACTGTGTGGCTCATGGTTAATATGATATCAGTTTTCTACACTGTCAGTCTCTTTCCTTTTAATGTCTTACATCTTCTGCGTCACTGAAAATAATCCGCGTTTTGTTTCCTGATTATCTAAGATGGCAGAAGACGTTAATGGAATTTTGTTTGGCAATGTACATCCTGTCACTGGAGACACATACCATCGTAGCCAAATGGCTGCACCTGATGAAGAAAAATTTCTGCGGACTGTTATAACCCCCATCTACCAGGTGTTGCGCAAGGTAATTATTGTTTTGCTGTATTGCACATATTGTCTTTTTCAACACCTTCAGGCTTTGTACATGAATTATATTTGGTGGAAAAAGGAAGCCAAGAGAAACAATGGGGGAAAGGCAAGCCATTCAAGGTGGAGAAACTATGATGATTTAAATGAATACTTTTGGTGAGTTTTCTGGTAGTAACTTCTTGTTCTTACTTCATCAGACAATTATTATCTGAAACGCCACAAAACCCCAACAATTGTTTTCAGGTCCAGCAAGTGTTTAAGTCTAAAGTGGCCAACGGGCCTCAAAGAAGAATTTTCTGTTCATTCAGATGTGGTATCACCTGCAGATGAGGCTCATTCCCTTATTGATTCATTTGTTTTTTTACAGGAAACAAAGAAACTAGTATTAATAAGAACAATAATTACAAAATGTGAACAATGAGTCCACAAAGAAAGAACCCGTAAAAGATCACTAGAAGATCTATATAGTTGAGAGCTAATCAGATGACAAAATAAGCATAGGATCTAAAAGACTATGAAAGCTTTACAACAAAAACATATTCAAAACCTCAGAATTAACCCAAAAAAAAAAAAGAAGAATCTTGAAATTCCTTGTTACAAAGAGATGTTCATTCCTCTCTTGCGCTGTTTTCAATTTTTTTTTTCTATTTTTAAATGCTAAGGTAGGCTCTTATTGTATTTGTCATCTTGTACTGTTATATTCAGAGTACTATGTTTCTTATAAAAGAAGTATTCTTGGTTAATGATTTCCAAGAATCATAAATACAAAAATTCGTTAATTTATCTTTTGATTCCTTGAGTTAGAGATAAGTTTGATCACTAGTTGATGATATGATGTCACACTAAAAATCACGTCTTAAATGCATTTGACTTTGTCTTGTTTACACCTACAAAAATCATATGTTTATTAAGTTGATTGAAAAGTGCTCAAAATAGTTGGGTAAATAATTTCGTGATTAAAAGAGTATTTCAACCTGCATTACGTGTCTTCCTTTCACAATTGAATTATTTTAAATTGTAACAGAAAAGGATGAGAATAAGGAAGTCACCATCAAGAAAAAAGATTACAATTATTGGAAGATCATGTTGATTGTGTTTATACTGAAATTAATGGTTAAATGTTGCAATATTATTCTTAAATGACATAAATTCTCTTGCACACTTGGTTTTAATTTGTTGCAAAACTGAAAAGTGATAGTGTGTTGAAGTTTTAGCCGCTGGATTTTGCTCACTCTAATTTAGACGAGGAGAAAAGTACTTGTAATGGTGGTTAGGCAATTCATATTTTGAAATTCGAACCATCATATTGAGCATAGTAGATATATAGAATCAAAATGATAGCAAACTAATGTTTTCTTCTTTTCTTTCTCTTAATTGGTTTGACATATTTGTCACCTAGATTATTGCAATGAATTCCCTGTACTGGTATTATGTTTCTTTATTTACTATTTAGTTTTTTAGTATTTAAGGTTCGTATGTTTGCTTGCAGATGCCTAACAAAGTACCTGCTTCAAAGAGCAAGCCTAAGACTAATTTTGTTGAAGCTCGCACATTTTGGCACCTTTATAGAAGTTTTGACCGAATGTGGATATTCTTTATAATGGCTTTCCAGGTGGCATGGTTGTGTGTGAGTGTGATAATTATTTTACCTTTTTCGGAAAACTTAATTGTGTTTTTGAATTTATGGCTTTTAGGCTATGGTAATTGTTGCATGGGCTCCTGATGGATCACCAGCTGCACTTTTTGATGAGGATGTGTTCAGAAGTGTACTGACCATTTTCATTACTCAAGCTTTTCTTAATTTGCTCCAAGGTATTGTTGATATACGATTAAAAGTTAGTATTTGTTTCTCCATCTCATTAATTAGTTCTTGTTGCCTGCTTGTAATCATACACAGAATGAAACTTAGCTCTATGATGTCTCTGCTTTTTAGCAATTTTGAATCTTGATTATGTTGCCGTGCAACAGTTATAGCTCTGCAGATACATGCTGTTGCCAACAGCATGTTGTAGAATGATACAAACTTAGTCAAAGGTTTCTTACTTTCCTACTCACTTTCCTGCAGCTGCATTGGATATAGCCCTCAGCTTCAATGCTTGGAGGAGCTTGAAATTTACCCAAATACTAAGGTACCTTCTGAAATTTGCAGTTGCAGCTGTGTGGGCAGCGATTCTGCCAATCTGTTATGCCAGTTCTGTGCAGAATTCAACCCGACTAGTGAAATTCTTCAGCAACTTGACTGAAAGTTGGCAGAGCCAGGGATCTTTGTATAATTATGCTGTTGCAATTTATTTGATGCCCAATATATTGGCTGCTCTTCTATTTTTCCTTCCACAATTCGAGAGAATTATGGAGCGGTCAAGCTCACACATCGTCACACTTTTTATGTGGTGGGCTCAGGTAAGAATATCTAGAATGGTTATCTTTCACTGATTTTGTTCTTATTTCTCTTTCTTGCCTTTTGAATTTCATTTTTGTAAATTGAATAAGTGTTCTTTTTGTATATTTTATTATGTTGCAGCCAAAACTGTATGTAGGAAGAGGCTTGCATGAGGGCATGTCCCAACTTCTGAAGTAAGATAAGAAGATGCTTTTGGTTTCCATTTCCTTTTCCCTTTATCTATATTGGGGTTTGGGACTTGGGTGGATTTAAAGTCTTGTGTCATGATGTGGATGTGCCTCTTCTCCATTAACAGATTAAATTTCATGTTCCAGGTATACATTGTTTTGGATCCTGTTGCTCATCTGCAAGCTAGCATTTAGCTATTATGTGGAGGTGATTTTTTCTTATCTATGTTAAAGCAATTAGTACCTCTATGGTTCAAATTTATGCTGAAGTTAGTGCAAGCAAATTGGGTAGATGCTTAAAATAAAGTGAAGATGCATTCATGAAGTTATTGACGCATATAAATACTTTTGTCTGCATGTGTCTATGAGCTTATGTATCTAAAATTCATTTAAATTAGTATTTATACATATTCTTGCCATTTGTCTCAAGAAAATTCCCATTGAACATTTAGGACTCTCTTAACTTCCGTTGATAAGTAATATCTATATGATATTGAAATTCATCTGGCATGGTCCTCTACCAGTGTTTTATAACGTATGGTGTCATCTTAAATCTAGCTTTTCGTCTCAACCATCACCTTCCCCTTGACCATGAAAGGAGTCCAACCTGAATTTATTTTAGTTGTTCTGATACTTTTAAGTTTATAGATAAAGTCTCATGTTTATGTGGATATATATTGATTCGTCAGACCCCGTATTTACAAGTCAAATGAGGTAGAGAGAGGGAACTTTGTCTGTTTGCAGAGTCTTTGAGGGCCCTACTGCAACCTCACCTTTTATTTTCTCCTTCACAGGTCAATTTGCTCACCATCTTCATCTAGATACATTGGCAAAAGCCACATATACTGTTGTGCTGTTTTTTTTTTTTCAATCAGTTTGCGTTGGCTCCAAATCATAGTGTCTTGTTGAAATACTTTATGTACATGCCACATTTGGGTCTATTTCTCTATACTTGGAGCATGATATTGAACACTTGTCACTAATTTCTATCTTTTGTTGATAAATAGACCTGAGAAACAAGGATCTGAGTCTGTAGTATTTCCTTCCACCCAGAACTTTATAAAAGAATTGGAGTTTGTTAAATGATTTAATCTTTAGCCAGTCAAGGTGTCAAAGAACGGAATATATGCTATATGAGTTTGTCTATCTATATAAAGAATTAAATACAAACTGTTACAGTTCCTTTATTTCCTATCAAACAACTATATGCTGTTATGCTTAATTTATGCTGCAGCTATATCTTTTGATTGGGATGAACACCTGAACTGATTCTGTGGTGCATAAATCATTAATACTACACTTGTTTTCCAATTTATGAATCCATCTCAAATCAATATCGATCTAAAGCAATAATATACATATTTTCTCCATAGATACTGCCACTAATTGGACCTTCAAAGTCGATAATTGGACCTTCAAAGTCGATTATGAAGTTGCATGTTGATAACTATGAGTGGCATGAATTCTTTCCGAATGGTAATTTTTCTCCTTTTATTTTGGTAAAACTGTTCTAATTTACCTTTGTGGCTGAAGAATGTTTTATCTGAAATTGCTGTAGTAACCCATAATATTGGAGTTGTTATAGCAATATGGGCTCCAATTGTCCTGGTAAGTAGACTGTAAACGAATATTTGGGAGCAGCAAATTTTATGCGTTCATACTGTGTTTCATATATTACAGTTTTAACTTCAAAGTATTTCATTTTGACCTGTTTTATCGACCTGTAGGTTTATATTATGGATACCCAAATATGGTATTCCATATTTTCTACACTTTTTGGTGGGATTCATGGGGCGCTAAGCCATTTGGGTGAGGTTAGTGGCCAGTTTTTCTCATTCTATGGGGAAACATGTTAATAAGTTCACTAATTGTTTGGTGCGTTATATTGATTTCGGAATCCTATATTTGATTTATATGGAAGATGTAGTAACAATTAAATCACTCAGATTATCATGATTTCTTTTTTTTCTCTTGTAATTTTTGTATGAACCCATTTTCATTCCTTAGATACGGACAATTGGGATGTTGCGTTCTAGATTTCAGTCTGTGCCAACAGCTTTTTGTCGGCGTCTTGTGCCATCATCAGATGTGGATACAAAGGGAAGATACATGGTGCTGCTAATTCTAATTAACATATTAATATTTGCATTATTCCTCTCCATTGTCTGAAACTTCAAATAATATCCGTATACAGCTACCTTTTCTTCCAAGCGGAAATGCTAGCAATGTTTCCCCTCTAGGCCACAATTTGCATGCAGAATAGAGTAAACCACATAGGATAGGATAAGGTTAATATTCCAATTCTGTGTTTCGTGCTGGTGGAAATGATACTGGACATAACTTCTAATTACAGTGGGAAAAAAGTACGAAAAAAATGATGATAGGAATAACAAGGAAAATGGGAAAGTGAAAATCTAGATGACAGAGGGAAAGAAAATATGAATTTTATTGTCTGATGACCTTTAGTCGTTGCAGAAAGCAACTGATGGTTGCTCGAACCTCTATTGCTGACAAATGGAAGTCATTGGAATCCACATGTCCATTCCTTTGTTCTTTATCCCATAGGTTTTAGAAATCCCACCAACTAATCCCATTATAGTGGTATATGTCTCCAGTTAGATGCCCTATGATATCTTTCGCATGATGCTTCCAAAGAGGATGGCACTATTTATGATCGTATCCCACCCTTCATATTGCATGTGATGTCAGACAAATAAAGAAAAGAAAGAGAGAAAAAAAAGGGATGAGAAATCAGAATTGAGAGGTTGTAGGTGCATTATGCTTTATTCTTCACTGTCTGTATCAACACTAGTTACACAAGCTTGTTTTTAGGCAGTGGCATGAATGAGAAAAAGATAAAACCCTAAGATAAGTCTGATCCTAGAAAATAATGGAAATCCCACGAGTGCGTATCTCTAACAAAACCTCCATCAATCTGACTTTCAGTAGTATTAATCAAACTGTGCACATACCACCTTAGAGCCTTTCATATTTCGTGTCTTTGGCTAAAATAATTTGTCTTTGGCTAAAGTAAATTATTAACTATGGCAGGATAAGGCAATGGAAAGAAGGAATTTTGCAAGTTTTTCTCATGTGTGGAATGAATTCATAGAATCTATGCGGGCAGAGGATCTGATCAGCAATGAGTTAGGACTGCATCCTTGATTAAAAAGCTGTCTTACATCATAGACATCTTTTGTAAGTTTTTAATATTTACTTTGATTTATCATTGTTTAGGGATAGAGACTTGTTGCTGGTGCCATATTCTTCAAACGATGTCTCTGTTGTCCAGTGGCCACCTTTTCTGCTCGCTGGCAAGGTAAATTTTTTGGGTGGTTTCTCATGTTAATTTTATGCTATGCTCAATTTCTAACTTTTATTTTATTGTGTTGGATGTATGACAGATTCCTATTGCATTAGACATGGCAAAGGATTTTAAAGAGAAAGAGGACACTGATTTATTTAAGAAGATAAAGAAGGATTATTATATGCGTTCAGCAGTAGTTGAATGTTATGAGACACTCCGGGAAATAATTTACGGTCTTCTGGAAGATGAAACTGATCGGAAGTAAGAGTAAATTTCCAATTATTTCCAATATTTTCACAGATAAAAGGAAGAAAGTCTCCTGATATTAGAAATCTCATGGTTGGTTTCCTTTTTTCTATAATGAAACAGTATTGTGAGGCAGATTTGTTATGATGTCGACATTTTCATCCAGCAACACAAGTTTTTGAATGAATTTCGCATGAACAGGATGCCTTCACTCGGTGAGAAGTTGGAGAAGTTTCTAAAACTCTTGGTAATAGTTTTCCTTTATGTTATCTTTTTTCACTTTTTTATTTCTCCTATTAGTGTGCACTTTCGCAATGAGTTTGTAGATTTAATTTCAGTTCTGAGTACTCAATTTGGTTGGTTGGATGGCCGACAGCTATCCGAATATGATGCTGTAGACGTGTACAAGTCTCAGATAATTAATGTCCTCCAAGATATTATGGAAATCATCCTTCAGGACATTATGGTTAACGGCTTTAAGTAAGTGCTGATGAATTCAAACTTTGGATGTAAGGCCTATTTGTATTTTGTACTTTTACAATTGATGAACCTTGATGAGTTGTATATGATATGCGTTTCTGCTTCTTCCCTGTAGAATCCTTGAAAGGTATCATGTGCAAATTCAATCTAATTACAAGAAAGAGCAGAGATTTGAAAGGCTAAATATCGCCCTTACACAGAATAAATCTTGGAGGGAAAAGGTACTCTTGGTTGTCATTTATTTGTTTCAGTTATCACTTGAAAATTTTATGTTGGGTTCTTGTATTCTTATTCCATTCTACATTTTCTATAGGTGGTTAGGCTCCATTTGCTTTTTACTGTTAAAGAATCTGCCATAAACGTGCCAACGAATTTGGATGCCCGCCGTCGTATCACTTTCTTTACAAATTCCTTATTTATGAATATACCAAGTGCTCCAAAAGTTCGTGACATGATCTCTTTTAGGTCAGTCATTGTTGAACAGCTATATGATCTCCTTTAGGTCAGTCATTGTTGAACACTTATTTACTGAAATATTGAAGCTTACCTCACTGGAAAGGAATCTATGTTTATGGTGCTGTTACTGAACAATCTGTTTGAGAACCATCAGTGCTGCAGTTAGATTGGCTGCAAAGGGTTGATTGTTCTGATGTTTCACATGATGCATTAGAAATTTCCTTTCCCCTTTTGGTCACTTAGATATTGTCCATATCTCTTATGAATGAGTTGCCTCTTTCTCTTTCAATTATCATCAAGGGGTCAGAAAATAGGCGGATGTTTATGTTCTCTCTCTCTCTCTCTCTTCTTTATTTATTTATTTATTTATTTATTTATTTATTAGGAACTGGTGTGTGTTCTTTTTTGACATAATTTGTTTTTTGATCCATGACATAGTGTTTTGACGCCATATTATAGAGAAGATGTTCTCTACTCTGTTGACGAACTTTATAAGGAAAATGAGGATGGCATATCAACTTTGTTTTACCTACAGAAAATATATCCTGGTGAGTTTTAGGTCCACTGCTGCATATGCATTGTTGTTGTTTTGATTGGTAAGATCTTAGTGAACAGCTAGGTTTGTCTGCAAATTAGATGAATGGATGAATTTCCAAAAGCGCATAAATGACCCAAAACTTAATTATTCTGATGATGATAAGAAGGAGGCTACTCGTCATTGGGTATCTTACAGAGGGCAGACACTTTCTAGAACAGGTCCATACGAAAACAATTTTGCAATTCATTTTGTAGTACACTGACTTAAATAGCTATTTCATTAAATATATCTATATATTTCTGCCAGTGAGAGGGATGATGTACTACAAGCATGCTCTTGAATTGCAATGCTTTCTGGAATCTGCAGGAGACTATGGTTTGTGCTTTCTGCCACAGATTAAATTACAATTCCGAATTACCATCTTTGGTAGTTCCGTTTCAGTATGGTTCAAAGTCAATACCATGGCATGTCGAAATAAATTATTAAGAAACTATGCATGCAGCAAGTTTTGGTGGCTATCGGACCATGGAATCCAGTCAGGGAAATGAAAGGGTGCAAGCTCTGGGCGATATGAAGTTTACTTATGTTGTTTCCTGTCAGCTCCTTGGTGCTCTGAAAACATCTAATGACCCAAGAGATCGAAGACATTACAATGACATTCTAAATCTCATGATAATGTAAGATCAATTTGCTTTCTGATGCACTATCTAAGTTCAATTTGCTTTCTGATGCACTATCTCCTTTTTATTTAAGCTTTGAATTGGAATCTTTGAGTTATGTAAACACTGTACAGGTATCCATCCCTGCGTGTTGCTTACATAGATGAAAGGGAGGAATTTGTGAATGGAAGATCTCATATATTTTATTACTCCGTGCTTTTGAAGGGAGGCAATAGTTACAATACGGTATGAACTGTAATTGCTTGTTTGATGTAGAATTCACATGCATGAAGACTTATTTTGTAAGCTCCTAATGTTGTATGGATACTTACAGTGATTACTTGTTAGTTCAACTTGTAAGATCTGTTGGGAATGGTGCAAGACATTTGGAGTCTGAAACCTGTTCTCATCACAGGGAGAAGGGATTTGGATTACCTTTGTATAATATTTAGTATATACTAGGAACTTTCTTTATTAAAAGAGGAAAAGATGGATTCTTTCAGTTAGATGTTTCATCTTATAACTTCAATCGCTGGCATTGTTCATTTACTTTTAAGAAACTTAATTTTTCAAAATCATTTAGTTAAGTATTCACTAGTTATGAGGTATAAAATCATTTTCCTGATTCTCATGCATAGTTTGACACTAGGAAAAAAATTGAGTTGGTAACTTTCTTCTACTAAGATCATTGTTAGTTTCGTTTATAGGTGCCTCTCTCACGTCTTATGTATGACCTATATTGTTGGATGAGTTACATTAGTTTTGGGGTTTATGACCATTAATAATATGGCCTCATATTCAGTTTGAGTCAGACTTGAAGGATTAAAGACAATGTTTTCCCCATCAATTTCCTCTTTTTACCTCCCCTTTCTTTTCTCTCTATTGGTTCTATGCCAATTATTCTTCTCTTACATTCCCACTAGAATTACTCCATTTCCAACCAGGATATAGCACTTTTTAACCTCATTATATGAAATGCAATTGTTCCATTGTAAAATGTTAAGTGTACCAAAATGCTGGGTTGCTAGATTCTCCTTCCTTCATTTGGATATAGAAAAAATAAAAACTCAGCCGGGAAGGTTAAATTGAGTGGAGTATGCAGAATGCAAATGCAGTTAGTGTTCGCATAGCCAAACCAAATTGTGAGTACGAGGCTTTTTTATCATGAAATTGAGTTTTAGTGTAAAGTTGAGTTAAGTCTACTTTGCTAACGACATTTGCTTTGAATTTCCACCTACTCTAGTGATATTCATGCATGCACTGTCTCCAAGGGGACAACCCAGTTGATTTGACCCCTTGCTTCCAAAGCTAGAGGTCAAGGGATTGAAACCGCTTTGTATTCCAACCTTGAAGGGGAGGATCGAGTGGAGTGCATGGTAACTAAAAATACGCAAACACATTGAAAGACTATGTCCTTCGGCCTGACTATTGGTCAAGATCATGGGCATTTTTATGTTATTTGGATAAAGAACTTCAAAGACATAACCAATGACAATGCTTGTTTGTGAATTGTTCTTTCCCATCCCTTGTTAGAAATTCCTTATAATATTCCTGGATTATTGCCTGTATTGTTAGGAAATATATCGGATCAAGCTTCCAGGACCTCCAACAGATATCGGTGAAGGAAAACCTGAAAATCAAAATCATGCCATTGTCTTTACTCGTGGAGAAGCCTTGCAGACCATAGACATGAATCAGGTAACTTCAGCTCTCCTCCTGCTTTCTTTTAAGATCTAGTAAAAAGTACTTCAATGTGGCTTCTTGTGCTTTTCTCTTTTTCAAGGACAATTACTTTGAGGAGGCTTTCAAAATGAGAAATGTATTGGAGGAATTCCTGAAGTCTCCTTCTGGACAACGAGAACCTACAATATTGGGTCTAAGGGAGCATATTTTTACTGGAAGGTCAGCCTAACACACACCCATTTTATCTTGATGATTGTTATCACTTGGTTCAGAAACCTTTGTGGGAAGAAAGTGTTGTTTACAAAATCAGCAAGTGTATTTATATATGCTACTTTCTCCCTTCTATATTATACAGTGTATCATCACTTGCATGGTTCATGTCCAACCAAGAGACTAGCTTTGTCACTATTTCCCAACGAATTTTAGCAAATCCTTTGAGGTAAGCCTTAATTTATTTAAATCTCTGCTTAATTTTTCTCACATTGTAATCATTACATTGGACTTCATCCTTATGGAAATGGGATTATGTTTTATGTGCAAACATTTTTCACTTTTACCTCAGTATGGCCACAAAGGTGGGTGGTAGGTTTGAATCAACATTTACAGATATGAAGTGTATATATGTAGTTTTTGAGAAAAGGTAGAGGGTGGGCAGAGCCCAAATCAATTTTTCCACTCCTAAGGATTCAAACTCAGGTGGCCAGCCATAGCTGCTTGAAAACCACCTGGGCAGGTTGCTGGGGGGCCGATAAAAATCATATTTGAGTAATGTGCCAAAATTTATTTGCATTTAGAGCTTGTAAGTGTAGCTGATAGTTGTGCCAGCACATGTTTGTGTTTGTCCCTGCAGGTACTATTATCACTGTCATCCATTCTACTGTTAAACACAAATGTATCTACATTGTGCAGTTACACAGTTGTTTAACTTAGCCACTTATCTTCTAACCACACTCTGGTCTCCTGATGTCTAACTGCATGCCTTTAAACCCTTTAGCCTACCTATCCCTATGTAGCAGAAAAAGTTTCCATCCTAGTTATTTTCCAGGTACACATGAATTCTATGACCTTGCCTGCTTCCCACATCATTAGTTCCAAACATGAGTAGCACTGCAAAATGTGCAGCCAAATCAAAATTAACACTCAAAACACTACAACCATTGCTAACACGAGTAGTAAAAGGCCCTTGGATTCAACGAAGAGATTGGGGGTTCAAAGCCCATTGGGGCCACCTATCTGGGGTATTTATTTCATTGTTTTTCTCTATACCCAAAAATCCCTCGACCTTTCTGTGTTCGCGGAGTCCTAAACTGGGAATACTGCCAGACCCTACAACCTCGATAGCTTTGTTACTGGTGTCAACCTGCATTGGATAGAAACAATATCCTGAAATTAAGTTCTCCTCATACATCTAAGGGGAAAAAGGAAAGACTCGTGGGCTATAAACATCCCAGGTAGCCGACCCCAAGGGGTTTTGAACTGCCAACTAATTGATTAAATCCAAACATACTACTCAATCCAACCTCTCGAGGATTCTCTTATACAAATAAGCTAAATAGTAACTTTAGATCAGTTAAAAGTTTATAGATGTTTGGCAAAAAACCTAAGTGGTGGGAGGAATACTTTTCTAGTGAGAAAACTTATTTCTTTCTTTCTACCATTGGAGCTTCTGTTAAATGTTTCATATTAACTTTTCAGAGTACGTTTTCATTATGGTCATTCCGATATATTTGACCGAATCTTCCACATAACAAGGGGTGGCATTAGCAAGGCTTCAAAGACAATTAACTTAAGCGAGGATGTATTTGCAGGTAATAATTAGCTCAGAATATATCAACTTAGAAATCTATTCTGATGGCTAATTGTGTTGAAATCTTCAGGCATGAATTCAACTCTCCGTGGAGGATATATTACACATCATGAATATATTCAAGTAGGCAAGGGCCGTGATGTGGGAATGAATCAAATATCATTAGTTGAGGCGAAGGTTGCAAATGGAAATGGAGAGCAGACACTTAGTCGTGATGTTTACCGGCTCGGCCACCGGCTTGACTTCTTCAGAATGCTTTCATTCTACTTTACAACGGTTGGATTCTATCTTAGTAGCATGGTATGTTAATCAAACTAGTCTTGTTGTTAAATGTTTCTTAGGAGCTCCCAATATATTTATAGTTCACGTCTTCGTGATACCTATTACTTGAGTTTCTGCACCAACCGTTGTTGTACAATGATAGTCTTCTGAAACAATCAATTTATCGATCATATAAAATTTATGACCCAATTTAATTCAGTATGTATTGTCACTAATCCAAGGCTGTCTTCTTTCAGGTTACTGTGCTAACTGTTTATATGTTCTTGTATGGACGTTTTTACATGGTTATGAGTGGATTAGAAAGAGAGATTCTCGAGAATCTGTCCATACATCAGAGCAAGGCCCTCGAACAGGCATTGGTTACACAGTCCGTCTTTCAGCTTGGGTTATTATTGGTTCTTCCAATGGTAATGGAAATCGGCCTCGAAAAAGGGTTCTGCAGTGCTTTGGGTGATTTTATCGTCATGCAGCTGCAGCTGGCTTCTGTATTCTTCACATTCCAGCTTGGAACAAAAGTACACTATTTTGGCAGGACAATCTTGCATGGAGATTCTAAATTTCGAGCCACTGGCCGTGAATTTGTTGTATTTCATGCAAAGTTTTCTGAGAACTACAGGCTGTACTCCCGGAGTCACTTTGTGAAAGGACTGGAGCTGGTTATACTATTGGTCTTGTATCAAATATATGGGCATTCATATCGCAGTTCAAATCTTTACTTGTTTATCACAAGTTCTTTGTGGTTCCTGGTTGGCTCCTGGTTGTTTGGTCCTTTTGTGTTCAATCCATCTGGTTTTGACTGGCAGAAAACAGTAGATGATTGGACAGATTGGAAGAGGTGGATGGGAAATCGCGGTGGTATCGGCATGCATCCCGATAGAAGTTGGGAATCATGGTGGGATGGAGAACAAGAACACCTCAAATTCTCAAATATAAGGGGAAGAATTCTTGAGATTATCCTTGTTCTTCGCTTCTTCATTTACCAGTATGGAATTGTCTACCACCTTGATATAGCTCATCGCAGCAAGAATATTCTGGTATACTTACTGTCAATAATGAATTTTGCCTATTGGTCTACAAATTCTTTCGGTGTATGGTATCTAATTGCTTTATTTATCATATCCTTCAAAATTTTTGTAGGTGTATGGACTCTCTTGGCTAGTTCTAGTAACCACTCTTCTAGTTCTAAAGGTATGGAAACGAAGGTCACTTGTACTGAGGGAATGAACCTTTTCCCAACAAATTGCCGGGAAGTTTGCATATTAATTAGTAATGTACTTGCCTTTTTGTTTCTTCTGTTGCTGTTAGATGGTATCAGTGGGCAGACGACGATTTGGTACCAACTTTCAGCTCATGTGCACGATTCTCAAGGCACTTATATTCCTTGGCTTCATGTCAGTCATGACTGACTTGTTTGTAATATGCAGTCTCACCATATCAGATTTATTTGCCACTGTGCTTGCTTTTCTGCCTACTGGGTGGGCCCTTCTACTGGTGAGTTTGAACTTCAACTACTTTTTGTAGTACATGGTATAAGCCAAATCTATAATTTGTGTTACTCTTTCAACTTATTCAAGCCCCCTGCTCCTCCCTCCTTTTCAGTATGTTGGTAATTGATCAGCATATTGCAATCCTATGTGCATGCAATTAAACCTACTCATGCTCATCCAGAATTACTTCATTGTACTTGCTGAAATGTTTTTTTTATTTTTTTGGCCTCCCGTTTGCTAAGTTTATTCACAACCCGACTTCGTTACCTCATGTTTACTTGTGTACGTGGAAAAAAATAAATAAATTCACCATGCGTGAAAAAAAATCACTTTCACAATCCTTAAATTTTTATTCTTTTTGAGAAAAACTACATGATTGTTATTTTTCATCACACGCGCTATCCAATTAAAGACATCAATTTAGGATGGGAGTACATATAAATGAACTACCGTGCTTGCTAAATCATATATCATTTTATTTTGTTCTTTCAAGATTGGGCAAGTTTGCAGGCCATTGTTCAAGGCAATAGGATTCTGGGATCCAATAAAGGAGCTTGCCAAAGCATATGAGTACATAATTGGATTTCTACTCTTTGCGGCCATAGCCATTTTATCATGGTTCCCATTCGTATCTGAGTTCCAAACACGCCTGCTCTTCAATCAAGCATTCAGCAGAGGTCTCCAGATTTCTATGATTCTCTCTGGTAGAAAAGATTAGACTGAGACAGCAAAAAGTTGAAGTTAGTAGCATCACTCATCTTCATTTTTTTTTAATTACCCTTACCGAAACCTATATTGTTTTGTAGTCATCATGTTGGAGTAAATAACTTTAGAAAATTCAACTTTGCTGATTTTCTTGTATATGTTTTTGAAGAAAATTAGAAGCTGCTTTTCTGTCACCACTGATTCTTAAATTGTACCTATTAGTATTGATTATTGATTTGTTCATGACTAGCTTGGTTATAATTGATAGTGAGAGTATAAGAAAGAATTATTCTTTATCGTCATTTCTTACATCGATTTATTATTTATGGCATTACAATTCCCCAAATCGCCAAATTTGCAACTGTTGAGCCGTATTTTATCAGTAGTATTACGCATCCTAAATTTTTTATCTCAAAAAGTTATCTTAAATGATGTGTCATTAATTGAGTGGTTGATAATTCTTTACAAGATCCAAGTGAATTAATTGTATTATCTCACTAATTAATTAATAAATGACACACCATTTGGGATAATTTTTTGGGATAAAAAATTTGAGATGTTTAGTATTACTCGTATTTTATAGCCATTTGCATCACGTCCCATAGGGATCTTTTCCTTATTTTATCCTACCTAAATTCTATAATTTTATGTTATCCTCAAATAAAATGAATAATGATATAATCATAAATTCTTATATAAACTTATCTTATACAAACTGATGTGGTATAAATTTATTGGTTAAATTAAATATCTCTTGATCTACATGATATATTTTTATTATTTTAGCTTAAGCAAAAAAAAATTTAAATTAAGCAAAAAATTAAAAAAAAATTAGCTCAATAACTTAATGACTTAATGGTTGAAAATTTTCATTAAGTTAAAAAAATAAACAGACTTAATGATTTAACTTATTAAAATTAAGTCATTAAGTAAAAAAAAACAAACAAACAAACGGACCTTAGTGAAAAAGTTGACTTAATTATAAATAAAGTGAAAAAAAATTTGGGTTGATTGTCAACGGTAAAATGTAAAATTTAATCTTAACCATTTATCTCTATAGAAAAGGATCTTTGTCTCTGAAAAAAAAAGTCAAAGTTTAAAGAACTTTAAAATTAAGTAAAATACAAAATAGCTGATTCACTAGGCGTAAAGAAAATCATGTGCTACAGTTAAAAGGTTAGTCAGAAAAATAAAATGGTAACATCTTCAGTGCATGTACTTTAAAGTTTGTCATATAGTTTTTAAAAACAGAATTAATAAAATTACATTACACCCAAACAAGGTACAATGTAATACAATACAATAATAATCGTAAAAATACATTAAGTCTGTCTTTAATCCATCTGTTATAATCAGCAGATCAAATCATTGTATTGTCGTTAGTATACATATGAATTGACTGTTAGTTGACTTGCGAAATAACTAAAATATCCAAACCAACTTGGGGAGACAGAACATGTTTCCCGGGCGACGAGTGTTTGTCTCCTAAAATTACAGAATGCTTGTTTATGTAATTTCGAGTAATGAATGCCGTCTTCTGAGCGACAAGTGTCTGTCTCCCCAAATTACAAAATGTTTGTAGGACTGGAGGGTGAAATCAAAAACCACTAAAACATAGTTTAGTTCTCTAAGCAATAGACTATAACAGTCTCCACCAAACAAACCACCAATATTTTACTTGTTTAAAGAAATAATTAAATTGAAAACCATCAAGTTGTATATATCACCAAACCAACAACACAAATAAAAAATAACAAACATTTTAATTTGTGGCGAGAGAAAAAAACATTAGTATGAGTTAATTGAATTGGAAAATAACACTAAGTAAAATGACACCATCATATAAATAGCAGTCACATGTCCATTTTCGCAGCTTACAGTTGGTGACATCACAATTTGACTGAATTTCATCAGTCTATACATTCAACAATCGCCAATATACATAAAAAAAATAAAAATAACAACTACATTAACAGTGTGGCATGATAGCTAAGTTATACTTTATACATGACATTGTCTATTTCTGCTGCAGGTTCCAGTGGAACAGCAGACGGTTCAACTGGCCTTTCGTCCCTATCATATGTCAGTAAGCACACGTTAATAAGTGAAAGCAAAGTAATAATTATAAACAATAATAATAATAATAATGACATTACTAAACAACAACAACAACAGTTACAATAATAAAGAAAAATAATTATAATAGTAATATATTTTAATGTTTTTCATGTGACATGCATGTTGACTAAAAAAACAGAAACTGCGTTCATGCGACAAAAACTGTTGCACGTGAGACATCACTTGTCGCCTAAAAACACAGAATGTTTGTATGTGCGACAAGAGCATGCCGCCACCCAAAACACAAAAATAGTATTTTTGGGCGATATGGGTTGTCGTCCGTGCGACAAATTTTGCGCCTAAAAAAACAGAAGCTGAATTCGAGCGACATAAGTTCGTCACACGTGCGACAACAATGTCACCCAAAAACATAGAAACTGTGTTCGTGCAACGAAGGCTTTTTGCACTGGAGACAGACCTTGTTGCCCAAAAACGCAGGAACTGAGTTTGTGTGACAAGTGCACACAAACACTGCAAATTTATAAACAGATCAAATTTACCAAACTTTGGCGAGAAAAATAAAATTACAGTTAAGACTACTTCTATTTTACACATCCATTTACATAAGAATAACAAATTATTGACTTTATATGCCTTATTACACTATTTATGGTGTAAATCACAAATATAAAATAATCAATAATTAATTTTTTCCAACTCATGGATACATATGGCTGAACTCATTCTCCTTTTAATCAATTTTTCCGCCACCAACACATGAACAAAACAAATCAAACACAACTAACAACAACGGCTTATAAAATCTCAAAAAATAAGAAGATCAAAGGTATTTTAAAATTTTAGACTTTGATAAAGTAACTAACCTCTTACAAACTCCAATATTAGTGGCATATCCCAGCCGCCGTCGATCGTCACCGGTTGGTGGCCTTCTCTGACCACCTATTTTTTTCTTCTTCATGGGTTATATATGTTGTTAGTGTTTATTTTCTTTTGTTTCAGCAAATGAGAGTAAGGGAGTGGAGTGAAAATTGTGAGAGAAAGAAATGGTGAAGATCGACCATTGTGAGTGAAATGGAGTAGAGTGGAGTGGAGTAAAAGTTGTGAGTGAAAATGATATTTATCTCTATTATTTTTTTGTGGTGGGGAAAGAGAAATGCACTCTTTTACACAATGAATATCGTGTGTAATCGGATAATACAATTATCCAATAGATTTTAAACCATTTTGTATTGTTATTTGATTTTTTTAGAATTTCAGCTTGTCTTTTATATTTTTGCCCTCAAATACTAACGTTATACATGTATGTATACAAACGGCAGGGGAAGTAAGTGAGAATACAATCAATCTCGCTATCTAAATGAAATTATATCAAATCTCAGGGGAAGTTTCTAAAAATAGCCCTCCTTTTTAAACACCCCAAGCTGGACTTGGGACTTTTTAGGTGAAACTGTGCTAAACTTTAAAACTCAATAAATATCTAAAATATATTTTATTTTAATTAAAATTTACCTTTAATATTTAACATATAATTAAATTTTTAATTCTTTTAGCACAACTTTTTAAATCTAATCTAATAAGAAAATTTTTTATATTATAAAATTTTAAAATATGATAAGAAATTTTGTTTTAAAATGTAATACGATAATTAAAAAATTACAGCCTGGGCCAACCCAATTACCCGACCCAAGACGGGTTGATGTGTTGGAAAAGAAATAATAATAATAATAATAATAATAATAATAATAAAAAGAATAACCTCCTTTACACGGCAATTAGTACCGTTTGTTTCATCTTTTAATGTTATTGAAGGAAATGTCCTCTCTCTACACTTTCTAGCTCCTACTCTTTATCCTCTTATTTCCCTCCTCCACCCCCTTTTCTTAGCAATTCGTGCAATTGCTTACATTAAATATGTCTCAGCAAGCAGTGACGACTATGATTCTCCCAAGTATGCATCTACTTCTTAACTTGCAAATTCATTTATTTATTTTTTGTAAACCATGATTATATTCTGCTATAAACCTGGACTTTCATATGTTGTAAAATGCAGTTAAGAGGTGAACCAAAACGAAAATAGTAGTGCGTTGATACATTTCTTAGTCTAAGGATTTTTTTGGAATTAATATATGTGTGGCTGATCTAGCGCATATTCCACAGCTTTATTCATTGATTTTTGTTTGGTTGTTTAAAATCTTATTAGAATTTTGTTAAACATTACTGTTAAAATGATTTATAGTGACAACTTAAAAAAGTGTAACTGTAAGCTCACCGTGGTCTAGATGCCTCTTATATCTTTGATATCACCATAGAGTATTCAGATTATCAATGTACTTCACATCTCTTAAAATTAATGCATGTTTCAGCTTCCTTGTCTAAATTTTGGGCAATTAAGCTTCATTTCTGTTTCTAATGAGTGACAATAAATTAAAAGTCATTAGCAGTTTGATGATGAGGAAAACAATGGAGGTAATTCCCCCAAGCTTTCGGAAACTGTGGAAGGAATGGGATCTGCGAGTGACGGTTCTCCTTAGCCTGACCCTCCAAATAGTACTCATCGTTTTGGGTAACCGCAGAAAGTTTGATTCCAAGCTTTGGATCAGAATTGTTGTCTGGTCTGCATACTTGGCTGCAGACTCGGTGGCGACTTTTGCTCTTGGTATTCTTTCAGGCAACCTCACAGATTTGTTTGATGAACATGTCAAAACTCTCGATGCAAACACAGAATTAGAAGCATTCTGGGCTCCATTTCTGCTTGTGCACCTGGGTGGTCCGGATACTATAACTGCTTATTCCTTGGAAGATAACGAACTCTGGTTGAGGCATCTGCTTGGACTAATTGTCCAGACAACAATTGCTTTCTATGTCTTTCTTATGGCTTGGACAGGTGGTTCCCATCTTTCGATTCTGTCCATTCCGATGTTTGTTGTTGCGTTTATCAAGTATGGAGAACGAACGTGGGTGCTCCGGTCAGCTGTCAACGAGAAACTCAGACAGTCCTTGTTCACAAGTACTTCTCATCGTCATGATTCTAGTTCCAGTTCCAGAGACATTGACTTGTTTCGTGATGAATACAAAGTTAAGAATGACGAGGGATATATTACAACGAGAAGAACAGTAATGGCTTCCGAGGTTCAGCTTCCAGTAGATTTCTCAGTCATTGTTGATTGCAGTAACTCCCTTCCTGACAAAGAAAAATTACTGACTGTGTATGGATATCTGCAACTAACTAAGTGCCTTTTTTTGGACGCCGGACTCAGCTCTAGAGACAGAGACAGTAGCAAATCTGTCTTCAGGTATCTTTCTTCAGAGGACGCTTTTGAAGTTGTTGAAATGGAGCTTGGACTGATATATGATTTGCTATACACCAAAGCACCGCTACTGTATACTCTTTGGGGGCTGGCCCTTCGCCTGCTCACTTTCTTTGTCACCTGTTGTGTGCTGGTGCTCTTCACTTTTCTTCAGCAAAAACAACAGTATGAATCAAAAGTTGATC
This sequence comes from Citrus medica, assembly GCA_002013955.2. Lineage (NCBI taxonomy): Eukaryota > Viridiplantae > Streptophyta > Magnoliopsida > Sapindales > Rutaceae > Citrus > Citrus medica. The sequence goes on along the minus strand of MKYO02030513.1, from coordinate 682,523 downwards.
TTTCCATAACATTCTTGTTGTTAGTCTTTCCAATTATCCTAGAGATATATTCAGCAATGTTTATGCTGATCCCTTCGGATCAATTTCTCATTTGGTTAGTTAGGCGTAACAGTGTTTCCACATTGCATTATGCCCTTTCTTCTTTATTGAAAAGTCCTAGGTGGTCGCATAAAATGTGTCAGCTCAGTTTGCTAAGCTTCATTGTAGTCGAACCCAAACACCTGCCTTGCCACAGAGTACTTAAGCTCTCAGGCATTGAGAAAAAGCTGGAAAAGCAATGGTGGGTAGATCATGAAGAAGTCCCTAAAGTCCTTAAAGAAGTGATCTTTCGGTTCTTCAAGGAGAAAGCTATGGAAACGAAGCCATGGGAAAGCAATAGCAAATCTTTGATTGTGCCTGGTGCCAAAAGAAATGTTGATGCTGGTGACAAACTGATTACTGAGGCTGCTCCAAACTTTGAAGATGACCTTGGGGAAAACATTCTCTTCTGGCACATTATTACAGAAGTTTTCTTCTGCTTAGATGAGCAAACCTTTGAAGCAGACATTGCTGTACATTGTAAGTCAATCAAACAAATTTCAAGATATATGTTCTATCTGTTAGTGGCGCATCCCTCCATGTTCTCAGTTGGAGTACTGGATATGAGTAGCTTTGAACATACAGTTCATCGTGTTAGGGATAAAATACAAGTAGAAGTTCCTGAAGATCATATTCATGATCGAAAGACGGTATGTAGAGATCTGGTTGACGAAGATTACTATACAAAATTTCACGGCTCAGACAGACTTTTATATAATGCAACGTGTGCAGCTGCCCATCTAATGAAGAAATACGGAGAGCAGGTTGAAATTAATTTAAAACCATCCTACTAATTTATTTGTATTTTTGAAATAAACAACTAATGATTAATTGATGTTGTAATTATGATTGACGGGGACAGGGTCTAGCAGAGAAATGGAATGAATTGGGTTGCACTTGGTTGAAAATTCTGGCACTGGCAGCACGCAAGACTAAAGGAAACCAGCATGGTCAACAACTACGAGGTGGTGGTGAATTACTCACTCATGTTTGGCTTCTCATGGCTCATTTTGGTTTAACCGACCACTTCCAGATAGAACCACTAATAAATAGACTTCATGTTAAATAATTAATTAGGAAACCACTAAGTTGCGTGTAGTGTATATATTTAACATTAATATGCGTGTCCAACCCCCCCTAGGGGCTTGATTATTGGCTATATAATGATATTTATGAGACCTATTTTTCGTTCTGTTTTAGTCTAGTTGTTACTAGGCTCCAATGTATCAAAAAAAAAAACATTAATATGAGTGTCTGCATTGTCACATGATAATACATAATAGAGTGTCATCTTATAATAATTTAGTTCTAATTACTTTCGCAAAATAGTTTCTATATGTTGTCTCAATATTACACAACACGTGTTCACATACGACATATTTGCTATAAAGGCCTTTGATTGAAACTTTTTGTATAACTAAACTTCTAGCAAACATATATAGAAGTGTTCAAATATGAAACTTAAAGCTCATAAACCCACAATTTATATGTTTTTTCGGATTCTTTCCGCACTTTAAAATACTGAACTAGAAAACCTCTCTCTCTCTCTTTCTCTCTCTCTCTCTCTCTCTATATATATATATATAGGCAGATTAGCAGCCCTCTAAAAATATCCTTCGTTTTACACTCATTAATATCCACTAAATTTGAGATGAATTAACAGATAAGACTTATTGAAATTGAATATTTAAGAATTTTTAGTATTTTCTCTCTTCATGTGAACCTCATCCCAAATCTTTCTCTCTCCATGTTCTCTCACTCCCTCTCTCTTCTCTTCTCTTCTCTTATTTTTTTAATTCCTCATTTTCTATTTGATTTTTTATCACCATAAAAAAATTTATGCTCTCTCCAAATTCATTTCACTGAAAGCATCTGAAAGCATAAAAGATTTGGTATATTGTCATTGTTTTATAAATTTTTTATGAGATGGCAATTTTCCCGAAGGAGGCAGCTACTCACAATTTTTGCACTCAAAGACATTTAAACTCCTTAGATTGGTAAATGATATTTAAACTCCACTTTTTGAAAATAGTGTTGCAGAATCATATTTCTGAGACTGTGGTTGACACGTAAGATTATATTGGACTAAATATTATAATTTGACTGGATTAGATTGAATTAGATTAAGTTGTTTTATATGGTATTATCTTATATTTCGTACAATATCCGATTAGATAACGTTAAGTTATATTTAAATACAAAAATATAAATATTATAAATATTTAACAGTAATATTAAAATTAAAAGTTAACTAATAAAAGCATTAAATATATAGTAAATTCATATTGGGTTGTTATAATTTTAATGAACAAATATAAATTAATAAAGCTATTTCATTAATTTTTTATCAAATATTTTAGATATATTTTACTTTATCAAAAAGATAGCAAATAGTATATATATAATAAATTAATTACTAGTGTTGATGAGGTAATTGGTGAGTCATACCACCTCAAAAATGTAAGAATCTCCTGAGAGGAAAATCAAATCCCTCAAAGACGGGGACAAAGGCTGTCAGGTGAGAATTTAGGAACCCTTGAGATGACAAATATGGAAACCCTAATTTAAACCGTGACCGGGGTCAAAATCATCAAACCAACAAGACTAAAATGTGGGAATGATGCTTATTACCGAGAAAGAATCACAAGAATATTGTAACATGACTAAAGAAGTTGGCTACAAAACCACTACGCCCACAACACCCCCCAAAAATAGGGGGATCGCCCCCCACTCTGAGAATTACTCTCCATTTTCTTCTCATGAAAGCATTTTAAGGTAAAAAATTAGCATGAAAGTGGTATGACCACTCAAGCAAACTAAAAACACTTCGATTTTAATTCAAAAGGCACTCTACTGACTTAAGCATTAGAGTGGGCATACCGGAGACCACCTCCTCCGGCCCCATTTTACTATTTTCTTGTTTGTTACTGTGTGTACATGTTACCTCCATCTATTGAATTTGGTTCGACCTCAGGCAGGAAAAAATCAAGCGTCAACAATCGGTATCATTTAATTTCATGATTATTTTTAATATTACATTAGTGATTATATATTAAATTTAATACAATTAATTATTGTAATAAATCATTAAATAATTAAATTTATTGAAATAAAAGTATCAATTTAATTAGAATATAAAAACAAAATAAAAAATTTCAAGTAATCATTAATAAAATAATTAATTTATTTATTAAATTTTAAGCAAAAATAATAAATGGTGCTATATATGAAAGAAATATTACAAATGGACAATTTTTTTCTTTTATTCTAATCCCGCCTGAACCCACTTAAAAATTATAGTTGCTAATGTTATATTTAAATTTAGCCCACCCCAAGTCAATCCATTGAAAGTTGACAAATATAGAATAAACATTTAATCATAAAATTAGTCTAATCCCACACTGAGTCCAAAACATACCTAAATCAATCTCTAGTTCCTTTATATTCAGAGGTGGTTGCAGGGTTTCAAGAAGAGGCTGGTCGTCCCCGTTCTTCCTCCTTTCTCCCAGTGGCTAATTAATCTAATTCATGTATTTCCATTATGAGGGTACAACTAAAATTAATTGAAAAAAAATTATAAAAATATGACGACATACCAATTCTTCTATGGTTTTTAGATGTTTTCAAGGAAATTAATTTAAAGAGATAACAGAAACTTTTGCGGCTAAGAAAAAAATCAAACGGAAAGTTAGGGATTAAAAAGTACAAGAGAACAGAAGAGAGAGAGCGCATGCGTAGAGAGAGAAAACATAGGAGCAAGAATGATTTGGGAGTGAAGTCCTCACGAAGAGAAAAAAAAATTAAATTACAATAAATCTCATTCATTAATTCAAATAAAATTTAATAGAAATTAATAAGTGTACAACTAAAGTTGCTCTTATTAATTTATTGATCTGCATGTACGTGGATGCGTACGTACATATATATTCTAATAAAGAATTTTTTAAATTAATGAACCTTTGGTTCAGTGGGAGAACCCTTCCACTTATAATAATGAGTGCAATGGTTCGAACATCTATAAAAATATTAATGGGGTTTATTTATAATTCTTCCTCAATTATCAAATAATTGAGTGGAGCCAGTTTATTTCTCACGAAATGTGAGTGGAGTGGAGTGGACAGCTCTGCCAGTTTATTCATCACGAAATATGAGTGGAATTGACAGCTCTCTCTACCAGTTTATTCTTCACGAAATGTGAGTGGAGTTGACAGCTCTCGAATATTTGAGAGAGTTTGAAGAATTTAGGCAGCTCATTCCAAAGAGTACATACAACAAAGAAAGTTCCAATTATAGAATATATTTATAAATATTAATTGTATAACAGTATTAAAAAAATTCTTAAATTATTAAATTAAGAATTTTATAGAGGTGCCGAATAGTCTAAGTCGAATAAATAAATTAATTAATTAATAATTGTTGGCCCTCCAGGCCCTCTTGTAGCTCTGAGCCTCTGACATTGCTAGTCACTGTTTACTTGTTTAGGTTGGAGTGAGAGAGTTCAAGTCCATATCTTAAATTGAAGCGGGGTGTTGTATATGGGCTTACCTACAAATGATTCGCTGTTTAGTTTTAGAGTGGGACTATTACCATCCCTCTAAAATCTTTTTGAAACTCCCCTTTTTAATTATATTCCACTTAATATCAAAAGTATCATTTTTCTAAATAAATACTATTATCGTTTATAAATCTTGCAATTTCTATTAACTTTCTCATTCTTTTTTGTCTTAATAATTGTATTCTTCTTTTCAAACTTTCTTTATCATTTAATTTCTAAAAAAAATCTAATAAAAAAAGTAAGAAAAACCTTATAAAATATTGAATATTTTATGGGTCCAATACAATTTTATACATATAAACTTTCGGTGCAACAATTAATTTGAGAATTCTTAAAAAATTATTTATAGTTAGATAAAATTTTTATTTAATTTATTTTCTCATAATGTTGTATCCTAATTTTGTTACTACATATATTACAAGAGTATTGTTTTGCCTTAAAATTTTGCTTCTTAAATTTAGATTAATTAAATCATAAAAAAAATGATTGCTTCTTAAATTCAAATTATACTAATGATTAAAAAAAATTATATTGTGCAAGCAAAATGAAATTGAAGAGAGAAAGAAAATATAAATGAGATTAATTCTGTTTATATTTGTCCTTAAGTGTAATTATAACATCATAAGAGTTTTATAAGATCAATGAACGGGTGTTAATAGTCCAACTCTTAATTTTATATTGTTTTTGGGCTTATTCATGAATTGGACCCCTCAATTATCTCATCAGCAAATCAACTAATTAACCTCATTTATTTTTTAAAATTACCCTTATTAAAAATATGAAAATTTAAATTTCTTTAATTTTATTGATTAATTCTCTCCCATTTTCTCTCTCTCACATCTCTTTCAATTTCTTGAATTAATTCACAATTTGAATCCATAATTAACTCTTAAAACAAACTCCAAATTGAAATTGTTCAAATATTGGGTTATCATACAAAATTAAAATCAATACAATTGAGAACAACAGATAGAGGTCATTCATGCACACACAGTAAAAAATAAAAATAAAAAGTGAAATGGGCACCAACGGCAGGTCCGACGTGCCTATTTCGATGCTTAATTAACTATTAGAGAATTTGGAGATAAGATAAATAATTTGAAATTGGCTTAGTAGCTCTATGGCATAAGTGAGCTCACCCTTTTTCAGAATGTTTTCTTCTTTTATAGAGAATTTAGATGCTCGGGAGCTACTTTGTGGATACATGGAGTTATGTTCTACGTGGCCTCTTGGTTAGAGATCGGTATTGGTTGGGTTGAATAGATTCAACCTACTATTGAATGGATTAAGATAAAATTAACTTAACCTAATAAAATAAGTATGTTTAATTCAATCCAATTCAATTCCTTAATTATTGAGTTGTATTTGGTTGATCGAGTTGAAGGTCAAATCAAAATTAAATATTAAATAAAAAAAATATGGAACTTGAAATAAAAGTCAAATACAACTATATAAATTTATTATAACATAAAAATTTTATTCACTTTCTAGTGTTTGATAAAGAAAGCTAAACAATCAACTATCTTAAAATTAAGAAAGTTTCAACTATGAGCTTGTAGACTTTATTCCTAACTTCTCCCATCTTTTTTCTGAATTTCACATTTAGAACTTTTAGATAATTAGCTAGCATCATGTATAATAATAAAATGAATGTGATATATAATTATGTACAACTGAGTGTTTACTAAAAAAATAAAGAGAAATTGAAACCAACTTGTTTTCAAAATTAAACTTATAAGATAATAAATTCAGTAATATGAGAAAGTGATTTTAATTTTGGAATTATATATTCTATAGTAGTAGATGTGAGAATGAAATGATACCTTCTATTAGAAAAAAAGATTTAAAATTGGGTTAGACATTTAAGTCTCCATAATTTTACAATTGAGGATTAATATATTATTATTATTATTATTATTATTATTATTCATGTGGGTTGGGTTAGGTTAGACAGGTTCATCATAATCAATTCAACCCAACCCAATTATTATTTGGGTTAGAAAAAATTAACCCAATTAATCCACAATAATAATATTAGATTGGATCAGATAAATTGGATTGAATTGGATTTACCCACATATACTCTCAGCGGTCCATATGTGAGGTGATGGATATTAGCCGCTTCCTATGACATGTTAATTCCCTCTAGATTTTAGATTGTATTCCCCTATTACGGGTGCGTTTGGGATTGAGGTTGGGCAGCTGTAGTTTAAAAGCTACAGCACTAAAGTATTTGGTAAACACTAGTTGTTGTAGCTTTTAAGATATGTTGATATAATTTTTCACTTGTATAATATAAAATTTATTATATCTTTAATAATTTTATCAAAATTATTATTTAAAATTTATATTTACTATATATTATTAACTTTTGTTTTATAATTACAACTTTTTTTTCACAACAGCTGTAGCTTAAAAGCTATAGCACCTCAATCCCAAACGCACCTTACGTCGATGGCGGGTCTGCTTCTGGCTTTAGTAGTTGCTGTATATAAAACAGAAAGTGGATGGTATGTGTCTTATCATCATTTGGGTTTAACTTGGAAGCATTATCTGAGCAAGTCCTAATTTGTAGGGATTGAGTCTTCCCTTGACTTTGACCATGCTAGAGTCGTTTTACTGCCTTAATTAGTTTAAGGTTGCATTTGTTTTTTAACTTAATAACTTAAAGTGACTTAACTTAATTATTTAACTTAATTAGAGGTGTTTGTTTTTATAACTTAATGAGACTTTTTAGATAATTTTGAATTTTTTTAGCTTTTTACTTAATGGAGAAATATGAATTACGTCAATTACTTGTTAATCTCAAAAATATCTCTGCTTTATAATTTATTTTTCATGTCTATCCCAAAACTCACCCATACACATTTACCTCACATAAAAATTTCCCTATGTTTTCTTTCTTATATTATATACGATAAAATTTAAAATTTATGGTATTTTATATATTCACTTGAATATAGTTTTACTTATAAATATTAAATATTGTGGTATTTAATTTATTATTTATTTGACATTCAAATTTAATAAGGATACAAATGTAAAAGTACATATTTTTAGCTTTTTAAGTTGAAAAAAAAAACAACTTAATACTTATTTTCCAAGATTCAGACAAAAAAACAAACATATTATTCAGATTTAGACATTCAGATCTATTCAGAATTCAGATTAATTCAGGTCTATTCAGATTTCAGATAAAAAAAACAAACGTCACCTAACTCTCTAAGCTGGTCAAGCTTTCTGAGATGATCTCGACGGAGGCTGGTCTTATGTGGCCAAACTACAGGAACTAGTTGTTCGGAAAAATTCCCAATCAATGAATACTAAATTCAACAGCAAAATTGTCCACCTATTGATAAAATAGAAAACTGATGATGGCACACGTGGTGGGGAGAAACTTAATTTAATTATCAGTATTTGCTATGCTTATACTATAAAAAAAATAATTATTAAAAAAAAAAGAAGAAAGAAAAGAAGAAGAAGAAGAAGTAAAGTATCATTCTCATGCATATACTATCGAACATTATTTTTAGTCAAGTTAACTAGGATGCTCCGTATCAGCCATATAACTTTTTAAGCCATACCTGATTCGACAAGCAAGTTTGGAATGTGCAATATGTTATGATTTTGGCTTAAAAAAGAAAAATCGGTTCTTTTTTTTTTAATATATCATTTTTTTGTATATATGGTTTATATCACAATTATTTGATTTCAGATTCTAACATCTGCAAAAAGAAAAGGAGAAAAGAGAGGGATTTAAAAGCAAAAAAAAATGGTTTAACCTCCTCTACAAGGCAAATGGTGCCATTTTCCCCCCCTTCCGTTTGTCTATTCATTTTATTTTTAAAAACATCCTCTTCCTCTTCCTACTCTCCAGTCTCTTAGTCTCCGCAAGCAGCAACGACTATGATTCTCCCAAGTATGTATTCACTTCGTAACATGCAATTTATTTTTCTATCGCTTCTTCATTTCAACCATTTACGGTAATAAATTAATTATATATGTTGCATTGTTATATGTTGATGGGCAGCTTTCAAAATCGATTATCAAAGCTGTGAAATATGTACTAAATCAGCTCCAACTGATAAAATAATGGCAGTTATACACACACACACACACACACATTTTTTCACTTGTATAATATAAAATTTATTATATCTTTAATAATTTTATCAAAATTATTATTTAAAATTTATATTTACTATATATTATTAACTTTTGTTTTATAATTACAACTTTTTTTTCACAACAGCTGTAGCTTAAAAGCTATAGCACCTCAATCCCAAACGCACCTTACGTCGATGGCGGGTCTGCTTCTGGCTTTAGTAGTTGCTGTATATAAAACAGAAAGTGGATGGTATGTGTCTTATCATCATTTGGGTTTAACTTGGAAGCATTATCTGAGCAAGTCCTAATTTGTAGGGATTGAGTCTTCCCTTGACTTTGACCATGCTAGAGTCGTTTTACTGCCTTAATTAGTTTAAGGTTGCATTTGTTTTTTAACTTAATAACTTAAAGTGACTTAACTTAATTATTTAACTTAATTAGAGGTGTTTGTTTTTATAACTTAATGAGACTTTTTAGATAATTTTGAATTTTTTTAGCTTTTTACTTAATGGAGAAATATGAATTACGTCAATTACTTGTTAATCTCAAAAATATCTCTGCTTTATAATTTATTTTTCATGTCTATCCCAAAACTCACCCATACACATTTACCTCACATAAAAATTTCCCTATGTTTTCTTTCTTATATTATATACGATAAAATTTAAAATTTATGGTATTTTATATATTCACTTGAATATAGTTTTACTTATAAATATTAAATATTGTGGTATTTAATTTATTATTTATTTGACATTCAAATTTAATAAGGATACAAATGTAAAAGTACATATTTTTAGCTTTTTAAGTTGAAAAAAAAAACAACTTAATACTTATTTTCCAAGATTCAGACAAAAAAACAAACATATTATTCAGATTTAGACATTCAGATCTATTCAGAATTCAGATTAATTCAGGTCTATTCAGATTTCAGATAAAAAAAACAAACGTCACCTAACTCTCTAAGCTGGTCAAGCTTTCTGAGATGATCTCGACGGAGGCTGGTCTTATGTGGCCAAACTACAGGAACTAGTTGTTCGGAAAAATTCCCAATCAATGAATACTAAATTCAACAGCAAAATTGTCCACCTATTGATAAAATAGAAAACTGATGATGGCACACGTGGTGGGGAGAAACTTAATTTAATTATCAGTATTTGCTATGCTTATACTATAAAAAAAATAATTATTAAAAAAAAAAGAAGAAAGAAAAGAAGAAGAAGAAGAAGTAAAGTATCATTCTCATGCATATACTATCGAACATTATTTTTAGTCAAGTTAACTAGGATGCTCCGTATCAGCCATATAACTTTTTAAGCCATACCTGATTCGACAAGCAAGTTTGGAATGTGCAATATGTTATGATTTTGGCTTAAAAAAGAAAAATCGGTTCTTTTTTTTTTAATATATCATTTTTTTGTATATATGGTTTATATCACAATTATTTGATTTCAGATTCTAACATCTGCAAAAAGAAAAGGAGAAAAGAGAGGGATTTAAAAGCAAAAAAAAATGGTTTAACCTCCTCTACAAGGCAAATGGTGCCATTTTCCCCCCCTTCCGTTTGTCTATTCATTTTATTTTTAAAAACATCCTCTTCCTCTTCCTACTCTCCAGTCTCTTAGTCTCCGCAAGCAGCAACGACTATGATTCTCCCAAGTATGTATTCACTTCGTAACATGCAATTTATTTTTCTATCGCTTCTTCATTTCAACCATTTACGGTAATAAATTAATTATATATGTTGCATTGTTATATGTTGATGGGCAGCTTTCAAAATCGATTATCAAAGCTGTGAAATATGTACTAAATCAGCTCCAACTGATAAAATAATGGCAGTTATACACACACACACACACACACACAAATATTTATATATACATATATATTGTCTTGCAGGCGCATCCTTTTACAATGTTGTAAATGTAATTTAAATTGTTTACAATGTGCTGGACGAACATTTTCTTAAAAGTAGTGCATGTTTCAGTTACCTGGTCTAAATTTTGGGCATCAATTCTGTTTCTATTGTGTGACAATTAAAATAAGTCATGAGCAGCAGGTTGATGATTGGGAAAGAAATGAAGGTAATCCCTCCGGGGTTTCGGAAATTGTGGAAGGAATGGGATCTGAGAGTGATGGTTCTACTCAGCCTAGCCCTCCAAATAATACTCATCGTTTTGGGTCGTCGCAGAAGGTTTGATTCCAGGCTTTGGATCAGAATTGTTGCGTGGTCCGCATACTTGGCTGCAGACTCTGTGGCGACTTTTGCTCTTGGTATTCTTTCAGGCAACCTCACCGATTTGTTTGATGAACACGCCAAAGCTCTCGGCGCAAACACGGAATTAGAAGCATTCTGGGCTCCATTTCTGCTTTTGCACCTGGGTGGTCCGGATACTATAACCGCTTATGCCTTCGAAGATAATGAGCTCTGGTTGAGGCACTTTCTTAAACTTATTGTCCAGACAATAATTGCTTTTTATGTCTTTCTCATGGCTTGGACAGGTGGTTCCCGCCTTTCAATGCTGTCCATTCCAATGTTTCTTGTTGGGCTTATCAAGTATGGAGAACGAACGTGGGTGCTCTGGTCAGCAAGCTACGAGAAGCTTAGACAGTCCTTGTTCAGTAGCACTCGTCCTCATCCTTATGATGACATTGAATTTTTCACCAAAGAATATTATTTAAAGATTACTCATGGGTATGTTACAAGACCAACACTGGTTTCCGAGGTCCAGCTTCGCACGGAAAAATTGCTGAGAGCGCATGGGTGTCTGCGACTAACTAAGGGCCTTTTCTTGGATGCTGCACTCCGCTCCAGAGACAGAGACAGTAGCAAATCTGTTTTCAGAAATCTTTCTTTCGAGGATGCATTCAAAGTTATTGAAATGGAGCTCGGAATGGTATATGATTTGCTTTACACCAAGGCACCCCTACTGTATACTCTCTGGGGGCTGCCCTTTCGCCTGCTTACTTTCTTTGTCACTGGTTGTGTGTTGGTGCTCTTCACTTTTCTTCAGCGAAGCCAAAAACAAAAGTACTCAAAAGTTGATCTTTGCGTGACATTCTCATTGCTAGTTGTTGCAATTATCCTGGAGATATATTCGGCAGTGTTTATGTTGATCCCTTCAGATCAATTTCTTATTTGGTTAACTAGGAGGTGTATCAATAGTAAAGTTGTTAATGCTTGCATATTTATACCTAAGAGCCCTAGGTGGTCACGTAAAATGTGTCAGCTCAGTTTGCTAAGCTTCATCGTAGTTGAACATGAACCCAAACCCCTGCCTTGCCGCAAAATCCTTAAGCTCTTAGGCATTGAGAAAAAGCTAGAAAAGCAATGGTGGGTAGCTTATGAAGAAGTGCCTGAAGATCTTAAAGAAGTGATCTTCCGGTTCTTCGAGGAGAAAGCTAGAGAAACGAAGCCATGGGAAAGCAATAGCAAATCTTCCTTTATCATGGTGCCTCGTGCCCAAGGAAATGTAGATGATGATGACAAACTGATTACTGAGGCTGCTCCAAACTTTGAAGATGACCTTGGGAAAAGCATTCTCTTCTGGCACATTATTACGGAAGTTTTCTACTGCTTAGATGAGCAGATCTTTGAAGCAGACATTGCTAAACACTGTGAGTCAATCAAACAAATCTCAAGATATATGTTCTATCTGTTATTGGTGCATCCCTCCATGTTCTCAATTGGGGTACTGGACCTGAGTAGCTTTGAATATACGGTTCATCGTTTTAGGGATGAAATACAAGAAGTAGTTCCTAACTATCATAGCAAGTACACGGTGTGTCGAGATCTGGTTAAAGAAGTGTACTATAGTAAGTTTCGCAGCTCGGACAGACTTCTATACGATGCATCGCGTGCAGCTGCTAGTCTGAGGAAGAACCTCGGAGAACAGGTTGAAATTAATTAAAACCATAATCCTGCTTATTTATCAGAGGTACTTTCAATTAACAACGAATAATTATTTGATTCTATTGATTATGATCGATAGGCACAGGCTCAGGGACAGGATCTAGCTCTAGCTGAGAAATGGAATGAATTGGGGGGCACTTGGTTGAAAATTCTAGCATTTGCTGCACGCAAGAGCAAAGGAAACCAGCATGGTCAACAACTGCGACGTGGTGGTGAATTGCTCACTCATGTTTGGCTTCTCATGGCTCATTTTGGTTTAACCGATCACTTCCCGATGTCATAATCCCAATTAATAAATAAACTTTCATATATATATATATATATAATCATTTTTAAATACAAATTTTTTTTAATGCGGACATATTATTAAGCCGTAAAAAATGAGAATGAGGGAACATAGTGTTTGGCTCATTTTCATTTTTTTTTCCTATTAAACCACATAATTTATTAGCGTATTCTCACGAAAAAAATTAGGGGACTTGTGTGTATATATATAATTAGAAAATGAGTATGTGTATATATATAATTAGAAAATGAGTATGTATGTAACATTAATTTGAGTGTATGTTGTCATGTCTTATTGCTTACTCTGGTTCTTCTAATTACTTCCACAAAATGGGTCATTATATAATTTCCCTCTGTTGTCTCAATATGACGCAATAAATATTCAGGTTTGAGGCCTGTTTTACATATTTGCCATAAAAGGCTTTCATACAAATTTTTTATATAAATAACTTCCAGCAAATATGATCCACATCATATTAATTAATTAATTAATTAAAATAGATAACTTATAATTATTAGTTATTATCCATTTGTGGGATAGTGTTATTATGGCATAAATTAAAGTAAATAATTTTTTTACCTCTTTGATGAAATGAAGAAAGTGAGAGTTTTAAATAATATGTTAAAGGCTAATTATAAAAAGGATCTCTAATTTAGTTAAAATATATACTTACTAATGCAATTCGTTAGAAGATAGTTTATATCAATGAAATTGAGTGGGGGTAAAATTATCTTCCCATAATTTAAGATAAACAAAAAGTATTTTTTTTAATAGTATGTGAGGATAGAAATTCAGACTGTGTTGTATAAAATTATGAAAGATAATTTTGATAAATTTATAATTTTAAATATTAGTGGAATTCTTACCCTCATATATTTGTGTGCGTGTGTGCATGTACATCACTTAAAACTTGATCAACTGTTACCGAAAGTAGAATCTTAAATTATTTTATACACGGAGCATCAATGTAAGCTTTTTGTCACAGGATGAGTATTTTGCGCAGCTAACCCGTGCGGCACTTAGACAACTTTGCCGAATGTTGCTAAGTAAGCCTAGAGCTTCTCGAACTAGAGAAGAGAGCAATTGAGCCAAAGAAGAAAACTTGTATTACACAAGGAGAGAATACAATGCTTGAGTTGCTTACAAAGCTTGTTGTTGTGTTTGTTGGATGCAAATGCCTAATGTCATCCCATATTTATAGGGGAGGCTTGCCAAGCTCTAGAGATTCTAGAAAATTCTACAACTTCCTAGCTATTTACATGTGCTGGAATTGTATAGAGAATTCTAGAGTATTTACAAGCTTAATGTGCTAGAGTTGCCTAGAACTTTCCAGAATTGGGCCAAGCTAGCACTCTTGGCCTTGTGTTGGCTCTCTACCCCGAAATTGTGGGCAATTGGGCTAGCAAATTAGGCGGACCGTAACATCCTCCCCCACCTAAGCTCGCTGCGTCCTTGTCGCGATCTCGTCCTTGCTCCTTTAGGGACTTGTTCCGCGATTTGCTGTTAGTCTTCTTGTGCTTCACTCTTGGGGAGGTTCCGCCACTTGCTCTGCATGTGGTCGTTTCCTTCTTTTGGTTGGTGTTGCGGCGTCCCCTCTTGTGTTTCCGCAACCCCTTATGCTCGGATGGATTTGTGCGTCGCTCAGCCACTCGCCTCGGTGGGAGCTTCGGAGGCATAGTGTCCTTACCTTTGTCATGGATGGCTCGTACTTGTTGTGGGACTTGACTTGGAGGGCTTTCGGAATCCTCTCCCTTGCGGTGTTGCCGGATGGAGACCAAGTGGTCCGGATTCTTCTTGAATCCTCGTTTGCATTGCATGACCGAGAACGCCTTTTCTGCGGGTTGTACATGCTCGATCGGTACCACGCATGCCTTACTTCCATCGAAGATGCTAAGGGAGTTCGTTGCGGGGAGTGGGAAGGCATGTACCTTATCGAAGAATTCCATGACAAGGATCATTGCGAAGTCATCCATCGGCACAATCGAGAAGTCGAGCTTCCCATTCCATGTCCCAAGCGTAACGTGTACGCCTCATGTGGTTCCCGCAAATGGCTTGGTGGGTGAGTTTACAGCCTTGATGGTGCCTCCGTGTTGCGTTATCTTGAGACCTAGACACTTAGTCTCCTCTTCGGAGATGAAGTTGTGCGTTGCTCCAGTGTCAAGGAGCGCACGAACGGTTCGGCCATTGATGAGCACACTTACAAACATGAGCCCTTTCCTTGTAGGTTCTGGCGGTTGGCTCACAAGTGTGCTAAGGCATTGGAACGAACCCAAGTTGTGCTGAGGTTCCTCCGCAGTTGGTGTGTGTTGGCCCTTGAGTTGTGCCACGAGGGCATTCAACGACTTTTTCTCCGGGCAGTCGCGCACCCAATGAGGGCCATTGCAAATGAAGCATGGGCTTCGAGGCTTGGGTGGCTTCTTGGACTTACTTTGCCCGCCCTTGTTGCTTGGGGGCTTTTTCTTGCTCCATTCCTTGCAATTGCGGTCATTGTCCTCATGGATCTCTCCCCCACCTTGGTCATAGCTAGACCTCTTGTCCTTGAGCTGGGCGGAGTATTCGATGAGCGACTCCGCAACGGCAATGGCGTCGTCAAGTGTTTGAACACCACGCCTATCAAGCTCGGTCTTGGCCCAATCCTTGAGGCCGTCTTGGAAGTAGAAGAGCGAATCTTTGTCGGACATGTCGCTTATCTCCAACATAAAGGTAGTGAACTCATTGATGTAGTCCCGAATGCTACCCGATTGCTTGAGGCGACGTAAGTGCGCTCGCGCTTCCTTCTCCGCATTGCTTGGGGCGAACTGCTTTCGGAGTTCTTGCTTGAAGTCGGCCCAAGTGTCGATGGTGCAAATGCCCTTGCCCATCTCGCCATGCTTGCGACACCACCATAGTTGTGCAGCGCCTCGAAGATAGGTGGGTGCAGTGCCCACTTTTAATGCCTCATCTCGGACACCCATGGCATCGAAGTATTGATCCAGTCCGAATAGGAAGTTGTCAATGATTGTGGCATTGCGTGTACCATCGTAGGTGTCGGGCTTTGGCACGTCAATGCGGTGCACATCACTCGAGTTTACGGAAGTTGGACTTGCGGAGAGTGTGCGCTTGTGCCATGCCCAATCCGAGCGGACTTCATCCACTTCCACACGGACAGCGCGTAGTTCATTCTGAACAAAACTACGAAGTTTGAGCAACTCATCATGGAAGGAATGAAACTCACCTTGGAGAGTGTTCACTTGCTCTTGGATGAGAGCCTTTGTTGCCACCGTGAACTCGGCGTATTCCCCCTTGAGACCGTCCACTCTTTCCTCCAATCCATTGAGACTATCTTGAGCGGCGGACAAAGCGATTTCGAGAGTAGTCACATAAGGCTCCAACGCATCCACGGATGGGGCCTTGGACTTACCGCGAGTCTTGCCTTGGGCGCGTTCTCCCTCTCGGCCGCGGCTTGGTTCCGGTGGAACACTCACACCAACAACACCCTCTTGTGCTACGTTTGAAGGGTTGGTCATTGCTCGTGAGCTAATTTGTGTGCGTGCAAACCTTAGCTCTGATACCACTTGTCACGGGATGAGTATTTTGCGCAGCCAACCCGTGCGGCACTTAGATAACTTTGCCGAATGTTGCTAAGTAAGCCTAGAGCTTCTCGAACTAGAGAAGAGAGCAATTGAGCCAAAGAAGAAAACTTATATTGCACAAGGAGATAATACAATGCTTGAGTTGCTTACAAAGCTTATTGTTGTGTTTGTTGGATGCAAATGCCTAATGTCATCCCATATTTATAGGAGAGACTTGCTAAGCTCTAGAGATTTTTGAGAATTGTACAACTTCCTAGCTATTTACATGTGCTGGAATTGTATAGAGAATTCTAGAGTATTTACAAACTTAATATGCTAGAGTTACCTAAAACTTTTCGAAATTGGGCCAAACTAGCACTCTTGACCTTATGTTGGCTCTCTAACCCGAAATTGTGGGTAATTGGGCTAGCAAATTAAGCGGACCGTAACATTTTGCTGATATTCCGATAATGCAGCCGGGGTTGCCAATGACCAAAAATTTATTAGAGAAGTTGGTAAAGCAGTGCAAGTAAACGAGCTAATGAAGGCCATGGCTGTAGCAGTTTCAAACTGTACATAATGAATCTGGGAACAACTTTGAAGATCACGGACAATAAGAACTGTGATGCCAGCTGAAGCACTTGCTGCAGCCAATGTAAGAGTGGATGTTATCTGCAAAAAAAGACACATCATCCGTTAGCCATAAATTTGAAACAAAAGTTTTCATGATCACTAAGCTCACAAGTCAGAACATATCAGCTGGTGTAAAATGCGGGATCGGAATATGTAGCGTAGGAGATGGTAGTTTTTGTCTATTCATGGCTTAAATTTTGTCTCTGCGGAGTGCCCCAAGCCTTGTTCTTTGCCAAGGCAGCAACTGATCTGTGAGTGCCCCATTCTTTCCAATATAGATCCTGAACAGATCAAAGTCTGATTTCAAAATCGGAGGGGTTTTCATTTTTTCTTAGCTTTCAATTTATTTTGCTTTTATTTAGTTGAGATTTCAGATTTGTATCATATGAATTGCGTTAGAAGTGCATCAATGTGTGAAATTTTGTTGCCAAAATTGTGGATGTGGGTAAAAGGTTGGATTTTTTGAATTGCGTTTGGAATAAGTTTTAGCTGTTGTTTTGATTAGTATGTGAATAGATTTGTACTGGGTTTGGTCCTTTTTCGGATTTAAAGGTTTGTATTTGGCTGTGCAGGTGTCATGAGAAGCAGAGAAAAGAGGCTAAGCTGTTGGTGGAAGAGAATGATCGGTTGCAGAAACATGTATCACAGCTGGTCTGTGAAAATGGGTACATGAAGCAGCAATTGCGTACGGTAAGTGTATGCTCTTCTCTCTCTAACCTGCCGTTTACATGTTTTGTGGTATTGTGTTGATTCTTTGGTGCTTGTTGCCTAAGTATCTACATTTCACAGCTGGTTCTGCGGTGACACAACATTACTAATCACTCTGGAAGATCAGTCTTCAGAGCAAGTATTTGAGATGTATGCAGAACCTTTGGAATTATATGATTAATTCACTTAATTTTCCTTCCATGGTGCTATACAACCCAGTTAACCCTTTTGCCTTTTGCTTTAGATTGTGTTTCTGTTTCTTTTCCTTGTTTTTTCTGGAAGTATTTGTACTGCGCCACATTTGACATTTCAGGAATATTTACAACACTTTAGAGTTTTTCCTACGGACTTAATGTTGTTATTTTCCCTGCAAAAGAATTAAGTGATTTCTTGTGTTCTTTTCTCAGTTTTCGACCTGACTTCAATTTCTTAATTGATAATTCTGCAGGCACCTGTGACGAGCGATGCGAGCTGTGACTCTTTGGTGACCACTCCTCCGTATTCTCTGAGAGATGCCAATAATCCTGCTTGGTAATATCAAAAGGCAATGTCCCCAACCTATCTAATCTTTGCATCTCAACTTGAACGTACAATTTTGTACTTTCTATTGCAGACTCCTTTCTATTGCACAGGAGACCTTGGCAGAGTTCCTTTCAAAGGCTACAGGATCTACTGTCGATTGAGTCCAGATGCCTGGGATGAAGGTTCCTTACATGAGCATATATGAATTTTATGTGTTTCTGTATTTCGTTACTAGATTTTGGCCATCTAGAAATCTCTCTTTGCAAATTGGAATCAAATCTGAGCTGTTTATATAATGTCTGTTAAGTCTGGTGCAGAGTTGGTTGGGATCTTTGCCATATTCACAAAGTTGCGGTGAAGTGGCTGCTCGGGCTTGCAGTCTTGTAAGTTTAGAACACACCAAGGTAAGAATACACATGAGAATGAAGATGATGAAGTGTTTACCTTCATTTGTTTGAAAGCAATGCGTTTTATGAGGCAATGTTATTGAGCTATTTTACAAAAATTTTGACAGACTGCAGATCCTTAGAGATCGTCCATCTTGGTTCTGGGATCGTCGGAGCTTGAATTTTTCACAATGTTTCCTGTTGGAAATGCTGGAAAATTTAAACTTTCATACACATAGGTGCATGAGAATGGTTGATGTGTTCATACCTTCTGTTATTTCTTGGGTATTTACCTTCGCTTTGAAAGTAATATTGATAATCAAAAGTGCTTCGGGCATATGCTCCAACTACTCTTGCTCCTGCATGGGATTTCTGGACTCTAAGATACACTACAACTTTAGAGAACGGGTCTTGTGGTATGCATTATGCTGGAATCATATCTTTTCCTATTGTCATGCATTACCATAATATTTGACATTGTTGATCAGCACCATAAACATAGAGCTAATAGTTTCGATAATTAAATCTTGATCCGATCCCTGCATGTGGCAATTTGTATGCATGGGCTTGTTTGAAACATCTTTTGGTGGGTTCTCTGCTAAGTTAATTATGGCTGCATCGTCTTCAGCTGCTACTTTATCCAGCAGTATTAGCTACATAGCACCCAGCAATGGAATCAAAGATCTAGCATGTCTACTTAAGTGCAAAGTACAGGGATGAAAAACAAAAATGCAGCCAAACATAAGCATGACAGTAATACGACCACTAATTATAATTTCATTTGTATGTCATAGGGGTTTGAATCACTTGGTTATATTGGCTTCATGTCATGCTAATCTCATACTATTTAGGCTCTAGCGTGACTTTTAGCCACCTTGTTGTCATGCCTATGATAATTCAGATTGTTTGGTTTTGCAAATTATACAATATTTGTTCATATTTGCCAAACATCTTGTGATTCACAATGGTTCTAAATGGTGGAGATCTAAAGAAAAGTGCCAATTGTATTTTTCTGTAGTCAATGTTACAAGGTTTGTGAGAGGTCTCTTTCTGGTTACATCCTTTTTTATGCATGGAGTGTGCCAGAGGTGCTGTGGCCACTTTATGAATCATCCAAAGTATGGCTTAGAGAATGACTATTCCGATGAGTAGATTACTCTGTTTCTGAGAAAGAAGGCATACCGACATTGTTTAAGCAGTATCCTGTGTTACAGGTGGCTATTTCCTTATATCGGTTGAAGTTGTCTTTTGATTGATTTCTGCAATGGCTGGTTCTGATTGAATAGTTTCTTTGAAGGCACTGCATTATGTCAGACAAATAGCTCAGGAGACAAGTGGCAAGGTAGTATATGGGCTGGGCAGGCAGCCGGCTGTCCTCAGAATTAGCCAAGGACTCAGCATGTACTGTATGGTTAGCTTGGTCTTTTTGTTATGGTTGTAGTTGTACAGTTGTACAACATCCATATTTGTACTTGTTCATCTGCGTACAGTGTGAAGTTTTAGAATCAGGCATTTTTCTGTTACATCTTTTGTGGCTCCTTTTCTTGTAGAGGCTTCAATGATGCTGTGAATGGGTTTAATAATGATGGTTGGTTGTTGACGACCTCTTATGGTGATGAAGATGTGATAATTGCAGTTAATTCAACTAAGAGTTTGAGCACTGCATCTAATCCTTATAATTCCCTTGCATTTCTTGGAGGTATTCTCTGCTCAAAGGTCTCCATGCTGCTCCAAGTAAGTTTTAAATCTTCATTTACAAGTTCAATATGATCTTCTAATTCTTATTTATGTTGTAATGCGTTCTTATTGCCTACTTCATGGACATTTCAGCATGATTGGGATATGTTATACTGCAAGAAAATTTCTAAGCCTATATCTACTTTAGCCTTTATATTAAAAGGATTGGGTTCCCTTGACTTAATTTTTAATGCATTGGATCTATTCAATTCAATGGTAGATGGGTGTGGATATAAATACTATTTAACTTTAACTCCGCACCATTGGATTGACTAGATCCAATGGATGGAAAATTAAATCGTGATTTTAAGTAAGATTGAAGTCAAGGGAACCCAATCCTTTTCATAAAGGCCAAATAGATATATAGGCTTTAGAAATTTAGCTGGGCATTTATTATTTTTTTCACCTTCCCGCTTGTGGATGATCGACATTAAAAATAATATGTTTTGCGTAGTAGTTAATGGACAATGTGTTGTATTTTACCTTAATGCTGATGTGCCGAATTGAACACATGATTCTCCAATCACATTGGGATATTTGATGAACTGTTAATTGTGAACCTAGGATTCCGTCAGGCCTGTCTCTTTAAGTTGATGTTCTTTATCATGTCTTCGGCTGTGAAAATGACAGAATTGTGTGTATGTCCTTCCTCCTGCCAGAATGTTTCTCCTTCAGGGCCTGTCCGCTTCATACGAGACCACCACTCAGAGTGGGCTGATTTCAATGGTGATGCCTATTCTGCCGCGTCATTGAAAGCTGGTTCTTATGCTTATCCAGGAATGAGGCCTACCTGATTTGCTGGGATTCAAATTATCATGCTTTTTGGCCACACAATTGGGCATGAAGGGGTCTGTCATTGAATAGTCTTCTGCCCTTCCCTCTTTAAGTATTATTATAATGACGAAAATTTGACAGTTGCATGCTCTTCATATCAAATGTGTATTTTACAGCATAATTATTCTAAGCTGTTCTATTACTTCTATTTCTGATGTTTTCAGTTGCTTGAAGTTATTCGACTTGAAGGGCATTCTCTTGAACAAGAAGATGCTTTTGAACCAAGGGACGTTCATCTACTGCAGGTGATTTTTGTCTTGTTATGTTTCTGTCAATTTCTCTGTTGCCCTTTTTGAATAAAATAAAATAAAATGAGGTAGAAAGACCCTAATTCATTTACTATTCTGTAATTGCTTTTTATTTTGGCCAGTTATGCGGGGGTTGATGAAAATGCTTTGGGAGCATGTTCAGAACTTGTCTTTGCTCCTATTGATAATATGTTTCCAGATGATGGTCCATTGCTACCTTTTGGTTTCTGCATTATCCCATTGGATTCAAAAACAGTATGGTTTAACTTCACTTCACCTAACCTTTCATATCTTTTTGCAGTATTGGTGTAAGTATTAATAAGCTTGGCATATTCCTGAAGAATGAAAACTATCTGCTTTAGTTAAACTTTTGGCTTCCTTGGTTTACCCTAGTGAACTTCATTTTGTTAGAATTGCTAATGTGCATTTACATCAGTTTGAGGAGTTGTGGCAGAAAGAGATTTTCTCATTTGACTTGCAAACATTAGTTTAATAAATGAAATTGGTTAACACCTGGATAAAAATTTGTGGTTGTAGACTGTCTTGCTTGATTTCATACTGTTGTCATCTACCTCAACATGGTAATGCTGTTATTATACAGCTTGATTCACAGGAAATGTTGACTACTCATAGAACCCTAGATCTGACATCCAGTCTTGAAGTTGGGCCAGCAACAAACCGTGTTGCAGGAGATTCTTCATCATGCCGACACATGATCAGTAGGGACCATCGCTTTCCAGTTTCCTTTTGAGAGCAATCTACAAGATAATGTAGCAACCATGGCTCATCGGTATGTCCAAAGGTGGAACTTCATCTGTTCAACGGGTTGCCATGGCCATCTGTCCATCAGGATTGACCCCAACTTTGGGACTAAAGCTTTCACCAGGCTCTCCGGAAGTGGTTACACTAGCTCACTGAATCTGTCAGAGCTATAGGCATGTACTGATTTTTTTTTTTTGGACTATTTCATGATAAATATTTTTACGAATTAGATGCTTGTAATTGACTGCTATAGTCTGGACAAGCTCAATTTCCGCCACTAGAAAAGAGTTTAATATTGCATTCATAATCTTGATTTAGACATGGTCAAGCCATTTTCTGTCAGGCCGTAACAAGATACTTTCAAGTGAAATATCTTCCAACAGTCATACTGGTGTCTAGTTTTCAAGTGAACATCTTCTATCAAAGCCGAATTGATAAGCTGTCAAGTGAATAACGTTCTTGGTGGGTTAATGAAACCCCTCAACTAGCATTCTTGTGCGAGTTGCTAATATTTCCTTCCTTTTTCATCTTCTGCTGTTATAGTTTAGGGGCAGAATTGTTGAGATCTGATTCTGTTAGTGGTGACTCTGTTGAAAAATCTTTGGCAGCATTCAGATGCTATATTGTGTTGTCAAATTAACGGTATATCGTGTATAAAAGTGTTTCTGAAAATTCTCCAGTAATATTAAGGTGTGCAATACACACATATATATATATTAGAAATATTACAATACACTATTATACTATATGGTTTAACAATTTTCTCTGCGTTTTAAATGCGGGAACTCATTAGATAATGATTCTGTATATATATAAGTGCTCATCTGATTCAGTATCCTATTTATCTATCTATCTATTTATTTATTTATCCATCTATCTATAAATATATATATAAAACGAAGTAAGGCTGTCCTCATTACATAAGAACCCTATCAAGCCGTTGCATGCAAAGTTCTTCCTCCCGGAGAGAACACTGTCCACTGTCTTGCTTTCTCTTTCATCATCTAGTCTTTTGTGTGAACATTTTAATTTATTTGTATCTCATTTTCCCAATATAAATATGAAAATGCTAAAAAGTTAAAAAAAATTGTGCTATTTAAATCTCAGTCTGAGGTTTACATTATATTAATTTAATTTAATTGTTGTTTTGTTGGCCTTGGTGGATCTCAAGCTCCATTAGAGAAAATAATTTTAAAAAATTAAAGAGAATTATTTAAGTTAATAATTAGCTCCCATTAAATTTTTTAAAGTAGTTGCCATTAAAATTATAAAAATAATCATATAAACTCGTAAAATCATAAAGTTTATACTTTAATTTTGAGAATTATAAAAGTCCAAACTTTAATTTAAAAAAATAAAAATTCATAGGAACTCATATGGTGATTTTACTATTATTTAATTTTGTCTTCACTAAATCTATTTAAATAACTTCTATAAAATTATAAACACATAAATTTTAATTTTTATATATATATATATATATATATTATTAGTATAAAAGAGCTCACGAAGAGTTAAGGCAACACTAATCGGGAGTGTGCAATCCCATAAGCATCATTACAAAGTAAGCCAACAATAACAAGAGGAGGAGAATGAAGAGCATGCAAGCCTAAAGGAGTAGTTAAACTATAGGAAGCAAATTGTGCTCCTGATTTCCTTAGTTCCAAATAAATCATTTTAATAGCAGCACAATTTTAATTAGTATATTTTGTTGTTATGCAATTTAGTTCGGATAAATCATTTTTTGGGTACATCATATGTAATTTAGTTCAGATAAATCATTTTATTTTAGGATATGTAACTGCTCCGTACTTTCTTTTTGTAATTTAGTTCCTTTTTCTACTTGGGATTTAGAAACTTGAAAGTTGAAACTGATACCTTATTTAAATAGTCTTAGTTATCACTTCCAGACAAGATTTAGCATCACGGGCTCATTATTATTTTGCTGCTTTGCAAAACCACTTCCTTATCAAGCTAATATGTTAAGTATTTAATGCATTAGTACGGCCACCGTAGCTTGCTTATGGACATTTTTACGGTACGTGAGTGAATTTGAAATTGTTGAGGCGGAGGCCTCTAAAATTTGGCATTGTTACAATGCTGCTGCCTTGTTTATGAGCTCAGAAATCAGCCAATAGTCCTGGCTCCTCTGGGATTGTTTCATTATTGATGTATGAATATTTAAAAGTTCGAAAGTTTTGGGTCCAGGTTTAAAATTTTGAGGAGATGCATTGTTCAGTGTGTATTTAAGCAGTCTTGAAAGCTACATTAATGGATGTAGCTGTACATTTTCTGTTAAGGCTGAACAAGTGTTGATTATTTTATTTATGAAAAAGTATCAATGCACATTCCAATCTTGCTACTAGAATTAAGTGTAGCTTAAGTAATTAAGATGCTGCTTTATTAGCAAGTATGGAATGCGCTTTGGAATGTTCATCGGGCTTGAAAATCTAGAACATATTAGAGCAATTTTTCTTAGGTTGTACTCTACTAATATAGGGGCATCTTAATTACTTAGGCTATACTTGCTTCTACTAGTACGTTTGGAATGTGCATTCATTCTTTTCGGCTAACCAAAAAACGAAAAAGGTTTACTCTTTTACAGTTGGACCTACATTGAATGAAAGTATTGATTAAGTGAAAACACAAAAATAAATGTATTAATGAAAGAGAAATGGTATCTGGACACTATGAGGATAAAATGGAAACAGACACAATGAAAATTATGTGTTTTTCATATAAAGAGATCTAGTTTCTGTCTCCATTGGTCGTTGAAGTAACAAAATATCACTTATCTTAATAAAAATAAATAACATTCATGCAATAATCCTACAATGATTTCACATCAATTTGTGACATATAAGAGTTTTAAATAATAGTATAATAATGCATATTGATCTGTGAAAATAATATCAAGAGATTCAAAGAATTTACAAATTCTGCGAATGTTTTAATGAATTTTTTTTAAAATTCTCAGTTTTACTTTTGTTGAATTGTATCCTACATTAACTAGTGAAAAGAAACTAATTGAATTTATAAATAAATATAAGTTCTTCCACTTAATGGAATAGTCTTTTACCCGTTCCAAACAACCTTTTAAGGGAGATAATCCAATTTCCCTCGTGCTGTAAGTAAACAGTTGAGTTGATGATTATCCAATTCCTCGCGTGAACAAATACACATTCAAGAACATGAGATTACACCCTTGGCATACGATCTGAGAGACGAAAATATAATTGAGATTCCATCAGTTGGTTTGTCCTATCTCAAATTAAACTCTATCTTCTTAATTGCTCTGTCCCTTTCAACCGTAACTTACCCATTCCCTTCCATGGGTGCAAAAAATATTGTCGACCATTTGATTCAGAAATTAGAAAATCCGGTCCTTGACGAAGCAAAAAGTAGCAACCCCAAATTTGAAAAACAAGTGCAGGATATCAAATCGTTGAAAGAATCTCTAAAAGATGAAGATCAAGACTATGTTGACTTAGGCTTAGCATCTGCCCGCCTCCTGGAAGCAGTTTACTCAGTAGAGGATGTTACAGACACTCTACTTATCCGAAAAGAATTTCCGGATATCAAAATAAGAGATAATCTGTTCAAGAAATTTCGTTCCCCTTTAATGTGCTTCACGCCTTCTTCTTCAAGTATCCAGATTGATTATTTAACCGATGAGATGACGAAATTCATGAATCAGATCAGGGACTTGTCCACTGATCACTCGGTAAACAAGAACGAAGCAGCGACGACTATCTTGAATCTTGATGATGTTGTTGGTGGCATTGCCAAGGAGACGATGACAATGAGCTTTCACAATAAGCAGCAGCAGCAACGATGGCAAAGAATTTCCGGTCTTCGTTTTGAAGAAGAAATGAACATCGTGGTTGGTAATGAAGAACGAATAAAGGAGCTGGCATCTCTGATAATCCCAGAAAACAATTTTGAAGAACAAATAAAGGAGCTGGTATCTCGACTATTCCCGGCATACAATCACGATGAGAATGATGATAATGATCAGCCTAACAATCAAGCCATCATTACGGAGTTGCTTCTGCAAGATCCTGATCTTGACCGTCATCATTCTGCTCATCAAGTCATTGCAATCGTTGGTGAAGAAGGCTCCGGAAAAACAATTCTAGCAAGAACTGTGTACGATAGAGTTGATCTGAAGAGGCATTTTGCAAAACGAGCCTGGGTTCGTGTTCGTGGTGAGGCCAAAGTAAGGGATGTTCTGATTGACATTTTACAACAGATTGACGATGAGACGGTGGCGGATGCATCAGCTCCGGAAGGAGAATTGGCGTCAAGTCTGTCCACACTCTTAGAAGAGACCAGCTATCTAATTGTCGTGGAAGATGTCGAGACACCTCAAGTATGGAAAGGTCTCCGAGATGCTCTGTATTGCAATTCCTCATCTGGCAAAATAATTTTAACTACTCGCAATGCAAAGAATATACCACCGGAGGCTGAGGCAGCGGGTGCAACTCTACATTTAAGCCGATTAAACAAAGAGGAGAGCTGGAAACTATTGTTAAAAAAGGTACCATTACCAAGAGTAGCTGAATCTGATGATGGCTTGAATAATAGATCAGAGTCTATCAACACACTTAAGGAGCGAATCCTGAAAATATGTGGCGGTTTACCTTTACGAATAGGCTTGCTAGGAGGTTTGCTGGCTACCAAAGAAGCAAACTACCAAAAGTGGTCAAAAGTGATTGAAAGTGTAGAAAATGTTGAAGATAACAGCGGAAGCGGGGTAAGGAATCTTGTAGATTTAAGCTATCAAGAACTACCTTCACAGTTGCAGCAATTGTTTCGCTGCATCCGACTTTTTCCTAGAGCATTTTCGATCCCTGTAAGGGGTTTGATTTGTCTATGGTGCGCTATGGCCACGATTGATACTGATCTGGCTGAAATCTACTTTGAAGAATTAGTCATTAGAAACCTGATCTATGTAACAAAATGGAGGCTAGATGGAACCCCGAAAACGTGTCGTATGCCTGGTGCTGTATATGATGCCGTCTCTCGAGAGGCAGAAAATGCAAGACTATTTCACCATCCATCCGAAGAACAACAACCGCAGCAGCAGGAGGAGCAGCGGCGGCGGCGATGGCAAAGAATTTCTGATCTTTATTTTAAAGAAGAAACGAACATCGTTGGTCTTGAAGACCAAATGAAGGAGCTGGTATCTATACTAATCCCGGAACAGAATCACAATCCCAATGACGATCATCATCGTGACCGTTGTCAGTCTACTCATCAAATCATTGCAATTCTTGGTGAAAGGGGCTCCGGGAAAACAGCTCTGGCAAGAACTGTATATGATAGAGTTGATGTGAAGCGGCATTTTGCAAAACGAGCCTGGATTCGTGTTCGTGGTGACGCCAAATTTAGGGATGTTCTGATTGACATTTCACAACAGATTGACGATGAGACATTGGTGGAAGCATCAGCTCCAGAAGCAGAATTGGCGTCAAGTCTCACCACACTTCTCAAAGAGATCAGCTATCTTATTGTAGTGGAAGATGTTGAGACACCACAGGTTTGGCAAGTTCTACGAGACGCTCTGTACGCCTCATCCAAGGATAGCAAAATAATTTTAACTACTAGCAATGCAAATAATATACCACCGGAGGCTGAAGCTGCTGGTCCAACTCTACATTTAAGCCGATTAAACAAAGAGGAGAGCTGGAAACTGTTGTTAAAAAAGGTGCCAGTAGCAAAAGCAGCTGAATTTGATGATGACTTGAATAATAATTCAGAGTCGATCAACACATTCAAGGAGCGAATCCTAGAAATATGTGGTGGTTTACCTTTACATATAAGCTTGCTTGGAGGTTTGCTATCTACCAAAGAAGCAAAATATTGGTCAAAAGTAATTGAGCATGCTGATAACAGCAGAAGTGGAAGCGGCACCGGAAGTGGGGTAAGTCTCTTAGCTTTAAGTTATAAAGAGCTACCTTCCCAGTTAAAGCCATTTTTTCTCTACGTGGGGATTTTTCCTAGAGGATTTGAGATCCCTGTGAGGAGATTGATTCATCTATGGTGCGCAGAGGGATTTGCGGCACCCATTGACACTGATCTGGCTGAAATGTATTTTGAAGAATTAGTCATTAGAAACCTGATCCAAGTAACAAAATGGAGACTAGATGGAAGCCCGAAAATGTGTCGTATGCCCAGTGCTGTCTACAGCGTCTTCTCTGAAGAGGCAGAGAAGGCAGGATTTTTTCACCATCAATTCACAGAGCAACAACAATCTCCGTTTGCAGTACGTCGTCTGGCAGCCTACTTGTCCGGCGGCGTCAACACCAAGCTTATTCCCTCCTCATTTCTTGACCGGAGCTGGCACCCGCGTACTTACGTTGCTTTCGACAATCGTATTTATTGCTCACCTGCTATCGAAATATCTATGTTTCTTGATAAGATTATCTCTAACAGAGGGTTAGTGTTGCTTACGGTGCTTGATCTTGAGGGCGTATATAAGCCTAAGTTATCTGATCATGTAATAGGAAAACTGTTGCACTTGAGCTATCTAGGCTTAAGATCAACTTTCATAGATTCTCTTCCAAATTCTGTGGGCAATCTGCGATATTTGGAGACTTTGGATGTGAAGCACACCAAACTGCGTTATTTGCCTGATTCCATATGGAAAGCAAAGAAGCTGCAACATCTCTATTTGAACTGGATTCATTCTGCCATAAGCTGGTTAAACTTCTCTTCGCTAAACAATTTGCAAACTTTGTGGGGTCTCTCCATGGGAGATGATTCTCTTTTCAATCAAACATTTGACTTTACAAAATTGGCTAGCCTCAGAAAGCTGGGTGTGAAATGCTATTCACAGCGAGTAATAGATTCCATAGCAGAATTGGTTTCTAGATCGACCAGGCTTCAATCCTTAAAGTTGGTATATGCATGGAGGGACGACTACAGCGACATACCGTTCAAGGCACAAGCCAACCTGCAGGAACTGTATCTGCGAGGAGCTCTGCGTATGTTTTCTGCTAAAACCAGCTCTTTCCCTCGTAACTTAAAAATAGTGACTCTGTCAATGTCAAGACTATATTGGGATCCAATGGAAGCGCTGGAGAAACTCTGTCACCTGAACATACTCAGGATCATCGGGGAAGCCTACGAAGGTAAAAAAATGACATGCCAAGCCGGAGGATTTCCACAACTGCGTGTCTTGAAACTCTGGAATTTGTCTAGTTTGGAAGAGTGGACAGTGCAGGAAGCGGCAATGCCTCGCCTCAGAGAATTAGAAATCAGAAGCTGTAACAAACTTAAGCCACCTGAAGGACTGCGAAACCTGGCCGCTACTTTGAAAGATTTCGTATTAACGAATATGCCATCTACTTTTGGGGAAGAGGCTCAACGAATCCTGCAGGGTACGGATGTATACATTCAGAAGAATCAATGGCCGCCTTTCCTATCGCTGGTCAGTCCTCTCATTTGAATTTGCCCCTGTGCAGTAGCCCCCGCATTATTTCAACACTTTTCTTTTTATTTTTCTTCCCGAATTTTCACATTCACATACTGACATTTAAAAAAAAAAAACATATAATTAATTTTAATATCCATATCATATCTTCATAATGGCATTTTAATTTCCTTTCACGATAATGCGTTGTGTGCATATATAGTCTATCTTCTAATGGAAAGAAATCATTTTATTACAGTTAGAGAGCCTAATTAAAAGATAAGGAATAAAAAAACATTTTTCAAGACAATATTATTTTTATCTTTTAATTTGATCCTTATATTTTATTAAAATAATGATTTCAGCAACCATCTCAGTTTGGATTTTGAGGAAGATAGAAAATAAAATGAAAAAATAAATAAATTCGAGTTCAATCCTCTCCTTTCTTTATTAATGTTAAACCTTCAGCTGCAAGTCTTTTTAGATTTCTCATTGTTATCTTCTTTTTCATATAATAATTCTGAAACCAGGGATAAGCACTTACACGGAAAAGCACGAGACTGGCAAAAAGATGCAGTGTTCTGGAGCGTAGACTGCGATCGCCAGATTAAAATTGTCATGTTCATTCTACTACATTTGGCAGTATCATTTGTTGCTGCCTTCCGTTTTTTTTTTTCTCCCCCGCCCGGTCTTATTCTTCACCGAATAATGAATGTCTAGCCTGTATAGAAGAAGTGCATATGTTTGTATGTGTGTACAAAATATCTGTAAATATGTACAGTATTCGTATTTTATAATTTGTAATTTTTGTTTTTATCTAGTTCGAGCACAATATGTACCGTATCACTGTTGCAACCAGTTATTAAATAGATAATTGTACAATTGTATTAACTAGATTTAATAGTTGAAAGCAACAATGGTACCGTACCACTGTTGCAACATAGCTGGACCCTTTCGTTTTCTAGATAGAAGTTTTTTTTTTTTATAGAGTTTTCTAGACAGATTTGGATTCAATGCATATATGAGTTTTATGTTTTTTTTTTTACAAGGATGCGATTACTAGTTATTAGATGATAATTTGTTGTGATCTGAGTAGCACAAACACGCGATGGATGAATGAATTAAAATGTCATATTCAAATTCCATAGGATCGTTTTTAATTACACTAAGAATTGAAATTCAATCAGTTGAATATCCCAGTCAAAATGATATTCACCCATCCATAATCACCACTCCAAGTATTCATTCTGCAGCCTGATTTCAAATCTATACACACAACAACAAAACCAAAGTTCAATTTTTGGGCATCTTGGAACAAAAATGGCAAGAGAGATCACACAGCATCAATATAAGCTTTTGCTGATATTCAAATAATGCCAAAGTGATTCTGGGAACATCTTTGAAGATCATTGTCAACCAGAACTTTGATGCCAGCTGAAGCACATGCTGCAGCAAATGTAAGAGTGGTGTTATATATCTGCAAGAAGAGACACATCATCAGTTAGCCATAAAGTTGAAACCGAAGTTGTCGTAATCAATAAGCTCACAAGTCAGAACAGATGTCTTCAGCTGGTGTAAAATGCAGCACGTCGCCAGGCAGCATTCAATTCATTGTCTATAACAAGATTCTGAGATTTAAAACTTCACCTTCAGTTCTTAAACAAACTTAGTAAATGGAAGGAAAAATGAAAAGGATAACTTTCAACTTACATTTTTCATTTTGAAAGGAAAAAAAAAAAAAGAACAAATCTCTCTGAAAAGCATCATGACTAAAATCAAGCAGCTCAAAATATGTCGATCTATTGGGTGGCAAATTTAACCCAGGAAGGTCCCATACGGAAGACGTAAATGCTAACTGCGTCAGTCAGATAAATGCAAGGAAACAATTGTTTTGAGAATTGGTGGTGCCAGCAGTGAACAAGCTGACAATTCTGTAGTTCTGCAAGGATCGCATCACCGAAAGAGTATAAATATCTACAACTGCCAGGGAAAGGCTCCAAAAACTCGGCAAGCCAGCAGCCGTAACAAAGAAGCTGATGAAGCAAATATCAGAAAAGTTTTATCCCATCACATGAATCAGAAAATTCAAGGATTAACGTGATATACAGACTCATAAAATTGAAAACCCATCAGTTGGTTAATCACATACTTATTCAAAGTAAGAAAAATGCCATTCAAAAAGAAAAAAGTCGGAAAAATGATTAATTGCAAAAGCTTTTAAAGTAGGAAAAGTTTTCCAGCAGCCGAAACACAAGAGACAGCATATGAGGAAGAAAGTGTTAAGTAAATAAGAGCATCAGCTCAGCCATGCCATTATTTCCATCCCAGCATGGATCACCTCAGTCAAATGGTACGCGCAGAATACTGATAATGAGTCTTTTACGAGTAAGGACCGACCAGAGACAAATACCGAGCAGATACCCATTCCCCAAAAAGTGGAAACACGATTTCACGAAATCACGACAGTTGCGCTATGTCTAGAACCGTCGAGAGAGATATGGTGTCTGACGTTTACCCACAATATAGCCGTTGGAATCCCACGGGGGCTACCACGATCCGAGAGAGAGGGGATGAGGGGTAAACGGAAACGTGGGACAATGGCTATAAAAGAGAAAGAAACTCATGAAAAAAGGAGGGAAAAAAGAGGAGAGAAGGGAAAACTCTGCCAAATTGAAACCAGACCATTTTTACTACAAACTGTGAGCCAATTATAAGCAATTCGTCGAATCCCAATTGCACCGTTTTCCCGTAAACACCTTGTGCTAACTTAGGCATCAGAGGGTTTACGCCGGTAAAACTACCGGCGTCTCTGATTCACTTTTGTGAACGCAGGCTTAGTGGGAGAAGGAAAGACCTATTCCAATCTCAGGGACTAGAACGGTCGTTGGGGTGAAAAGAAACAGACATCTTCACTACTGATTACTTAAGCGTTGGTATAAAGATCTGGTCGGGCAAAGGACGAGTAGATTTCAGCATCAACATTTTGGCGCCGTCTGTGGGGACTTAAATAAAAAGCTACTACCAAATCAGTAGTCACCGGAAAAGTAACGAACGGTTGGATATGGAGGCGTCAAGGAGGGATACTTTAGGGGATGACAATAAGATTGTTGAGACAATCACCCTCCAGGAGATTGCGAATAAAGCTCGGGAAAGGATGATGCAAGATCGACTGGAGTGGATAGAGAAACAAATGAAAACTCTCACGGCCATACTGTATGAGCTGAGGGATGAGCAGAGAAAGGATTATGAAACCACCGTGGGGAGAGACTAAGTGGGGGCAGAGCCCAGCCTCTGGAGGCGTAGAGTCAAGGAAATCCCTCCACCGATGGACCAACCTCATGGGATGCACCCCCATAGAAGTACTGTTCGGGTTCCAGGAGAGTGCATGGATGAAGGGAGGGACCAACCTCGCCCCGGATGGGTGCAGAAGATTGATGATCGAGGGGCCAGTGCTGATGAAGGAGAGCTCAGACAGCGATTGCAGAATGCCGAGTAGGAACGAGATCAGGTAGCTATGCGCTACCCTGACTGTGCTGTAGAGTTGGAGGGAGAGGTGCGCAAATTGGTGCAGATAATGGAGGAGGTTCAGGGTAAGAGTAAGCCCCCGAGCTGGAGGATAATGCTAGATGAAGAGTCTCCGTTGTCAATCGAGATCATGTGTACTGTAATCCCAAGAGATTTCCACTTTCCCGACCTCAAATACTCCAGGCAAAATGACCCGCTGGTGCATATTGAACGTTTCAACAACATGACGGGTATGCAGGAATTGACACCAGCTCAGAGGTGCAGGGTGTTCCCATTGACACTAGAGGGACGAGCCCGAGAATGGTACCGCAAGCTACCACGAGGAAGTATTAAAGGGTACGAGCAGATGTGTCAAGAGTTGGCCGAGCAGTTCCGAGGAGCAGTGGCCCCAGAGGATGATATGATGGAACTGATGGGGATGAAGCAAGAGGAACATGAATCCCTTCGGGATTTTGTAGAACCATACTACCGGGCCGTGCTGG
Organism: Citrus medica; assembly: GCA_002013955.2. Classification (NCBI taxonomy): domain Eukaryota; kingdom Viridiplantae; phylum Streptophyta; class Magnoliopsida; order Sapindales; family Rutaceae; genus Citrus; species Citrus medica. Next base: position 648,779 of record MKYO02030513.1, on the reverse strand, counting down.
ATTTGGGAACTTTCAATCACCCGCAGGCGTTGAGGGGATTAAAAGAATGGGTGAGAATATGCCGACTGTGGTATAACTTGAGAAGTCCATTGGTACAGAATTATTCGGCGGGGTATGATCAGGCGAGGAGAGATATAAAAATTGAAGAGGAGAAATCGGTAAGGATAAAAAGTGAACAGCTGGAAGAGCTGAGACGAAAGGAACGGAAAACCCCGAACGGGAGCGGATCGGGAAAACGAGCTGGGAAATCTTTAGCAATGAGCGGAATGTCAGCTCGGTCCCGCCCTTACCCCATAACTCAGAGATCACAACAGTTCCAAAATAGCCGGGCTCAACCTCCGCGGCCCCCATTCCCAGAGCGGCAATGAGAATTCAGGCAGATAGCTGTCCACCCTTATCATAACGCTCCCAGAGCACTACATACACCTAACTCCAGGGTAGGGCGACCAGATCAGCTACCTACGATACCAGCCCGGGGTGATATTCGTGATAGCCGAGCAGTTCAACTAGTTGACTAGAGCTTTGCGTATAGACAATACACCCCATTAAAAATTTCCATGAAGGAATTGTATGAGAGGATCGATGGACGAGGCTTGCTATACCCTCCGGCCCCTATAACAAAACCTGCTCACTGGCGTGATAAGAGCATGTTTTGCAAATTCCACGACGCTCACGGACACACTATCAGCCAATGTCGTGACCTAAAGATTCAGGTGGAGGATTTGGTGAGAAACTGTTACTTGGATGAATATGTAGATGGAGTGTCACTCGTCATTGAATTACAGTACACGTGGGATGAAGGAGGTAAGAGGAGCCTAGAATGTGAACAGCCGACTATTCGTGTGATAGCAGGAGGGCCAACATTGGCTGGAGATTCGAACAGGGCATGGAAGAACTATGGGAGATACGCCATGACCAGCAAAGAAGTGCTTTTCAATTTGCCAGCAGCCAAGAAGGCAAAAATACGGCAAGTTCCCATTATGTGGACAAATGACGATGAAGAGAGTATTTTATATCCTCATTAAGATGCACTAGTGATTAAGGCAATGGTGATTAAGGCAATGGTGGCTGGTGCAGAATTGCGACGAATACTGGTGGACACGGGCAGCTCGGTTAACGTCCTGTTTAAGTCAACCCTAGATGATATGAGAATTTCAAACTTGATATTGGAACTGATGAATACATCTTTGAAGGGATTTGGAGGGGGACGGTTAACTTCCATAGGGGTCATCGAACTCCCGATTACTGTAAGGTCAAAGTCGTTTGAAAGAACGATGATGCTGGACTTTGTTGTAGTAGAAGAAATAAACCCTTACCAGATGATACTGGGGAGACCGTTCATGAGGATAAGCCAATGCGTTATATCCACGCATTATCTGGCACTGAAGTACAGAGTAAACGGAGTTATTGGCGTAGTAAAAGGTGACCAGAGAATGACAAGGAGTTATTATGCTACAGCGGCCAAGGAGACGCTACAGGTTACCTCTCTAGATAACCGAGGAAATTCTAAAACGGATCGCCAAGAACCTGTTGAGAGGATAGAAGAGATTGCGGTGAGCAAGAGTAACCCGAGCAGAGTGGTTAAGATCAGATCATGATTGGTCGGGGCAATAAAATGCGAGCTGGTAAAGTGCCTACAGTCTCATGAAGATATATTCGCCTGGTCTCTCGAGGACATGCCAGGAATTGATCGCGGGGTAGCTTGCCACAAGTTGGCAATTAAGAATGGGGCGAAGCCGGTGAGGCAGAGGAGGGGGTGCTTTAACTAGGAAAGGTACGATGCCATAAATACCGGGGTGGAAAAGCTGTTTAAAGTAGTATTTATAAGGGAGGCCAAGTACTCAGAATGGATTTTCAATGTAGTACTGGTAAAGAAGGCAAACGGGAAATGGAGAATGTGTGTGGATTTCACAGACCTTAATAAAGTATGCCCGAAGGACAGTTTTCCCCTGCCAAAGATAGATTAATTGGTGGACTCAACAGCGGGTCAGAGTCTATTCAGCTTCATGGATGCCTTTTCGGGATACAACCAAATACCCATGGACGAGCAGGATGAGGAAAACACCACATTTATAACTAATATGGGTTTGTTTTGCTACAGGGTAATGCTTTTTGGCCTGAAAAATGCAGGAGCTACATATCAAAGGTTGGTGAATAAGATCTTCAAACCATTGATCGGTCATACTATGGAGGTATATGTGGACGATATGATCACAAAGTCCAAAAACTCGAAGGATCGTGTGAAACACTTGGAAGAAACCTTTGGATTGCTGAGAAGGTATGAAATGAAGTTAAACCCGGAGAAATGTGCATTTGAGGTCAGCTCGGGCAAATTTTTGGGATTCTTGGTGAGCCACTGAAGGATCGAGGCCAACCCGGAAAAGATACAGGCGGTAACAGAAATGAGGTCCCCATGAACAATTAAGGAGGTGCAAAGCCTTACAGGGAAATTGGCAGCATTGAACCGATTCATCTCGCGGGCCACAGATAAATGCCACCATTTCTTCCAAACCATAAAGAAATGGAGAAAAATGGAGTAAACATCAGAATGTGAGGAGGCGTTCGGACAGCTGAAGGAATATCTGGCCCACGGCCCGTTACTATCAACTCCAAGAGAAGGTGACCAGCTGCTTTTGTACTTGGCAATCTCAAAATGGGCTACCAGCTCGGTATTAGTAAGAGAAGAAGAAGGAAAGCAACACCCCGTATATTACACTAGAAAGCACTGGTAGACGCAGAAACTAGGTATCCATTGATGGAGAAATGGGCACTGGCTTTAATAATGGCAGTACGAAAACTCCGACCATATTTCCAGGCCCACCCAATAGTTATGATGACTGACCAGCCTCTTCGGCAAATGCTCCAAACACTAGATGTATCAGGGCGGTTAGTAAAGTGGTCCGTGGAGCTGAGCGAATTCGACCTATCCTATAGGCCCCGAGGAGCAATCAAGTCCCAAGCCCTGACTGATTTTATGGTTGACCATGTCCAACCAAAGGAAGAGTTCTAGGAGGAGCAACCAGTGAAACAGGAAAATCCAAATGGGATATGGCTGGTAATGGTTGATGGGTCACGTAGTGAACAAGGATCCGAAGCAGGAGTTATAATAAGAAGCCCAGAAGGGATCGAGGTATCCTATGCAGTAAAATTCGAGTTCCAGCTTACGAACAACCAAGCTGAATATGAAGCCTTCATTACTGGGCTCGAGCTTGCACATGAACTACAAGCAGAAAGAGTAGAAATCCAAGCAGATTCCCAGCTAGTATGTAATCAGCTCAGCAATCAATTTCAAGTAAGGGAAGAGAGGTTAAGTCTTTATTTGAAAAAGGCGAAGCAAATAGTTGGGTTTTTCAAAGAGGTAGAGGTAAAGCAGATATCCCGGAATGAGAATTACCGAGCAAACATGTTGGCTAGAATGGCTGCAATTGCGGATCCAAAATTACCTAAGTCGGTTCCACTAGAGGTGAGAACCTCGCCGAGTATAGGGGAGGAAATAGAGGTAATGAGAGTAAGCACCGAAGAATCCTGGATGGACTCGATTCTCTCATACATCCGCGATGGCATTTTACCGGAAGACAAGAGGCAAGCAAGAAAATTAAAATGCCGAGCAGCCAGGTACACACTACTCGATGGGGTACTCTACCGCCGAGGATTCGCCTTGCCCTTTTTAAGATGTTTGGATGACGAGGAGGCAGATTATGTGCTGAAGGAGATTCATGAAGGAATATGTGGCAATCACTCGGGAGCAAGAACTTTAGCCTTCAAGGTATTCCGGTAAGGATACTTCTGGCCAACCATACACCAGGATGCGAAAATGATGGTAAAGAACTGTAAAACCTGCCAAAGTTTCTCTGAGGTTCCTGCACAACCCCCAGAAAAGCTGACCACTATGACATCCCCATGGCCTTTTGTCCAATGAGGAATCGACCTGATTGGCCCATTATCTAAGGGTCGAGGAGCGGCAACACATGCAATTGTGGCGATAGACTACTTCACCAAGTGGGTAGAAGTGGGAGTCCTCAGCCAAATCACGGAGAGAAAGACGACTGATTTTATTTGGAAGAATATCATCTGCAGATACGAGATCTCTTATGCCATCATTACAGAAAATAGGAGGCAATTTGACAACAACTTCAGAGAATTTTGTCGGAACCTGAGGGTGGACCTGAAGTTCTGCACTTCCAGGTAAACGAACAGGTGGAAGCAGCCAATAAAGTAATAAAGAAACTCCTGAAAACAAGACTGGGAGAGAAGAAGGGAGCTTGGGACGACGAGCTACTAGGAGTACTGTGGGCTTACCGGACAACTCACAAAACCTCCACCGGGAAAACCCCGTTTGCTTTAGCTTTTGGTCATGAGGCGGTAGTCCTAGCAGAAATCGGAGTAGGAGCACATCGGACAGAATACTTCAATGAGGAGCAAAACGATGAGCAGATCTGCTTGAGCCTGGACCTGCTGGAGGAGAAAAAGGAAGGGGCCTTGCAGAAAGTGGCCTAGTGTCAGCAAAGGGTCATGCGTTATTACAACAAGAACGTACTCGTGAGACAGTTCCGAGCAGGGGATTAGGTGCTTAGGAAGGTGAATCAAAACTCTAGGGATCCTAACCATGGCACGCTCGGCCCGAAATGGGAAGGCCCATACAGGGTGATACGAACAACTGGACTAGGAGCTTACAAGCTAGCGTACCCAGACGAACGAGACGTGAAGAGGTCGTGGAACGCTGAGCACTTGAAGAAGTATTTCCAGTAAGCAAAATGCTCTACTAAGTCTTCATTTTGACAAGTTATTTCTAATAAATGCATGATGACTTGTTACGCATGCATATATTCTGCATTTCTGCAATGCATTCAAATTTCAATAAAGATGAATTCAGCATGAAATCCCTTTGCTAGCAAGCCCATTAAATATTTACTAAGGCAAACAAGTGCTTATTCCTGCTCGGTCAACGAACGACCAGCGGGCAATTTCACGAAATTTTACTAAGGCAAACAAGTGCTTATTCCTGTTCGGTCAACGAAAGACCAGCAGGTAATTTCACGAAATTTTACTAAGACAAACAAGTGTCTATTCCTGCTCGGTCAACAAAAGACCAGCAGGCAATTTCATGAAATTTTACTAAGGCAAGTAAGTGCCTATTCCTGCTCGGTCAACGAACGATCAGCAGGCAATTTCACTAAATTTTACTAAGGCAAGTAAGTGCATATTCCTGCTCGGTCAACGAGCGACCATTGGGCAATTTCACGAAAATTTACTAAGGCAAGCAAGTGCCTATTCCTGCTCGGTCACCTAAGGACCAGCATGCAATTTCACGAGATTTACTAAGGCAAGCAAGTGTCTATTCCTACTCAGTCGATTAAAGGACTAGCAGGCAACGCCAACTAAAAACGTTAAGGCAATTTGCAGAAACGATCTATAAGCAAAACCACAACATAAGAGCCAATAGAAAGCATCTAAAATTTATGCTCAAAATGTTTACAAAACAGATGAAAATTTAGAGTTTATACAAAAAATAAACCTAAAGATTAGGAGGGTTGACAGCTTTAGTAGTTGAAGGATCAACAATCTCGGGAAGTGGAAAATCAGCAACACCGGGAGGAGAAGGCATGGACCCTTAACCCTTTTCAAGAGCACGACCCCCAGCTTCCCCCTCCTGGACCCCAGCTAAAGGAACCTCCACCTAATCCTGGTCACCCTGCTCCTTACCCCCCTGGTTGACCTCAGCCATATATCTCTACACTCCAACCTCCAGTTTGCTCATGTCCAGCTCGAGATATTCTTCCTTAAGCACAGACATGATTCACTTATAGTAAAAAGCAACCCCAGAGTCATACTCTGCATCCAGCCGATCATCCACATCAACATATTTGCCTTTCACCTCAACCAGTTGCCCGCTCAGAGATTTGATTTCTCCCTCAAGAGCGGTCCTCAAAGTATCTCTTTCACTTTGAGTAGCCTGAAGATTATACTTCAGGTCACCCAACTCACCCTCAAGTTTAGAGGTGGTGGACTCAGCAACAACAATTTTTTCCTCGAGGTCCGTGATCTGCTTGTTCAACTCAGCCAGTTTCTCCTTCGAGCGGTCAGCAGATTCAACTTTCTTCTTCAAATCCTGATTGTCAGCTTGAAGCCTCCTCTTATGGCGCGTCGACCTATTCTTGTAACACGAAACCAAGGTGGCCAGCTTGAAGGAGACTCTTTGTACAGAACCAGCTAGCTCGGAGAGGCTCATACTCTCGATGTCCTTCACCATCTTGGGCACCACCGATTTTCCATAAGCCTTATGATACGGGCTCAGGTAGTCACCTTGATCCTGAGATGGAAGAGGAGAATGTTGGTCCCCAGACTGGATGCTGACCTCAGGACTTCTATCACTCACCTTCTCCCCACCACTTTTCCGAGGTGGAGGAAGGGGCAGAACATGAACAGAAGCCTTGGGTTGACCAACACTGGCTTTCTTTGAAGGAGGAGGAGGGTTGCTGGAGCTGCTTGGAGCTAGACCACGCTTCCTGGTCATCGCGCTGAAGATCTTGTTATCCATTCTGGCAGTAATATCCACTAAGCCCGAACCGACCAAGTTTGTTAGTGACAGGAGGTCTTGGCAGGTAGACGCGTTCACCAGAGCAGTTTCAATCTGGAGCAAAGGTCGGTCTTCAAGATCCTTAACCAAACCCCACGATTCTGAAAAAAAAACAAATAAGGTTAAAGAACCCAATAAGTGGCAATATGAGAAAGAATATAGGCAAAAAAATGAACGACCTGGGGTGACAAAATGCGTTGGAAGGTAAATATCACCACCCAGCGAATGGGCTGCAGTACACCATTTCCCTCCAGCAAAGAAGAATTTGTTCTTCCAGTTTTTACACGAAGAGGGGAAGCCGGTGATTAGCTTCCTCTTCGCAGAACTCGACATAAAGTAATACCAACCTGCCTCTTTTGGGCTACTCCTCAGCTGGTATAAATGCTTTACTTCAACAAGAGAGGGCTCCTCCAATCCACACCTCTCCCATAACACATACATAGCTGAGAGAACCCTCCACCTATTGAGATGTATCTGACCTAGGGCCAGGTGCATACCACCCAGTATCTTAGTAAAATAACGCTGAAGGGGTAGTCGAGCTCCTAATTTGAAACTCTCCACGTGCATCGTCACATACCCTCGCAGAGGCCGACTAAGAATGTCACCTTTCCCAGGAACTATAAGGAGAACCTCCTCAGGAATGTTGTAGAGGTTCCTAAGCTTGAATAGATCAGTTTGGGTGGTGGCACAAGTTATGTGGTCAATAGGGTAAGAATCTGCCTCCACCCTATGGCCAATGTTCCTTTTCTTAGGGGGTCTGCTCGGCTCGGAACTACTTCTCTCACCATCATCTACTTCTTCAGGGACCCCAACCCCACTAAAACTATGGTTCTCACCGGAGCCTGACGCAGGTCCACCTCTATTTCTTACAAGCTCTAATTCAGGGGAGGGTGAAATGGTCAGGGGACGTGGGTACTTAAGGGTATCCCTACCATGGGAGGGGCCTACACTATTAGAGGGACGTAAAAAATCAGTGGGTATTGACAAATTAATGTGTGAATCCTCTGTTTCTTCGTCACTGTCATCTGTAATTAATTTCCTCCTCCGATTTGACATATCGAAGTCTCAAAGGGACACCCAAGCAAACCCGAGTACACAAATACAAAAAGGGGCAACACAGAACCTAATCAACAACAACTAAAGGAGAGGTTAAAAGCTATACCTGGAATAAACTAGCACTGATAGCGCTGCCGTGACAGAGAAAACACCCAGCAAATGGATACTCCGAACGCGGGAGGTATAAGCAAAGTTCAAAGAAGGAGTTGGCTAACGGCGGAGAGACGAATAACAAAGCGATGATGATTTCAATCTAGGGATTTGAAACGAAAATGGGGAAATTGGAGCGTTTAAGTGATGGGGATGCCAGCTCACTCACCATATATCGAGGATGGATAGCCCGTCATTTCAAATTTCAAATACGAAGAGTCGGAAAGCGCCACGTCATTAATCGTTATGAAAGGCGTGACGAGATATGTTCATAAAGGCCCATACTCGAATAAAAAATCTCATCAAACAAGAGATGGAACCTCAGAGCCACCACAATAACGCGAGGACCAGATGAATAGTTCCCAGAATCGGTAAGATTTGACTATCAGTTTCTACTCTCAACTCGTTTCACTCGTAAGACCAGAAACTGGGGGACTAGTGTTAAGTAAATAAGGGCACCAGCTCAGCCATGCCATCATTTCCACCCCAGCATGGATCACCTCAGCCAAATGGTACGAGCAAAACACTGATAATGAGTCTTTTACGAGCAAGGACCGACCAGAGACAAATACCGAGCAGATACCCATTCCCCAAAAAGCGGGAACACGATCTCACGAAATCACGACAGTTGCGCTATGCCCAGAATCGTTGAGGGAGATATGGTGTCCCACGTTTACCCACAATATAGCAGTTGGAATCCCACAGGGGCTGTCACGATCCGAGAGAGAGGGGGGATGAGGGGTAAACGGAAACGTGGGACAATGGCTATAAAAGAGAAAGAAACTCATGAAGAAAGGAGGGAAAAAAGAGAAGAGAAGAGAAAACTCTGCTAAATTGAAACCAAACTATTTTTAGTACAAACTGTGAGCCAATTATAAGCAATTCATCGAATCCCAATTGCATCGTTTTCCCGTAAACATCTTGTGCTAACTTAGGCATCGGAGGGTTTACGTCGGTAAAACCATCGGCGTCTCTGATCCACTTTTATGAACGCAGGCTTAGTGGGAGAAGGAAATGCCTATTCCAATCTCAAGGACTAGAACGGTCGTTGGGGCGAAAAGAAACATACATCTTCACTACCGATTACTTAAGCGTTGGTGTAAAGATCTGGCCGGGTAACGGACGAGCAGATTTTAACATTAATAAAAAGTATAACAGGATATTCTGCAGATCATTTGCCCTAGAAAACCCACCAAACTACCAAGAAAGAAGAATGCAAAGCACGTTACCACCGAAAAGCAACAGTGAATTAAATCATTTCACCATTTGCAAACATTTTCAATTTATCAACTTGCACATGCCAGTAGTAAAAGCCGGTTTAATGTTCAAACCCAACAGTTTCAGCACGTGCCAACCATGTTTTCCGAATAGCATACCCCAAATCAAAACCCTGATTAGTAATAATAATAATTTATTTAAAGTTAATAATTTTATTTCTTTAATTATATATATACACACACACAATTGTATTAAATATAAAATTAATTCTTAAAATCAAATTTTTAAAAAATTATTCTTTTCTTATTTTTTAAAAGCAATTGTAAGATGGAGTACCATTGCCAAAACTAATTTTTAAAAAAATTTATTGAACACTAAAACTAAATTGAAAAGATAATGGATTATTGGATTTCTTGTGCTTCTAAATTTTCATTTTATGCATTTCAAGCAAATGAATAAACGATAAAATATTCATTGTTTCGTCATTGAAACATTGCGGGGATAGCTCAGTTGGGAGAGCGTCAGACTGAAGATCTGAAGGTCACGTGTTCGATCCACGTTCACCGCAAAGATTTATTTTTTTTCACTTTTAATTTCTTGTCTAATTTTCGCTTTTTCAGAACAAAAAAGGAACATATAAAGCAATTCAATTATGTGTAACAATGGTCGCCCTTTAATAGGGTTACGGTAATTTTAACTCTATAGATTTAATAGAATAGAACTTCTACTTGTCCTAGAAAATCTAATTTCCCAAATATTTTTCCGATGCTATGGTTTTTTTGGACAATATTTTGCATAGAACGTCATCATAATTAAGCATAACAATAATAGAGATGATTATGTTGGTCGTTAATATTATTATTATTATCCAGATAATTATTGACTGTGCAAGGTAATGGCATGGTTGTGGCAGGAAAAGTACTAAAATAAACTGATATTATAATAATGATGCTTCTCTAAACACCCAATAAAATAAAGGAAGCATCTCATTGGACTGTTATGGAGACACAAAGAAACCAACAGAATTGCTTGCGACTACAAGTTCTCTATGTTTCCATCAATTTGGGTTTATTCATATGATGCTTTTAATTGGGAATGTAAGAAAAGTAAATAAAAACTAGCAAGTAGCAACTGAAAATTATCCATAGCTAGTAGCATTATAGAGCTAATTAATAAGCAATGCAGATATGGTATGAAAATTTGTCCACTTTAAAAAATAATAATAATGAGGCTGTGTTTGAACCAAAACACTTAAAAATAATGACATTTGACAGAAGAAACTTGAAAACAGTTCAAATTTCTGTGTAGACACTTGGGGGCAAAAAAATAATACTCTTTAGGTTTGTTTGTTAATAATGGGAGTGTGAATTGCAAGGTGGAGACAGGACATAATTGAACATTCCACACTGTGCGTATAATTTAATAAAATGTAAATGTGTGTGTGTCACTTAGCATATACAACTAGATCTTTTAATTAAAACTATACCTTCCCCACCACAAATCTAATGAATCACTATCATGATTATAAACCACCAAGTATTAACAAAAAGAGATTTTGTGTCTGCCTAATTTAAAGCCGTTTATTCTTTATTTATTCGTTAGTTATTATGTAAAATTGAGAAGCAATGATAAAATACAAAAATAAAAACGAATGAATGAGTAGTAATTACTTTGTGTCCCTTGAAATTTTCACTAGGAAGCAAAGCATGAGTCAAAGATATAGTTTCTCAATTATAGTTGATGTTTTAGCAGACATCATTAGCTGATTAAAACAGTAAAAAATAATAATAATAAATTTTTTGAGATATTGCAAATGATATAAGGTCTAAATTCTGCTTGTATTATAATAATGGTTGTGTATTTTTGTAATAATATAAATGTGTATTTTATTAAAACATAAAAAAGAAGAAGAATAAGAAAGTTAGGCTCCAACAACAAGCTCGTAGATCAGCTGGTATGAGACTGTTCTAACTTAACCAAGGTTATCAGTTCAAAGTTTAGGAATGCAGCTGCGTCAAATATTTGTTGGGAGAGTTTTACCGCCCTAGTGATCCTACAGAACTCAAATTTAGATTAGTCAAGGTTTAATGTGGTCTTTATATATCAGATAGTTTAATATACAAAAAAAAAGCTAGGATCCCTTACCTTAAATACATTTAAAGTTAAGTTTTGTTACTTATTGAGTTGTGACACTCTAGATTTAATTAGAATATTGATACAACCGATAAGTGTATATGCTCTCTGTAATAGACAAGTAAAAAAGATCGAATTAAAATTCACTAAAATTCATTAACAATTATTATATCAAATTCCAATCTCAAAAGTTGTTTTAATTTGGATTTAGGGCTAGTTTGGTAATACTGCAGCTTTTAAAAATAATTGTTGTTAGCTGTGTTAGAGAAATAATCAGCTGTGAAGAGAATAAGTTAAGTGTTTAGTAAATTTTATTTTCAAAAGTACTGTAAATTTTGAAAGCAGTTATGGGTGTTTGGTAAATCTTATTGTTAAACTGGTATTAGAAAATAAATGACTAAAATGTACATAATATAGGATGAAATTTACTTATACATATAAAAATGTACACGTACAATATCTCGTTGAATCAAACAATTTTTTTTTATAAAAATGTGGAATTGGCATATTAACTTCTTGCCAAGCAGCATAAACGTAGCACTTTCTATAGCTTTGTGCCCTGGATCTTTAGTTACACAAACTATTCTTATGGAAAAAACGAAGCGTCTTGATAGTTGAAGGAATTTCCCTTATGATACGCTACCTCAGCTCCCCAGTTCTTAACTCTTTATAATATCTCTGGAGTAGAATTCTTTGGTCAAGAAAATCTATTATTTTATTGAGAACCTGCAAAACGTGTTTGGTTCCCACATTATCTAATTCAATGTATCTACTTCATTGTATCATACTTTAAAAAAAAAGCTACCTAAATAGTTATAAGAAATATGTTTTGTTGATTCAAAGTGAAGAATTCAAAATAATTTTAACTAATTTTAAAATAATTGCTATTATCTTTAATTGTGTATTATAATAATTTTAACTAAAAATAAAATTTATGCTATAGTGATTTTTTTAAATCTTAAAACAATTGATATTTAAAATTTATTTCCAATTTAAATAAGGATAATTTCGGGTTTAAATAATAATTGTAAGGATATTTATGAAATTATATTAAAGGATAAAATTGATTCTCAAAATAAGAATCTAAAAGTTACTCCTTCCCTACTTTCCAAAATCAGTTGTAGGAGGAACTGATTCTAGTAAAAGTGAGTTTGATTTTTTTTACCAAACACCAAAATTAGCTTTTAGATTTTTAAAATCACTTTTAACCCTCCCAAAAGCAATCTCAAACGGGGCCTTAATATTTTTGAGATTTTATAGTAACTTGTTGAGGAAATCTGTTTGAGTTCGAATAGCAGTTCTTTCTTGTTTTTATAAAATATTTAAATAGAGATAAATTTCCACTCAAATAAGATTTAAAAAAAAAAAATTCTAACACAAAACTTGAAAACGTTGTGTAATTGTGAATATTATAAAAATACGTTAACCCTTTTAGTGATGGTAAAATCATTTAGCATCTTTTTTTTCCCTTTTACCTCTTTGAAGAAATGAATATTGTCATTTTTTTCTTTTTAGGGTTGGAGAAAAATATTCCCAATAATTAAGAAACAGATAATCCCCTTCTTCTTGGCATCAGAGCTTTCTCTTCAATCTAGCTCGGCAGTTTAGCAATTCAAGATGTTTTTGATGTTTGTGTTAATTGTACCTTTATTTTATTTTTATTCATATTTCATAATTTCAAGGAAAAAAAATTACACATTGAGACATTCCCTCTCCATATTGTGTAATGAAACATCATCTTTTGATTTTTTTTTAAATTTTATTTTCGTAATTAATTAATTAATTGATTGATTATCTAGAAAATAATAGAGAGAGAGAGAGAAAAAAAAAAGTTAGAGAAGCAGCCTTACACGCGATATGCACGTGATGCACGTGCAAGTTTTGGGTCCTGTAAAAGCTGCGGACCGTGATCTATTATATACCCCATACGATCACATGATTTATTATGATCAAAAGGTGACAATTCACTATTGGCCCTTTTAAGTCAAAGATCGTGGGACCCAGGGCGGGACCCCCACTGCCGCGTTTCAAACGAAACAGCACATCTTTGTTTCGAACTTTTTTATTTTTACAATGTAATGTAAATCTGGGAAAAAGCTAAAAAAAGAAAAAAAAAACAAATAATTTGAGTCATACTTTAATAAAAAAAGGTATGCTTCTAATCAAAGCCTTCAATTCGATGCATACTTTATTTGCTCCCAATCAATGATGATATTCAACAAAAGACCTTTTTTATTTTTTATTTTAATTTAAAAATTCTTTTTTTTAATTCTATTTTGAGTATTTAAAAATTAGGCCTAGTCAAATACATCAAATACAATGACATAATTAGTCTTAACAACCGTTGGCGTTAAATTTAAAATTTTGTTGGCTTGGTCAAAGCATTTTGGTTATTTATCAATTAAAAGAGTGCGCAAGTATAACAACATAATTTACATTAACACATTATTATATTTATCATTGGTGGCCAGGGTTAATTAAATTAACTGAAAAAAAAATTATCAACATGCATGCCACTTGATTACCATAAAGAATTTTTAAATTACCATGTATGGAGAACACCCACAGAGAGAGAGAGAGAGAGAACACCATCATGTAAAATAATGATTAATTATTTGTTATTTTGTTGAATATTTTAAGTGAACTTCTACATTTATCAATTCTTAAAACATATGTAAAAGAAGTATTAAAGATTTTAAGCTGATAAATTAAATCTCCCTAAGAGATGTATAATGGTTCTCTATAGTATATAATTCCAACGTTTTAGTTATAAGAGAGGGATCCCGGGGTTTAATTTGTTTTTCACTCATTTTAAACATAACTATTATTGATTTTTTTTTTATCGACCGTTTTCAATTTGATGGACATTATAATATATGGCAGGTGTATCTCGTTTTTCCTACATTAATGGTCACTTTTTTATTAACAAAAAATACCAAATACAATTTACTATTATTTTTTCCAAAAAGGAGCATTGATTAAGGCTTCATTTGTGGCTCTATGTCTTTGTGAATGATAAAACTCTCAATCACAAGTCACACAATGTAACCCAAAATAACACTGTCCATTGCTTGTCAAAGCATAATACAATTAAATTGCCATCAAAGAAAGCATATATATATATAACACAAAAGAATGAAAATAAGCATGAACTTAAATAATAGAAGCAAATAAAGTATTTGATTTCACAAAAATTGTTGGTATTTTGATATTTGATAATAATGCATTGGTGAAAGTTGTGCATACCAAATACAAATTGTAATGATAAATACGTTAAAGTTGTATGGACAAGTGAGACAAATCATGTTTTGTTAAATAATGGTGGATAATCTTCAATTTTTACTCATTTATCATAATTAAATTTATTTTTAATTTTTTTTAAATAATTTATTTAATAAAATTTAATACTGAATTAATATTTAAATTAGAACCGAATCAAATAAAAATCAAATTTTTAGCCCCTAAATCTTTTGAGGCATTAATATGATAAATAACTTTAAGGGCAAAATTAAGATTTGCACTTTCTTCTCTTTAAGTTGACTAAAAATAATCTCAAATTCACAATCATTTCCTTTGTTCAACTTTAAAGAGTGTTTTTCATTATTTTTCTTGGTTGGCTATAAATGCCACCTCCCAATACTCTTCATTTTTTTTGCTTTCCCTTTACTGTTTCTCTTTCTGCGGTTTCCTCCATTGCAAACCAAGCTTCCCTTTCCAGCTTTCTCTCTTTGATTTGAGGTCCCTCTCTCTCCCTCTCTTCCCTCAACTCTCAAAGACCCACCAACCATTTCACCCACTTCTAAGTATTTCACATTTTCCTCTTCAAAGTTTTTTTTTTTTTGGTTTTTGGGGGTCTGGTCTTCACTTTGCTTCCCATTTTCTTTTTATCATTCTCTGAGTTTCTTTTTTTGGGTGGCCCACTTGAGGCCACAAGCAAAGCAATTAAGCAAAGCCTCCTCTACTTGTAAACTACTCATCTGAAAATTTGCAAAGGCTGCCTTTTTTGTTCTGGGGTTTTGTTGGGATTGTGTTATTTGAGCTCTACATTGGCTATCTATCTATGCTTATTGTGTCTTTGCTGGTTACAAAGGAAGCAGCTCTTTCATTGCTTCTGTGTTTGCTCAAGGCAGAAGATCAAGGGGGTTAGTTTTTCTTCTTTTTTTTTTTTAGATCAATACCCCACTTGAGTGAAAATGCTTTCTTCTTCTTCTTCTTCTTCTTTTACCTTTTTCTGAGCATTTACATTTCTCTTTTGCTGGCAATTGCTTGGATCATAAGTGATGCTTTCTCATAAATATGTTCCTTTTGCTCTTTGTTGTTTTTTTTGTTTTTTGCTTATGTTGGCAATCAATCGAATGGGTTGAATTTATAGAGTTATTATCATTATAGTTGTTTTTATAATTATATTTCATTTAGGATTAGTCAAAAGCCTCCAATAGCATTTGGATTTGCTTCTTGAATCACTGTTTACTAATGAAACAATAAAAAAAAAAAATGTAACTGAGCCACATTATATTTGGTATCAGATTCTCTTTTTCTTTTCTTTTCTTTTCTTTTTCTCTTTTTCGTTCTATTTAATAGGTGCAATGTAAAGCCAAGAATCTTGTTCAATTCATTCAGATTGAATTAATGTATTTCCCTTACTCTTTTTCCTACATGAGATTTGAGTGTTGGATTAGGATAAGGATGCTTTAAATGCGTTGTGTTACTTCTTGTTGTTTATACTTGTGCTTATTCTGAATCGGATTTCTTCAAAGTTGAAATTTCATCTTACAATTTTGTGACGTGTTTACTCCGTATAAGGTTTCATGACATATTTCTTATATTCAGGAGGGAATGTGCTAATTTGTTGGTGCCAAAAGAGGGCTCGCATATATTTTGAGTACTAATATCTGAAAAATCAGAGATGTCCTCTGAGGGTTCTTTGAATACGGAATTATCGAAGAAGACGTCATTTTTGGGTCTTAAACTATGGGTTTTGATTGGTATATCAGTTGGTGCTTTTATAGTTTTGATTCTTTGTATCTTATCTGTATGGGTCTCATTTAGGAGGAAATCTAGAAAATCATTGGATAAGTTCTCCCTAACCCAAATTCCAAATGTCTCTAAAGACATCAAGGTTGACAGAATTGTGGGCCAGAATTTCAATGATCACCCTGAAAGTGTGTTTCTCTCAGTCCACGATAAATCAAGTGACAAGAATTCAGAAAAAATGCACGTTCATTTGGGGATGAGTAAATCGAGTGATCCTGACAATATCAGTCAATGCAGCTCTGTTCATCATCACGAAAGAGCATGTAGTTCACAATCAGGGGAAGAAGGAAGCTCTGGCGCTGGTCATAAGCATTCTTCACTGTCTTATGGAGGATTGGTGACAGCCTCTCCCTTAATTGGTTTGCCAGAAATCTCACATCTTGGTTGGGGCCACTGGTTTACTCTTAGGGATCTTGAAATTGCAACAAATCGTTTCTCAGCAGAGAATGTGCTTGGGGAGGGTGGATATGGAGTTGTTTACAAGGGTAGATTGATCAATGGATCCGAGGTAGCAGTGAAGAAGCTTCTTAATAACCTGTAAGGATACTTTAAGAGCACCTTATCTGGCTTTTCTTATGCTTTATTTGATGTTATTGGTAATAGTGTACTGAATTGGGATTTAGGGGACAAGCAGAGAAAGAAT
This sequence comes from Citrus medica, assembly GCA_002013955.2. Lineage (NCBI taxonomy): Eukaryota > Viridiplantae > Streptophyta > Magnoliopsida > Sapindales > Rutaceae > Citrus > Citrus medica. Next base: position 631,968 of record MKYO02030513.1, on the reverse strand, counting down.
TCAGGGTTGAAGTGGAAGCCATTGGTCACGTTCGGCACAAGAATCTGGTGCGACTTTTGGGCTATTGCATAGAAGGAGTTCACAGGTGTGATTCAGCGGCTGTTTATTGATTAATTATTTGTTCTGTCCCATGAGTATGTTAGCATGTTGCTATGTTAATATTGCAAAATTAATTTCTATTGCTCATTGAACTGTCTTTAATTGCTTGAGTTGTAGCCTTGAGAACAACAAGGATGATCACATTTGCATGTAATGATGCAGGATGCTGGTGTATGAATATGTGAACAATGGCAATTTAGAACAATGGTTACATGGGGCTATGCGTAACCAAGGTACCCTCACTTGGGAGGCCCGAATGAAGGTTATTATTGGTACTGCCAAGGCGTAAGTTCATTTTCCTGCTCAAAGCAGTTTCATATGATAATTCAAAGTCCCAACTTAATTTTTGATACAACATTTTATGTTTAATTTTAGTTTGAGCTAGTTTTATTATGTTTTTTGTTGGAGTCTGCCCAAAGAAAATTAAATGATCTTGGGTTGCAGTCTTGCTTATTTGCATGAAGCGATAGAGCCAAAAGTAGTTCACCGGGACATAAAATCAAGCAACATCTTGATAGATGATGAGTTTAATGCCAAGGTATCTGATTTTGGCTTGGCAAAGCTCTTGGATTCAGGAGAGAGTCACATCACGACCAGAGTCATGGGAACATTTGGGTAGGAGTTGTTTCCTATTCTCCTAATTAATTAATAATTCTTTAATCATACTAAGTATTTGATGATTGGAAATTTCTCTTAACTTTCAGTTATGTGGCACCTGAATATGCTAATACTGGCATGTTAAATGAAAAGAGTGACATTTACAGCTTTGGAGTCCTACTTCTTGAAGCAGTTACTGGAAGGGACCCCGTGGACTATGGCCGACCTGCTAATGAGGTGAGAAAATCTTCGGTTTGTTGACTAAAGATACTAAAATCACATTTTTGTTCGTAGTTTCTTTCTCTTTTTCTACGATATGGAGTGCTTTCCTTATGAAGTTTGTAACTGGACATTTTTTAGTAAGAATGTCTATTAAGCGCTCCGTATGCTCATGGCAGGTCAATCTTGTTGAGTGGCTGAAGATGATGGTGGGGACAAGGAGAGCTGAGGAAGTTGTGGATCCAAATCTTGAAGTCAAACCTGCAACGCGAGCATTAAAACGGTCACTTCTAGTTGCACTCAGGTGTGTGGATCCTGATTCAGAGAAGAGACCCAAAATGAGTCAAGTTGTACGGATGCTTGAAGCTGACGACTACCCATTCCGTGAGGTATGAGTTTTGTATTTCCCAGAATTGATCATAAGTGTTTACTTGTCCTAACCTCCATCTGCATTTTTTCCTTGAATTCCTCTGCAAGTTTGATTGAGTTCTTGGATCTTCTTTTTGGTGATCTGAATTTTGACACATAAGCTGAACATTGATAAGATTATAATTTGGTTTGCTTGAGAATCACATATAAAACCTAAATATCTAATAACTTTGATACGGCGTTAGTTTTCAACTGGAATGTTCACGTGGCAGCTATTGACACCGAAGTATGAAGTGTTTATAACCAGACTGTTAGATCATGGTTGGTATGGTCTGACTCCACTCTCAAAGAGAACTCTCTGTGTATTGTGTGCATAAATAGTAACCACAACATATCTGACATGATAAATTTCAGAGTTATGCTGTTGAACACCACCCGAACCATGAAATTCCTAAATTATTATGGGTTGAAATTGAAATCCTGTTTAACTTTGGCTTGCATGGCTATGCCTTTGAATGTTTTAATTTTCAATCAAAATAGTTGAGGTGCTTCCTATAATTATGAAAATTGATTCAATCGTTTGATGAAGGATATCATAATTCTGTCTGGTACCATGCCTATCATACTTAAAATTTCTGTTGGAAAGCAAATGGTTATGATACTTGTCAAATCTATTTCCAGGATCGAAGGAACAGGAAGAGCCGCACAACAAGTATGGAAATTGAATCCTTAAAGGAATCAACGGAAATGGAAAGCAAAGTAGAAGATTCAGAGGGCCGTATATCCGAGAAAACTCATGGATAGGACTGACAAGCAAATGACCATCCTGGGTGATTTATTACCTTTAAAGCTTTTGATAACCATAATACAAAACATTCTGGAATTTTGTTTCTTGGAGGATCTCCTACGAGCACGAACGGAATTGAATTAACAGTAGCCCCATTTGGGAACACTGAAGCCCTATCCCTGTTGTCTTCTCTTGCACATGGCAATGCGGGATGAACAAGAGGAGCCTAATATATGAGAACTGAGGAAGGTGAAGGAAGAGAGGGAGAGAGTTTGTTGTTGTACAGATCTGTCTTGAGGAGGGATGGCTGTTATACCTTCCATGCATAATTATTATTTTATTATTTCCATTTTTGGTGTTTAAACTTGATTATTCCTGTTCTTGAAATGTTATTTTACTTTTATTTAGTTTCAAATTTTCTTTCTCCACCCTTTTGCCTCCCACTTTTTTTTTAAGTTTTAATTATTAACTCACGCATCACCATTGAAGTTCAGTACTTACCACTGGAGCTAGACTTTAGTTTCAAACTCATTCTTCTCCAAATTTATTAAAACATCATTACAAAATTGTCTTTCTTTATGACATCTAACTATGAGAAAACTTAATATGCATGGCGATGGTCTCCCATCTAAAAGACTAAGAGCTACTACGGTTTTAATTACATAGGGCCAGGCAGAAGAGAAATAATGTGGTAAAATGAATTAAAATCCCCCCCATTCATAAATGGGAGGGTTTGAAGTGGTTCAAGTGTGGACCACAATCACAATGCTCCTATCCTATGGCATCGATTTTCGTTGTTATGTGAGGCAGGGCAGGGCAGGGCAGGGCCGGGCCTGGAATCCCGGTAAAGGACATGTTATGTTGGCCGCTAAGTTTGAATGATCATATATATATTCGGGAAGTTCAGAGTTGTCGCAGTATAATTCAGTGTTGTTGCAGTATTATTTTTTTTCTATTTGACTTTATTCTCCGAGATTTTGCATGTCTGAGTTGCAACGGTCGTATTCTAATCTTTTTATTACATCAAAATTGTATTTATTTTTTGAGTTTGTGAGTTGGCTCATGCTCAGGCGCTCTGCTGTAGGGCACTTAACAACTTGAGGTCACGCTTTGCTTATGGAATCAAATAATTATTCTTTGGGAGCCTCTATGTTACATCCCCCATTAGAGAAATAATGTGGTAAAATGAATTAAAATCCCCCCCATTCATAAATGGGAGGGTTTGAAGTGGTTCAAGTGTGGACCACAATCACAATGCTCCTATCCTATGGCATCGATTTTCGTTGTTATGTGAGGCAGGGCAGGGCAGGGCAGGGCCGGGCCTGGAATCCCGGTAAAGGACATGTTATGTTGGCCGCTAAGTTTGAATGATCATATATATATTCGGGAAGTTCAGAGTTGTCGCAGTATAATTCAGTGTTGTTGCAGTATTATTTTTTTTCTATTTGACTTTATTCTCCGAGATTTTGCATGTCTGAGTTGCAACGGTCGTATTCTAATCTTTTTATTACATCAAAATTGTATTTATTTTTTGAGTTTGTGAGTTGGCTCATGCTCAGGCGCTCTGCTGTAGGGCACTTAACAACTTGAGGTCACGCTTTGCTTATGGAATCAAATAATTATTCTTTGGGAGCCTCTATGTTACAATTAATGTAACATACACACTCAACAACAACCACACAAATGATGGACTCATATAATTTGTGTGGTTGTTGTTGGGTGTGTATGTTACATTAATTATAACATAACATTTGTCTTATTCTTTTCTTGCTGAATGCTGATCCTTTGGTCAGCTATGCTTGCGGCTATGACTTTAGCGGGACTTTTTAAAGGTAACGAGGGGTGTTACGTCATCTTATATCGGTTTCATGAAACTCTTAAATCTTTATAAAATGAAAATAAAATTAAATCTAACAAACAAATCGAATTTTATTGAGAAATTTATAAAAATAGCCTAAAATTTTTAGGTATTTTCACAAATAGCCACCTTAGGTTTTTCTATTGTTAGTAGCCAATTAATTTTTTTTTTTAACCAAACAACCCTTACCTTTGAAAGTAGCAACTCACTCTTTCTTTTCTCTCAAAACTGTCGGCGACTTGATCATCCTCCACTGTCAACACTTTTCCAGCAAGATCAACGGCGAATCGATGAGCTTTTGATGGTAGCATCAATTTCATTGAGACGTGACTATATTTCTGGCGATTGGACAATGATTTTTCATAACATTAAACATTATTTCGGCAAGACATACTTTTGACGGCTACATTTCAAGATTTTGAAATCAAAACAAGGTATTTTTTTTCTTTTCCATAACATTAAATCATCAATTGGATGTAGTTTGGTGTATATTTGTGTATATTTCATGATAAATGAGCATTTGAGGAATATTGTTTTGTGTTAAGTTTTTCTATTACCAATGGCATGTTAGGTGTTTGATAAAATGCCTCTTAGACTTTATTTATCTCATTTTTTTATAGATTAAGGTATTATGGGTTGATGGTGGGTTGGGGGAATTGTTGCATTGCAATTGTTTCCGAAAACACTTGGTGCGTTATCGTGCGAGGCTCGAGTTGCTAGAATTAGCCTGTCACCTAGGTGATAAATGCCCGTTGCACAAACAAGATTGCGTGATTTGTTGTTCGAACTTTGGGCGACGGGTGAGAAAGAATGTTGTTTCTAGAATTTTGGGTGATTGGCACTGGTCGCCCAAAACTCCAGAAGCAACGTTACTGGAATTTTGGGCGACATACACTTTATTATCTAGCAACTACATGTTTATAATTTTGTGCAACAAGCGTTTGTTTTCCCTGCCACTACCGAAGGTTATAACAAATAAAATTAGAACTTTTGTGCAGATAAAATGGCCAAGAAGCCATAGGCAAAGCGTAATCTGCCCGGTCCAAAGAGGGAACCAGATACAATGAAAATTTATGTATCTGAGCATTTCCCCGAGCGTATTACGAATCTTTCAAAGTTTGGAAATGTAATAGAAGTTATCAAAACGAAGTTAACAAGATGACAATTAAAATTATTCAAGAATGATGTATTTGGACATTTCGTAAAGATGGATACATATGTGCTTAGTGGTGTGATCTTGCACAATGCGCTGCTAAGGCAAGTAGCGCATGATGAAAGTGATGATGATCAGTTGCGGTTTGAATTTGGTGGCTAATTAGTGTGATTATCAATTAGTGAGTGGTGCTTAATTACAGGGCTTTGCTATAGTGTGTATTACTACACTATTCAATGTAGTATATTTTATATTTAAAGATTGTAGATATAATAATGTTGGATAATTTCACTTTTTACCATATCCAGGTTTTCATTTCAATTAACTTACAAAACAATCATTAGGTTGTAGCCGAGTACATTTTCGTCATAAATAGATCACTATCTATGACTCAATGAGGGAACTTCACGACAACAAAACTTATATTAAGTTATTCAAGCCACTTCAAGTTATCTTTCCTTGATGGCTACAAGATGTTGGATTTTACAACATCCGACCGAACTTGCAGAGTGCAGAGCCTTGGAAACTAATATTAGTTAAGGATGTGCCACAATAAGAGCCCGAAAGTGGTGACTGTGAGATGTTTATGCTAATGTTAATGTTTACAATGTATTTAATGTTCAAGCTCCAATTTGATTTTAATAGTACTCATGGTCAATATTTTAGGAAGAAGATTGTCGTTGACATATTTAATGGGGACATTAGGCTGTAAATGACATATTTAAACAATTGCTATATGAATTAACTCCTCTTATGTTGGGCTTCACAATTCTCAAATACTTGTTTTGACAACTAATTTGAATTGTTGAATGTATAAACATAAGAGTTCAAAAATTAGCATGTAGTTAATTTGAATTATGGAATACATAAATATAAAAGTTCAAAACGTTAATTGGCCGCTAATTTGGATTCGACGCAATAAGATTCTTACATTTTTTTTTATTATGACCACGTTCTTTGCATCGAGAACACATCAGAGTTCTTCGTGATACATCCTCTCTAGCCGATGATATTCTCAGCTCTAGACGACGACCAAGAGGTGGTTTTTCAATTGGTGGGTTGACCTTCAATTGTTGGATGTGAGGTGGAACTTCCCAAGAACCAATGTCGCCAACCAGATTGATTGGTACTACATATGCCTTTAATAATGATTCCTTGGAGTAAAAGTAAGAAAAAAGATTCATGTAATCCACTTGAGCATGTAAACAAGCAACTATTGCATGAGCACAAATAAGTTGATCAAGTTGGAATATTCCACAACTACAAGTCCTACAATGTATGTCAACTAACCCTTTCTTCACACCGCCACCCCAAACTTGAAATTTATGATCAAACACTAGACGAACATTCATTCTTTCAGCTTGATCTTTTCTCTCAGATACTATTCTATCTGCCCACGTTATCAAAGGGGTGCTCATCGATTCTGTCACCTTTTTCCTATTATAAAACTATTGTTGCAATATTTTTCTTAAGTGGTAAACCAAATGAGTTATGAGAAATTTTTGCGGTTCCCTCATAAAAGAATTCATGCTCTCTGCAATGTTGGTGGTTAGAATGCTCTACTTCCTACCGTCGAATTGAGATCGTGCCCAATTACACGTGCCCATGTTGTTCTCTAAGTAATCAACTGCTCTTGAATGCATCCCCCACAACCTCTCTAAGTTATGTTCTAAACTCTTCGTATCTATACTATTTTGATGCGTTTACAAATGTCGGCTCAAACTTAGCCGTAAGAGCTTATGACATATTGAATTTTGACTTTACGTTACCTTTGACATGGTAAAAACAAATGCCATAGATGGCACTATGAAATATCTTTATAACAGCTCTTTGAATGAAAGTGCATCAATCGAAGATAATTACTAAATCTGGTACATCACCAATTGCTTCATACAAATTCTTCATAAAATCATTCCAATGAGTCATTGTTTTTGGAATCTCCAATCTTAATAGTTAGCAGATACAACTGATTATTTCCATCCAAGCATGTTGCCATAAATATTGTTCATTGATATAACCATTTAAGATAAGTATCATCTACCACAATCACTGTCTTGATGCACTGCAGAAAACCATTGATACAAGATCCAATGGCCACAAAATAATACAAAAAATTATTATTTCCATCCGACTTTAGAACAGTTACTGTACCCTCATTTTCTTTTTCCAATACATGAAAGTACTTGGGAAGTAAACTATACGATTCTGATGGACTTTATCGTATCACCTCAAGAGCAAATTCTCTAGCCCAATATGCCTGCTGATATGATAGGCGAATATTGTACTATTATTGTATGTCTGCTATAATGTCATTTGGAGTGTATATCCGCTTCTCCTGAATAAATTTGTCTGCGATGATATGATCAATAACCTGACTTCTTGCCTAACGATGGCCTTTAGGCTCATTACGACGAGTGTGTGTGTCATCACATCTCATCACTACCCAACGTACATTCTTTTGATTTAATGCTCTCTTTGTTCGAAGTCACAATTTACATGACATTGAAGTACAGTGTGCCTCGAAGCGTGTCGAAGTGAACCTTGCAACCTTGAAATCGAACTTATCCCTAAAGGAAACTTTACGCACTTCTAATATCAAATTATATTTGGAATCAAACAACTTACCCACACAAATATCATTAGACCTAATATTTCTAATAAAATTTAGAGTAATCAAGTCTGAAGGCAAAACTGATGCATACTTATAAGGGGGTCAACTGTTACACCATTCGAATGGGGCCTTGAAATTAAGGGTGGACAAAATCGGGTTCGGATCACGTTCGGATCAACCCAATCGAATTTCGGGTTGGAAAGAAACTCATCTAAACTCAACCCCAATTTTAGATCGAATCGAATCGGATCAGATAATGTTGTATTCAGGTCGGATCGGATCGGATCTAAAATTCAGATCAATTTTAGGTCAATTCGGGTTAAGGACAAAAAAGAGTCATTTTTGTTAATTTTGAGGTTATTTAATAATTATTTAATAATTACAAGATCACTTTTATGTAATTAGTTCATTTTAGTCTATTTCCACTTTCCAGTGACTGTCGTAAAAAAAAAAAAATATATATATATATATATAAACTGAAATAGAATTGAAAAAGTTATGAGCTTAGAGGACTAGGTGTCATGAATCTCAGTCTCACTCTTGTTGGAAGAACAAATGGATCGCTTTGCGCGGGTCAAGCGACAGCCGATGGATCAAGGGGCAATAGGTTTCATCGATGGCTACCGGAAAAGCAGATCTGATCGAAATGAAGTGAAGCAATCGTCGATGCAGCAACAAGCAGATCTTGTCGTCACTGCAATGGATCTAGTCGAGTGATGTGCTGCCGTTGGCCCACTGCTGTGCTGACCTTCTGTTATTGCTTGTAGTTGTTTGTGTGAGTTGTGAGAAAGAAAAGAAAGAAAAGAAAAAAGATAATAAACAAAGTGCGACTCCTAAACTTCATTTTTGTGATTTGCTTTTGTCTTCTTTTTTCTAAAGTGGAGCTGTAGTGTTTACTTGGAACATAGAGAGTGTTGGTGTGAGCTATGGTGTTCGTATCTGTTCTGTTTAGCCATTTATTTTTTTTCTTGTTTAAGCAACCCGATCGGGTTTCAAAGATTTTATCTGATCGGGTTTTATTGAGGACCCGATCTGATCCGAACTCGAAATTTTTTGGGTCGGATCTGGTCGGGTCGGATTGGATTGAGTATTTTGCCCACCCCTACTTGGAATGACAAGACAACTTTGGGGTAGTTGTTGCTCATTCTGAAAGTCAGGCAACTCTTCTCTATCGTCGACTAGACCCTCATCATGCACACCGTTCTCATCATCGTAAGTATTATCTAGATGACCATCAATACAAGCATTGAAAAAATCATTGTCCTCATCATCAATCAGGCTATGGTATAATTCAACATTAATGTTGTTTGCTAATATATTATTTGTGTCATTAATGAGATCATTATTGTATTGAAAAGAAGAGTAACCTTGTTGCGGCGATGTCGTCAGCGGGAACACCTTTTCTTCAACAACCGCCGTGTAACACCGTTCTCTTATTCAACAAGCTCTTAATTTGTTATTTTAGTAGATTTGGTAACAAAAATAGGGATGCACCCCTCGTTCACCGAATTAGAGCTCATATATAACATAACTCTTACCATTTCATCATCTTGTACATCTATAGGTAGTGAGCATACAAGTTAGGTAGAACATCTCAACTGTAAAGTTGTCTTTAATGTGATGCCATAATCATTCGAATTTATTTGTAAAACTTTATATACTCTTGCAAGAAATACAACAAATGTACAGTTTTTCGGAACAAAAAAAGCTTTATTTCTTCTGTTTCTATATTCAAAACGACCATCTGTTAATTCCTCCCATAATCCATCAAAACACATTTGAAGAACAACTGACTCCATTAAACCTGAATAATTAAGGAAAGATAAACAAAAATATCAATACTTAAGGGAAAAAAAAGCCAAAGCACGTGGGACAAGCATGAGACAAGCACCTGTCTAGGCACCTGACCCACGTGGGATAGGCTCTTGTCTCACGTGCGGTAGGCTTTTTTATGCGACAACTTGTGTGCGACAGACACCTCAATGTACTACAAGTGCCTGTCGTACGTTTTCTGGGTTCGTCCCTAACTCATTTTTACTCAAAATACATGCATAAATTTCAAATAATCCAAAGATAAAAATACTTATTATGTAAAAATAAATACTAACTTTAACTTCTTACTTTACAATTAATGATTTGATGAGTAGAGAATAGTTAGTTTGGGTGAGTAGAGAGTGGTGATTTTTTGTGAGATTGGTTTTGATGAGATTTATTAGGCTTTTTGTAATAGGCTTGAGAATATTTAGGTCTATAAATTACATATATGGCTATATATGATAGAAAATATTTGATGGGCCAGCCTAAAAATATTTGATGGGCCGAAGCCCATTTCTTTCTTTTGGCAGAGTGTTTGCCACTAGGCTGCGGCTGCGGCTGAGTCTACACATTCTGAAAGAGGATCGTTCAGTCGAAAGCATCAGTCGATCATCGGCAGAGATCGGAGAAAGTAAATGGCATCGGGATGGGGAATCAACGGCAACAAGGGGAGGTGTTACGATTTCTGGATTGACTTCAGCGAATGCATGTCGCGCTGCAGAGAGCCCAAGGACTGCTCTCTCCTTCGTGAGGATTACCTCGAGTGCCTCCACCACTCCAAAGAGGTCCCTCCCTCCCTCCCTCTCTCTCTCTTTCTTCCTCTCTATTAGCCGATTTACATAATTTATTATTATAAAAGTTTCATATTTGATTCAAAAGATTGCCGAATGCTGTATGTATGTATGTTGCCACTTATTGTGCTTCAAAACCCTAAATCTCTTTTTACATTTTAGTTTTACTCATTGTTACGCAGTTGAATTTGGATTGATAGCTCTTTTTTTGTACGCTATGTGATGATTAGATCAAAAATTTGAATTTTTTTATTGTCATGTATCTTTGTGGGTTCTTTCTGTGAAAATGGCTAGTGTTTGTGGGGGTGGCAATTATCCATATTTTCATATTGAAGGTGAAAGAGAACAATAGACTGGTTCTTCCCCCGGTCCGTTGCTTACGCTGCTGAGAGTGCAAATTATGTTTGACCATCCGAAATTGGTGAACGGTTGTACCATACCATGAACTGAAATACATGTTCATAGCCCTATCTTTTTGTACTTAGATGCCAGTTAAACTACTCAACCATGGTGATAACTACCAGCCCTGATGCAAATTAGAGTTGTCATTGTTGCTGCATCATTAGCTTGCCAACTGTTATTGGTACTCCTTCAGCTAGCATAGAATAGGGTCATTACTCAGTGTTGGTCCTCCTGCTATAACAAGCTTCGAGGCGGGCTATTTTAGATGCAATCATGGTAGTTGGCCTGACATTCTTTTGCATTAAGTGTGCACACTCAAGACATAATATATTGTCTTCTGATTTTTTTTTTTTTTAAAAAAATTGGTCGTCTAGTGATGACCCTTTAATCTCAAGTCTGTTTATTGTCTTTTCTCTTCTCCTTCCTTTTTGATATCATTAACATTACTCTCATTAGCTTCTACCAATCTGCAAATATCAGAAATTGAGATTGAGCAAGTTCTTTCCTCGTTTTAGTCTAGCCATGTAGCTTCTATGACTATCTGAATCACTTTTAGGGTAGTTGGTTTGATGATTGGATCAATTGCTTGGTAACTGTATGCTGCTTAGTACACTTTAATGACTATTAGCCATGAACATTATATGAAATGACCGTTTGATTGGAATTCAGTATGAAAGATCCAATGTAGCTTAGCGGTGTCTTTAGGATGTAGCTTAGCGGTGTCTTTAGGAATGTTTTGTGAAATCCTAAAGTTCTAAGTCAAAATTAAAAACTGTACATGTTTCCATGGTTTCTTCTTATTATTCAAGATCGTCAGATGCAATGGTTGGTTTAAAATAAATTGACTTTCTGAAAAGGCTGTTATCAACTCTTTGAGTGACATGTTTGGGAAATTAATGTAATTTGCTGCACCTGTATCATTCAGAAATAAAATCAAATCCATCAGCCTATTCAAAATGCATGTCATTATTGCACTTCATTCATGGCGGTATCTAGATGATTTAAGTTTTTTGGCCTGTGGATTCTCTCAAATAGCAGGACTGTTCCACTTGCAAATAGTTAGGATTTGGTTCATATCTATCCGTATACAATCCCCTGGCATCTTGGTTTCCATCATTCATGTTGGATTGACTCATTTTGTGGTTGTTCTGAATGCCTGCTGCAGTTCCAGCGGAGAAATCGAATTTACAAGGAGGAACAGCGTAAAATAAGGGCAGCTGCAAGAAAGGCCAAGGGTGAAGATGTCATTGATAATCATCATGCGTAGCTAGAATTTAATCAATAATCATTTGAATTTCAAGAGTAAACCATGTGGAGATGCCGTAGTTTTGTCTGCAGTGGTTCTCTTATTTGTTCAAAGGCGCCTGGTTTCTTTGTTTTCCCTTGACTAGACCTGCGCTCTTTTGTTGTGTGTAATAAAGTCAACGTTCTTACCTTTATTTGCGATTAGATTGATATTACCTAATTTATTTTGTGATATTGGAAAGTTGAATCCTTGTTCTTGCTGATCCTCTTATGACTTCTTTTTTTGGATTCGTCTGAACTGATTTTCTATGCATGCACTTGGTGTCGGACATTGTGATTCATTTCTTGGGCCTGTGGTTAATAAAAGGTTGTATCCATTAGTTTTTGTCATTGGTGTTTATTTAGGTTTAAAACTATTTTTACAGTTTGATTAGGGAATGAAAATTTAATGTGATGTTGGCTGCAATTTTATTTATTTATTTTGAGGTTAAGCAATTACACGCATTGTGACTTTTATCAACCAAACAACAACTATGCAATTACAATAAAAGGGTTTGATGACTCTGCCTGAATTATCTCTCATCAAATGCAGGAAAGACTTCACAGCTTAAGATCATGTATGCTTCAAGAGAGCCCTGAGATAGGGTTTCAAATTGGAGTACTGTGAATGAGCCAAATGCACTTGCAACGTTAGGTTATGACTGATTAATGATTATTCTATCTTCGAGACTTCTATCTCTAGGTTCTCTTTGTGGTTAGTTATTCATTTAATTATTTGTTTCTTTACTAATTTATCTTTTTCTTTCTGTATTTCTCATGTTAATAAATAAATGTGAGATTGCTGCTTGCTACGTTAAAAAATTGTCTTTAATTATTTGCCCTTGATGTTATTTCATATCTCATTACTCTCTTGACGTTAATTTTTTTTTTGGGGTGATTGGGATGAGTATTTTATGCTAAAATTTTGAAAAAAAAATATTTTCATTCAAATTGTTATTTCATGAATTAAAAAAAAATCAAACCCGCCCTAATTTTTGGGATAATTATTGATTATTCTTCCTACGGAGACTCTGCTCTTGGCGGTGGATTGATCACGTCCTAATCAATGAACGATAATCAGTCAATTGAATAATAATTTGTTTTTGCTTTTGAGGGAATCATTTTACACACTATCGTATTTATTTTACCCTCGATCTATCAATCTTTTTGGAATTATTTGAATTAATTGAAAACTAGCGCCTTACTTGTTTCGATTATCGATCAATAATAACGTTACTTTCATATTCGTATTAAAATATGTTAACGTTTACATATTAACCACTCAGATAATTTTAAACAGAAACACACGAATTACTTTCACATGAGTTTGACTAAGTAGTTTTTTGAACCTTTTTTTTTCTTACTAACCACTCAAATTTAAATTCTTAGGAAGATAAGAATTAAGAATCGATTATTGGGGTAGACCTGTGACCTGGAAGGATCAAAGCCCCGAAAACCGAAAAAATTACGAACTCAATTGAAATTAAGCTTTATTTTGAACATTTTTCATTTTTGTATCTTATTTTGCAGATCTTTTTTATTTATTTTGAACTCCTTAGCTTTAAATTTCTTCATTTTGATCCTATTTTGACCCAAAATCTAGTTCAGTCAAAGCTTAAGGACCACATTGATTCAGATTTCGACAATCAGAGACGGGAAAAAGTTTCCACAACTAAAAAGTTGTCTAGTTCCACCTGTCTGCCTTGTTTACTCTGCAAAAATATTCCAATATTCTTTATGATCTTGTACATAAGTGTTTATACATTTAACTATCCGTGTAAATTGAGTCCAATTTTGTTATGTTATGTAAAGTGGATGAGTTATTAATATTTGTTTCTGTTTTTTCAAATTTTTTTTTAATCTTTTGGGATGAAGTTGTAATTAAGACCATGGGAGAAGGAAAAAAAAAGGGTTGAAAATGATGTTGTGTAAAATCTACTATAGTGATGATATTTCTCCACTTTTTGATGAACTAACTGATTTGCAATTTTTGATTTGATGTTATTGACAGCGTAAATGGGGTCCAACTACAATGCGTCATGGGTTTGGTACCCAAGTCGTTTGTCTGTTTGCGAATGAGCCTTTAGATTGTATACTAATGTAATGAACGGCTGAGATTTAAAACTCGGAAAATGGGTAACCGCCTGAAGGCATAGTATGAGTAAAAGGAAACCAAAGAGATAAGTATCATCTTTCTCCCCACGTGTGAAGTTTACAGGCGAGTGCTGCAGACATTGTTTGCGTTCATACTTCATAGCGGTTTCATAAATCTGTATTAAATTATTGAAGCTGATTAAGTTGGGTGTTCACCCGAAAAAAAAAAAAAACGGAATCACTTATTGGGTCGGAGGGTACGAAGAAGATTAGGTATGTTATTAGGGGAATTAGGGATTTTGTATTCGATTAAGCGATGATGAAAGATTTAGTTGCGGTGAGTTGCAATCAACTGGGTTGAAATACAAATATTTGAAGCGCACAGGAGTAAACCGAGTAGACATATACAGTGGGAAAGTGTGTGGAGAGATGTATTTGCAGAGCATATAAAGTGGGACTTTCGTATCAATCACTGCTCATCAAGTGGCTTACTGCGACGTTGAGGTATGTGTTTATGATGAATATTCATGTATGGCTATTAATTTGTGTGCATGTGCATAATTATTTGATTGTAGTTGATTGGGCAGGATTGAAGTAGTAGAAATGGGCATATTTTGTTAGGTTGGGTTGTGAAATGGAAATTTGTTGGACGAAGTAGAAAATGTGAGTAAGTTAGTAATTTGTGAACTGATGAAATGAAACATTCATCATGGGAAGAGAATTTTTTTGAAAATATTGTATGGTTAGTAATTGCCGTATGGTGCGTAGGCATGAAAATGTAGAATATTTTATTTGGTATTCTTGAAACGCAATGGTCTGCTCCTTCCTGTACAACTTGACATAAACAAAAAATTATAAACATAAAACAAAAAATATGTGGACTATAAGGCCGTAAAGAATGTACATTTTCTGTGGCTTCCATGAACAAGCGGTCATTAAGCTCATCACAGTTTGTGAATGGAACAACGATGGTTGAATCGCTTGTCGAATGTCAGTTTGCTTGTTTTTAAATACAGTTTGTCAACAAATTTTGATGTAATAGGTGTAAGTAATTTCTGACGTATTTAAATGGCATCTACGATTTGAATAAATACATTTTAGCTGACAGGAGAAGGCAATAATCATGTTTATTTGTTACAAAAAAATCAACAATTTAATAGAGAATGTGTAAATAGGTTGTGTAATGGATTGGGGGTGTAGCCGGAAGCGAAAGGAATGGGATTCTGGTGATTGCAATGAATGTGTAGAAGATGATAATGCTGAGAGAGAATCAAATGCGCATTGCAACTATGGATTCGTAAGCTTTTTGTAAGTATTGGGATATAATATATTTCACATACACATAAAATAAACTGCATGACAAACAAATAAGGGATTTGTTATAACTGCAAATAATATAAGTTGTGTTATGGTTATTGCACTTTATTAGTGGGGAAGCTGTACGGCGAATTAAGGCAATAGATGGACGAGCATGCATTACGAAAGAGGTTAGTCAATTCGAAGTATTGTTGGTAATATAAATCATGCATTTTAGGGTGTTTTGAAAAAAAGACATAATAATGTCAATTGGCATAATGTAGGTACGCAAGGAAATTGGACTAGAATTTAAGAATTTGCCACCTGAGAGGAAAAGTGAATATATAAGTCAACATTATCGAGGGGATAAATATGTGGGATCTGAAGCAAAGTTTCTCACCAGATGTGCTCCAGACAGGCTTGCAGCCGTGGTGGCGAAATTGACAGAGGAACAAAAAGAAGCAGTACGTGAGATGGGATTGGGCAAACTGATACAGCTGAATTGTGGAAGGCTAAAAAGGAAACTATGCAGTTGGTTAGTTGAGAGAATCGACACATGCAATTACACAATAGAATTGAACGGAACTAAGTTAGAGCTAAGTCGTGATAGTTTTAGTAACGTAATGGGAGTTAGTGATGGGGGAATGCCTATTCAGTTAGACAGTGATAAGTCACGAGTGGCAGTATACTTAGACAAGCTTAATGCAACACCCAGTGGAATTAACATAAAGATATTGTCTGAGTTTCTGCGTAATTGTAGGCAGGCCGACGAGGATTTCAAAGTGTCATTTATGCTGTTCACATTATGCAGTGTACTGTGTTCTCCAATTGGGGTACATATAAGTTCATCATTTTTGTTTTCTGTGATCGATGTTGACTATATAAGGAAGATGAACTGGGCAACATTTTGCTTCGATAGATTGATGCAAGGTATTATCAGGTACAAGGAAGAGAAGCTAGCATATGTTGGTGGTTGTGTGTTATACTTGGAGGTAATAAATTATTAATCTATTTGCACTTACGCTGAATATGTAACTGATTTGGGTGTACTATTTGATTTTCAATAAACCATTTGTATACTGTTATGAAATATATTATGTGTGTGGGTATATCTTGTGTCAGATATTGTACTTTAATTCAATTGTGTATGGAGGAATTCGGCGAGATAGATCAATCTGCCCAGTAGCACTATGGAATGGGTCAGAGATAAAGAGGTTACTGAAGTGGATAGAGAAGAAAGGCGGCTATAGAAGCACAAAGGTAAAATATTGTTGATGTGAATAAGGATTTGTGGCAAGGAGTACGGATGGAAAATTGTGAAAAGAGCAGGAAAAGTTTGTAAATTGTTAATGTAATTTAACGAAGGATTATGTTCTGTTACATTGAGCTGGTTTTATTTTAATGTTTTTTTTAGTTCTCCATTATTGTGAGCCCGGAGGGGGGGAGGCCATCTGATGGAGGCAGTGGTAATTGTTCAGATGACGACTGTATTATTGGCATAAATAGATGTGAAACGGTTTCAGTGGCTATGACTGTCAAGGGCAATGGTATTGATGCATCGGACGTCTGCACAATGTGTAAACGAGAAATCAGAAATGTAGATAGTGAAGGGTCAAAGCAACATTGTTTTCGTTATAATGGCGCAGCCACCGAAAGTGAACAATTATTTTGTGATCCGAAGAAGCATCCATTACGTTAATACAGGGCAGGTCCATTTGTGGGTCCCATGTCACTACAGTCGAAAGAGATAATGTTACTTGAGTACATAATGAACGAAGACCTAGACAAATGGTAAGTAATAGAGTAGTAATAGATGAAAGATTGGAAACGAGTGTAAATATCGTTGTAAAGAATGGATACGTAACATAATGGTCATGTTTAACATTAGCATAGGTGCTGACTTATTGTCGTTGCATTCAGGGAGAAGCTTGTGACGACGAAAAACAATTGTCTGAGTAAGAATACCATTTTGTCATTAGCGCCCCGACGAGTTATTAGGACTGAGGTTTGTTTTAAATGTTTAAATAGAATTGTTTGTCATTTTTTTTGCATATGTATAGTCGTGGATCATATTAATTATCTACGCTTTGCAACTGCTTTATTATAATCGATGAATGTAATAGCTGAAATTTATTTATGTTTGTAGATTATTTCCACACTGTCTGAAATGCTCAACGACTTTCAGTTGTTCAATGGCACAAATGAGGGGGGCTATTGGTTTCTGCCAGTACTTGATGCGGTAGTTGAGCAGTGGTTCAACGTTCACTGTTTGCATAATTTGAGTGTGGTCAAGAGGGAAAATCTGCACATATGACTTATTAATGTGTTTGTTTTAATAGAATTAATATGAATTTGAAAAAATTCACAGCTTGTTTCCTTTTGAACAAGCATTGTTATTTCTTGCTACTGTAAAAGTATTAACCTTTCACTCCACTTGCAGGAAACTATGGCGGGTGAGGATCCTCTATTGGAGATGTGGTTGCGCAATATATTGTCAAATGATCGAGGTTACATTCAGCTGGGGTCATGTGACAGGGTATGGTAAACGTAGTTGGTTATCTCTTTTATTTATTTAAATAGTGACAAAAGGAGCATAATGATTTTGTTAAATTTGGTACATGTGATAAGACAGATAATTGTTCCTATATGTAATGGGATCGGCCATTGGTACTTGCTAGTCGTTGTTATATCAGAGATGCGTGCAGAGATATGGGATCCGTTGGCAAGTTGTATGACAACGAACCTATTCCTTATGGAAGTGCATCGCATTGTGAGTGTTGCCTTAAGTCGACAACTTTCTGCACATTTTTCAAATTTGTGGTTGTTTTGAATTCTATAAATGACCAGGATAAATGACTAAACATTTATTTTACAGCTTAAATGTTTTGACGTGGTTCTGAATAGGCAGAGGCCAAGTTTGCATCGTGGTGGTTTTCCATTTTCGAGTTGTGAGGTTTCACATCCATCATTAAATCCTAAAGACCTTCATCCCTTCGATTGTGGACTATATGTTTCTGTGTTAATGAAGCAGCTTCACCATAGGCAACGACCTTTAACAGAGGTACATACATGAATCATGCATTAATATTAACTTTATTGGCGTGTGTCCTCTTAAGCAATAGGTTACATGAGTTAACAAATATTTTTTTTAGATCGAGTTGAATTCGGATGCAGAACGCTCAAGCCTGATATTGCAGTTAGTACACTTCCGGGATAACTTGGTGAAGGAAAGAGTAATGGAAAGTGCTAGGCTGTACCGTTCGAATAGAGAAGCATTTGTTGAAGTCCGAGAAGGAGAAATTACAAAACAGCAACGACTGAATAGGTTAAAATCTAAGAAAATGGGTCATAGGCGACGAAGATAGATGTTAGAGTATGAATGCAAAAAAATTTCCGCACTGGTATAATACTAACGACGTACATTGATGTATAAACTGCGGCGTACGAAGTAGATAACATTAATGATGTGTTAATGTTAGGGTGGGTTGGAATGAATTATGAATTCTGAAATATTGTAATAACAAATATTCGGTCGTTTGACATTATTCACTATGTGGGACCTTGTTATATTTATGTATGTAATGGCAAAATTTAAATTAAATATGTTCTTTTTATGGAGGGTTTTGTTTTGACTGTCGAATATTAGATTGTTGTCCTTGGTAGGTGTATATGGAGGCCTTCGGTTGATAACAGAAGAGGCTGGGTTATAAAGTAAGTAGGAGTATTAAATGAATTGGTAATGCCTTACAAAAGTGCAAAGCCTGCTATCCCAGCATATGAAATATAATTTGTCCCTCCAACGATTATACTCAAATGTGGCAAAATAGCAACGACGAGCAAAAATACATTTATAGAACGTTGTCAATAATATAAAACAAAGTTGTCATGTCATTGGTAGCATGGTTAGATTCCGTTGGAAATGTAACTGCCATTTTTCCAGATCATTTGTAATATCCCTTGCATTCTACCATGCATAACTCCGACGAGGTTTATTTGTGGATCCCCTGTAACAGAAATTAAAATTAGTTGCAAATGGGCATGAACGGTTGAGCAATATCATAATCAGTGAATAAGAATACAATTATGTAAGACTTGTTGCGGAGGACCCATTTTCTGCTTTTTCCTACAACCTTTTGTTAACATGATCACCGGGTCTTGAACCTCAAATCGGCTCCCCATATCTCCTTTTGGTTTATCTTTGGCAGTTTCGCAGGACATAACCTCTAACTGCATTGACAATTTATGTATTTCAGTGATTGCTAACTCATAAGCCTGACTGCTTTGTGCAACGAACCTCTGTAAGGTTTGACATGCAGCATGGAGGGATCCTATACGTGCCTCAACACTCATGTAATGCTAGTTGCACCTTTCCTGCACTTCCGAAGTAACCCCAACTTTTGCCTCTATCTTCCATCGAGGTAATATCATGCAACATGGGATAGCTTCGAGATTTTCCACCTTCATAACTGCAAACAAATGTGAACAAGGTATTCCTATATTCTCCATCATCAAACAGGTGCATGAAACAGTTTGATCTCTCACTAGTCGAAACATTGCTCTGGTATAAGCATCGGTAGCCGCAGCCTCGTACGGTTTCGTGTGTGTAATTAGAACATGGTGACCTTCTTTCCTATCATAATCATTTTTGCCTTCAACTTCCCGTTGCCTATCAATTAACCTATCCATCTGTTTCACAAATGCTATGAGGTGCAATTTGATGTTAGCATAGTGATTAAGATACGCATTCAATCCTTCCGATCGTTGTGTGCTTCTCATTCTACCCAAAAACTTTTCCCTTAAGTATGCCTTAGTCCATATAGCTTTCTCTCTGTACATCTTCATAACCCATTCATGGCTTTCAGCATTGTGACGTTGAATGATTTCTTTCCATTTTAGCTCAAATCGCTTTTCTGTGTATAGTCGTAGCATCCATCGCCGAAAGTCTGATGTGAAGTCCTTGTTGACATTGGCTTGTGCATTTCGGCCAAGATGCCAACAACAAAGCCTATGATGAGCTTTCGAAAATTTGTTGAATATAGCATTCCGCATGGCCTTGCCACCATCAGTAATAACTGTCTTCGGCTGCTTCCCCTCCATTGCTAATAATCTCTGCAAGGTTCGACATGCAGCATGGAGGGATCCCATACGTGCCTCAACACTCATGTAATGCTGGCTGCACCTTTCCTGCACTTCCGAAGTAACCCCAACTTTTGCCTCTTTCTTCCATCGAGGTAATATCATGCAACGTGGGATAGCTTCAAGATTTTCCACCTTCATAACCACAAACAAATGTGAACAAGGTATTCCTACAGTCTCCATCATCAAACAAGTGCATGAAACGGTATCCCATGTCCCCTGTATGTGAACCCGGCATTCGTCTTCTGAAACTTTCCACTTTTTCACTCGGAAGGATTTCGAATTATCTTCACTTGCCACTTCCACGGCTATAAACATCCCTTCTTGCAGTATTTGATCTCTCACTAGTCGAAACATTGCTCTGGTATAAGCTTCCGCAGCCGCAGCCTCGAACGGTTTCATGTGCGTAATTAGAACAGGGCGACCTTCTGTACTATCATAATCATCTTTGCCTTCTACCTCCCGTTGTCTATCAATTAGCCTATCCATCTGCTTCACAAATGCTATGAGGCGCAATTTTATGTTAACATAATGATTAAGGTACGCATTCAATCCTTCCGATCGTTGTGTGCTTCTCATTCCACCGAAAAACTTTCCCCTTAAGTATGCCTTAGCCCACATAGCCTTCTCTCTGTACATCTTCATAACCCATTCATGGCTTTCAACATTGTGACGCTGAACAATTTCTTTACATTTTACCTCAAATCGCTCTTCTGTGTATGGTCGCAGCATGCATCGCCGAAAGTCTGCTGTGAAGTCCTTGTTGACATTGGCTTGTGCATTTCGGCCAAGATGCCAACAACAAAGCCTATGATGAGCGTCCAGAAATTTGTTCGATACAGCATTTCGCATGGCCTTGTCACCATCAGTAATAACTGTCTTCGGCTGCTTCCCCTCCATTGCTAATAAGAAAGTCTGTAATAACCAGGTGTAAGTGTGCTCTGTCTCATCCGATAATAATGCAAATCTGAAAAGATTGGACCTTCTATGGTGATTGATACCCAACAATACAACAAAAGGCTTCCGATAGGCATTTGTGCGATATGTTGCATCAAATGCAAGTACATCCCCAAACAGAGCATAATCTGCACGTGCTCCTCCATCACACCAAAATAGATCTCCTAATCTATTGTGCTCATTAATGGTGAAGTCGTAATAGAGTGCAGGATCAACACTCCTTTTCCCTTCAAGGTATGACAAACAGGCTTCAGCGTCAGATTCCTGAAGTTGTCTCCGCTTTTCATAGTCGAGACGCTTTTGAACATCCTTTCTCAAATAGCCAACGTCCTTATACCCGCCTGACCGTTCCACCATATATTCATGTATTTGTGATGGTTTCACCCCAACGGCATTAAGTGAAGAGGCTGCAGCTATATCTGCCTCCGATAGCCTCCGATGAGATCTTATATAGTGTACATGGTGTGGAGGCGTTAAGTTATGATTATGATTGCCGTTAAAATGAGTACATACCCATCGACTTATATCATCTTTGATAGCAACACGAAACTCAACGCTGCAACCTGTCCTTGTAATAGGTCTCGCCTCTCGCTTACGATCTTCTCTTTCTACAAACTTCTTTTGACGAAACCCCTGTCTGCTGCAAACCCAAATCCTTCCAATTAACTTTCCCTTTGTATTCCATCTCTTATTGTGTCTTCTCACCCCAAATCCCATGACTCTCGCATATTCAATGAAAAAAGACTCTGCTTCAGCCTCAGATACAAACTCTTTGCCAACAATATCCATAGATTTCAACCCTCGGTAATTAGTGCCCTCTTGATCGGTCCCGTTGTTGCCATGTATATTAGTGTGTGATTCAAATTGGTCACATTGTTCGCCTTCTTGCTGATTCACTGGTATATTAACCATTGCGACTTCATCTCCTTCATCGTCTGCCCACCCATCTTCACAATTTGAAAACCTGGCATCATCAGGGACATCATGGATTTCATATCGGGACTCCCACTCAGTTTCTGAATCTGAAGGAGACGACATTATCTAATTGATAGACTGCAACAAAAAATTATTATGAATAATATATAAACGCCAATCCTTGCATTGTTTACAATAAATTCCATTGCTGGCAGTGCATTTACAACTACATGTAAATAGATAATACCCTTTAAATAACCCTGGCATAATTGATAAATAAAACATAGGTCCTTTTCGTGTTAATCCAACATTTTCATGCATGGCAATGGTAGCAACAACATCTACGATGATCGTATAGTTAAGTTTTACATTGATCCCCATATTCACTCACGTTCTTTTCAGCCCCAGTTAAAGTTAACTATTGTTTGTGGGACGTTGTAATAATTGGTTATATCTATACTGGAGCGTTTTTGGGAAATAAAACTTTAACATGTCTTATACGCAAGGGGTATGCAGCGTACCTTCCGAAAAGGAGTAGTGGACACAGATTCAAGATTGTTTGGAGTCTTCGGTTGATTTCCGTGAAGTTTCAGCGACCTTCGTTGGTAATTGGTATCTGTTTCTCTGTTTCTGTTACTGGTAGTTGTAAGTTTGTAACCATTCCCTGTAAAGGAATGTCAAAAGTAAAATTAAATCGGTCAAGTGGCTGGAATATTTGAGCGGCAAAAAGTTTCACCAAATTCCCGCCTTTGGTTCATTCCAAATTTGAAATCATCATATTTGATTCGTTCATGACCACGTATTATGTGCTTTTAATGCTTACCTAGCATTGCATTTAAATTTTTTTTTTGATTACCTAGCATTTAATGTGAACTTTTTTAAACATCAACTACTTCCCCCAAGGGCGTAGCACCATTTTGGTGTTCAGTTTGACATTAATCCCCATGGGCCCTACAGAAATTATTAACATGTGGTTCCCAAATGTCAACATATAAACAGTTATTAAGATAATCGTTTCTGCTGCTTGTGGTTGCCGCAGTTAATGGTAATTTTCCTCCACTAGTTTGCATGTATCTGCCTAAACTAACCAACTGTACTTGATATTCATATGATTCTGACTTACTGCAGTGGTACGATGGATTATAACCATAATAAATTACAAGTGTTTGGGCCTATGAAATAATTTGGTTGATATCCATCGATATTTGGTTTCATAAATTCTAAAATGTTCTACCTTCTACTGTTCACTGGTGGTGATTATTAACAGAATGGGTTGGATTTTAAGTAAATTTAAATCAATCCATAAAAATTAGGGTTCAACCGAAACCAACCCACAAATTTTTTACCCAACCAAAACCAACCCATTTTGGCTTGGTTATAATTTAATAATTAAATATTGTTTTTTTTTCTGAACAAAATTTTATATATCAAATAATAATAATTAATAAAAAATTAAATAATAAAAAAAAACGTGAAAAATGTTGTTGAACAATAATTACGACTAAAGGAATTTCCATTAACTTTGTTGTAAAATAGTTACCATATTACAACCGAAATTATAACAATGTGAATACAAATTACAGTAATATAATATATCAAAACTGACGTATCAAACCAATGTATACAAAATAAATTATTTAATATGGCGTAAATTTATATCATGTGAGAAATAAATTAAAAATTTATTGTAATTACAAAAAGCGCAAAAATTATAAATGCAAGCAGAAATATAGACATTAAATGTTATAATCAATTACATATTTATTACGTTACTCAGTTACAATACAAATCGGATTATAAATTGATATTACAAGATTTAATAAATATATTGTCGGACAAATTTATTAAAATGTGAAATTAGTTTTATAATTCAAGGTAAGACCATACAAAAGTGTTATATACTATTGTACTGTACAACCAATTGCATATATATTTTTCCTGTGCAGCACTTCTATTCTTGTTATATAATAATACTAATTAGGAGTAGTATAATTACTATATATTAATAATTATTACTAGTATATTAATAATTATAACTTGTTTGTTATAAACGCACATTAGTACAAACAATGAAAAAACAAAAATGTTGTCTGCATCATTACTGTCAGTTGCAACTTGCAATCGTCTTCATATAAAATGCAACAACAATTCCATAAACACCGTAAACAGACCCCTTGAAGCAGATCACCATCACCTCCAGAACTGAACTGTACTTTAACAAGTACTCCACTAGTATGAGTTCGTCTTCATCACCCTCGACTCCCTTAATTTCAATTTTCTTCACATGTTCAAGCAAACAGTTTGGGACAATATCCCCTTCAATCCAACCAAATTGTTCTTCGGTTACTTCAAACCTACTTTGCTGCACATAAATAACACAATTATCAGTAACGAGTAACGATTACATGAAAAAAATGTTATCTGCTATAAGTTAAAAGCTCATGAAATGATCACCTTCCGTAAGATGAGACTTTGTAAATGGACCGAACTACTCAGGATAACAGGAAGAACTGCCCATCCAATTGCTCCAATTGCCACTTCCAAATGCTGAAAATGTGAAAGTGCAGGAAACCATTTGTGATACGCATGGTCAAGTGCCTGGGAATACAAAAAAATTAAATTAAAAACATTTATGGTGGAGAAATTTATCATATATCTTCTTATTGCAACTGACTTGACGGATGGTTGCTTGAAACTAGGATATAGATTCAGTGTTACGTAGTTGTTATGACTGTTAAATTGATGACAAAACCATGAGATTCAAAAATATTTTCGTCAAACTTCATGAACAATATGACAATACGTACGCAAAGCACGCCGTAGGAAACAGTGAGGCTCGTTGTGTTATTGAGCTGTTGAAGCAGTTGTATTGAACGGTTTGGATCAACCCGTGACCATTCCCCATATACAATGTCTAATATGACGTCCGTCAGTGAATTGAGATCGTGCACCACAAACTTCCCAAAGATGTCAGACATTATATGCAGACGTTCGAGGCTTGGAGCCGTTATTCTAACCTTGTACTCTGCTTGGGTAAACATTTCCCCGTCCGTTGCTACCCATAAGGTGCACCACTTCAGTCTAGAGGATGATATGACAAATTTTGTTGTGGGACCTTCATCGTTCAGATAAGCCTGTATCGACAACTCTTCCAGCGAAGGGCAGCTGCAAAAGAGCTTTTCAGTTAAAGTGTTCTCAGGGCTTTCCAGTTGCACAGTAAGGATCTTCAAATTTGGAAAACAGTTTCCATCGGCAGGAACTTTGATCAGAAAATCTGACATAAGCTTTAGTACTTCAACATATGGTGATGCGTACAGTTCTTCCGGCAACTCAACGCAGTGATTCTAGTCAAGATATAGTTCAATCTCCCGAGCATTACGCCTAACCGCAGAACAAACCCATAAATGAAAACTAGACAAATCAACTGGTCTGGAACAATGCATAAAAAATGTGGTGATGTTCGTGGGCTGAGTTCCAGTAAGCACCCTTTCAACAAAATCCTCAAACCCTGGCATAGGATCACCCATCATACCAGGAAGCCTACGGCTTTGCCTGTCATTGAAATAAAGCTTCTGCAGTGATGTCCAAACTAGCTTCCACCTGCGTGCTAGAATGGAAGTTGCCACGACATTTTTTGTGGGTAGATATGACAGAATGTGACAGAGAACTGAATCAGGTAAAGCGCTGATCCTATCTGCTTTAACCTCAGTTTGTTTTTGCATAAATCTCTTCGATTTCCGAACCCTTAATGCTGAATGACTCATGATTAAAGTTGTATCCCAGCCTGGCATGGAAGGAGATGTTCATTATTGAAATAACAGGGTATGAATTAGTTAATTATGATTTTTTGATTAACACAGAATCTATGAAAAACTTGGACAGAAGTGTTAATGCACGAACTAATGCAACACTAACCCTCCAACTGCATGTGCGTGGTACAAATCCAACTACATTGCATGTTCATAAACTGTAAACAAAATATGAAATTTATTTGGGCTTATTTGGTCACTGTACATGAAATGAAGGTCGGGGGCAGGAATGTATCAATTATTTAAACTAAGAAGAGCAGTGTACATTAGTTACTCAATTATTTTTACAATGTACTACATGTAATATGACCATAAAATAAATAAAACATTATTACATGGAGTTAACACACGGACAATGACTACAAAAATAACCCCAGTTGCAGGATGTATATATGTAGAATCGAAACCCTAGAATGAAATAGGTCACTTACCAATTGTACACACCAAGTCAGTGCATTTCGCTTTCCGCCACGAAGGATCTCGATTCAAGGCAAGGACAAAAATTATTGACCTCCAAAGAAGCGTCAATTGCTGATTTTTTTCAGCGCTGCGATTGCCAGAAGGAGAAATTGGCACTGGCTTGGGAGTGGAAACTGTACCGTAGAAGATGCTTCCACTTCCGTTTTGGGTTGTTTGTCTTTCGCCAAAAAAAGGTTAAATGGTCAACGGCTGGCGTTTCGTTATAGTAAATGACAAATGTTTGGGTTCAATTAAAACGAGGCCCACCATCGTAACTGCTTATCCAACCAGGCACCATCGTAAATTAATGATTATTTAATTTCAACTGTAATTGTATTGGGTTTCACTGATTCTGTCCCTCCAGTCCATGGGTGGCCCAATTTACTTGGGTTACAAATCATTAAATACAAAGTAGAATAAACACCAGCAAAAATGACATTAATTTTTTTTTCTTATCAATCGGAATTGTTTATTTTAAAAAATAATTCATTATCACATAAAACAATATACACCGATATGTAATAATAAATACCCTTTTCCAGTATAGAAGCAAGTATCGAGTTTGAGGTTTAGGCATAATTTGGAAGTATTTTGTTAACAATAGTAAAAATTTCGAAAACAATCGTAATTTGCTATTAGAATAATTATATTGGGAGCTCGATTGATGTCCTGCCCTGTTATCAGTTAGAATTATATAAAATTGATCCGAAAGTTCTTATTCTATGTTGTTAATGTTATTGTCGTAACCTGATTGGGACATGAAAATTTAATACGCGTGGGATTCGATTTATGCTACCAACGTTAATGCCAACACAGCTTGAAATTGTATTCACGCGAAAAATGATTAGTTATATAAACTTTTCTTATGCTTGTTTTAAATCCAACGGATCACATCGTTAATATCCACTTCCTAACATCCCAGGCGTTTCAATTACCTTCCATAATTTCGATTAGATCCATATCAGAAAAAGCCAAAAACAAAACGAGGTTTAAAACAACAGCTGCACTTTTGTTATCAAATTAATATGACCTGGCTTAAGTTACACAACGATTGAAGGGGACATTCTTATTTTCGATATCCTTGTAATCCAACTTTAACATGATTCATTTGAAGGCCATGTAAGACTTTTTGCCACTGTTTGGTTATAGTATTAAGGGGGTATTAAAAGACTGTTCACATTAGTTTAATATCAATATCATGTTTGCCAAAATTTAACAAGGAATTAACGGGTTTGCTAATGCAGCAAACTGTCGCATTAGTTATTGTGCTTTACCATCTGCTTCTTCATTTTTTTGTTCTTTTGCTTTTTCTTAATAATAAAAAATAATATAACTTTGTGTTTAACATAACATAATATAAAATTGTATTTTCTTTTAATTTTCTATCATTTGTATTAATATAAATTATAAATTATTATTCATATGTTAAAATTTATTATATTAAAAACATGGACACCACATAATGTATTATTTATTTATATAATAACAAATATATCATATTCATTAATAAGTACTTAAATGATATTCAAAATAAGAATATAACTTGAGATTACATTATTTAAATATATTATAGTAATTAATATATAAAAATTAATCATAAGTAATAAATTTTTTTATATATGACTAAATTTACATTATAGTAATTGAAAATAAATGATGTGTTGTCAATTTTAAGGTTATAAGCTTCAATTTGTACAGAAAATTGAATTTTTTGTCTTTATAGTATATACGAATGTGAAATTCCTCAAATTTTGTTGCAAATTTATTTTGTATTTTTTGTACGTAGTAATAAATATGATTATCAAAATATAAAATTGAAGTTAATTACAAAAAAATTAATATAGTTCAGTGTATATTAATATGTTAAAGAAATATTATATTTGATTTGTATTAAATTTAACAACTAATATAAATAATAGTTAAAATAGAAAAATAGATGTGCAAATTAGACACGGAGGGGGAGGCCGGTCTTTTTTGCACCAACATTGCCGCACAATCTTTTCAAGCCAGGTAATTGTTTTTTGCAGCCAAACGCGGGTCTGAATTAATATTACAAGACAGTCCCTTGTAGACCCGCGCGCCAAACATACCCTTACTGTATTTCATTTTATACTAACTGTACATAGCTTTTATTTTTTAAACCACATTTTTTATTATATGGCATTATGTTTAGTTGGATATAACTTTGGATTGTAAGTTACGGTAAACGATGTAACCCACTATGGTACATACGTTTATATGTATTATCACTTGTAATTAGGAGTCCATAATTTAAATTTTTAGTATACACAAAGCGATGGCCACACAACTGTAACCGTAACGCATCACATTACATCGATTGTTAACAGCAGTTAACTTAGTCAACTAGTAACCCAAATGCCATTTAATTAAGACCAACTGAAAATTTAAACTCAGATCATACTGTATTACAAAATACTAACGTGCAACCTTTTATTATTATTATTTTTTCCTAACGCCGATCAGTACAAGGGTTCAGAACAGTTTGGGCATTTCATATAGTTTTTCTTACCACAGTATCTTCATAACCACAGCACATATAATTACAAACAAGACTATAACTAAAGTTCCATGCGGCGATAGTTTATCCTCAGGAGCTGAAGTCATAGCTTCTTGCAACTGACCCTCCAACGGTCGTTGCCGATTTCCATTTACGGGATCCAGTTCATGACCCGACAAAATTATTTCCACTTCCGAACGACGAAATGCTTCGAATGCATCTTCGGCTTCCTCCCTCGTTGAATACGATTGGTAAGAATTTCCTGCAAATCGAATAACTTGTCTCTGGCACTCTGCCCACGACCCATATACTCCAGGGATCCGTCCCACAAAGACAACGTAGTGTTTTCCACGAGTCATTATCTGTATGCAAGCAACAAAAAGTTTAATGAAATGTGAACGTAACATCAATAAGACGACAGTGCATTAGTCATAAAATCACCGAACCCTACAGCTTGGAGTAGTAATAGATCAAACTTAGATCTATGCAACAGAGCAACGATGGCCATAAAAACCATAACATCGTCGTTCGGAGGAACCAACTGACATGTTAAATTTCCAAATGACCGCAGAAGATTTACTGTAAACAATTACATTCATCACAACTACTTCATCAGACCGGAAGACAACCTCACACAGACTGGAAGTTGGCCGGCTGTTGTGGCCGTTCGCCTCGGATATGGTCGATGTGGTCAAATGATCGGCGGTTACAGCTGCAGCAGAAACCTTCAATACGAAGTTATTGGAAATGCAGTGTATTTCGTATTTTAGTGAATTGTTACGTCGTTCGAGTACTTTACCCCAATCAGTCACTTTTATATGTGTAATTCGGCTAGGTCACGTGGGTGCGGCCGTGTTTCACATGTGTGAGTGAAGAAACTGGTATATGACCTGTCTCTTATACACATCTTATAGCCACAGTATAGTCAAATTTACATCAGACGCGAGGTGGGAAATCGTATGACAAACGGCAAAAAGTGATGACGTTTGACTTTACAGCCGAAGATGCAGCCACGTCATAAAATTTTGGACTATTTTGAATTTTTTTTTCAATGACATAAATTTTTTTTGTTATGCAGCAAACGGGTTTACAACAAAATTACACAAAAATAATTTATATTGTTTTTACTTAAATCTTGAACGTGTTTAAAATTATATCTATTACTTATATAATTGTTATTTTGTTTATCCCTTTTTTTACTACATCATAATAATCAATGTGCAAATGGCATATGAAATCTTAACGTTTATTACATACAATACTTATGAGATAAAGTCTTAAAGCGTGGCCAAAATTGTTTTACCAGATTATGCGATTTCTTACAGGACCAACAAATTAATTTCATTCATTTCCAAATATGTACAGAATTTATAAAGGCTTCAAATATACATTAATCAGCTTATACAGCCATTGTCTTTAATGGTGGATGGAATGATGAGATCACCAACTAATTATTGACGGCGTTTGACCTATCAGTCAAACCAATTGCTCCACTCTTTCATTTAACCTTAAGTAACGTCTAATGATTATACCTGTAGCATGTCTTACCTTTAGGACTAACATGGATGAAATTGTTTTGTTACCTATCTAACATGTGGGCTGGGATACGATAATTGCACAATATTATTAGCACGCTATACACCATGTTGTTTCAAATTACACAATACAGCCATATGTAATGCTTACTAAGGATTATATGTATTTTACATCAAACCTTGTTCAAATATTTTACACACACCAAAAACCCAAAAGACCTGGTCAAAAGGAACGTCCCATGTATCATATTGGAACAAACCAGACAATCCATGCGCAAAAGTGGTACTTAAGTAAACAACCAAAAGGAACAGGTTATACCCACAAGCCTTCATCGTGTCAAGGATCCCATGGTCAGACGATTCCACTACTGAGACTATTTGGACTGGATAATCCCAGTTGGGACTTCTGCATCTCCACTAGGCCCTGCACGGCCACCTTCATCAGATGAGTTCAAGACAACCGTCTCAACCTGATCATACAGAAAACGCAAGTATTAAACGGTAGAATATACAGATATGAGTATATGACAAACCTATAATGGCGGATGAAAATATTATTTCATGCTTTTAATGGGGTTCGTACCTCCCTAGAAACAGCAACTGTTGCCTTGGTTAGAATAGGGTTCACCACCTTGCAAGTACGCTTGCTGTGGCCCATAGAGCTACAATTTTGGCACTTGTACTTACGACGATCATTGGACTGATCGCCACCAGCCGCAGCGATAACACCTGCATCATTGGGTAGATCCCCCCAACGCCTATCGGGCCCACTAGAAAGGACCCTTTGAACTATGGGGACACACGGTGTTGGGATACTGATGGGCATACTAACAGTAGTTGCAGGTCCCCCCGGAGCACTTTCAAGGAATCGTGCGTCACCTGGGTTGGATATGACAGGGGCCACATTTTGTGCTTGCTGGGGGTGAATTGGATTGGGTACAAGAGGAGGCACGGGTGGTGCTCCATGTGCGTCATGTTGGACGGATGGCAGATGCATAGATTGTGGATGACCCGGCGTAACTTGGGGGCGCGGCACCGCACCGAAGTCAACCATTACAGGGAACTCAGCAGTTCCTGAATTAACCAAGCTTCCCGCAGACGGGTGTGGGTGGCCGTCTCGAATGAAGTATACCCAAATGTGAAGTCTAAACTCCCCCCTTGAGATGCATTGGTGCACAATAACCCTTAACAGAGCATCACTGTGTACTCTAAGGACACGGCCCAGCCATCGAGGTGCCACCATTGGCATGAATATATGATTAGCCGGGGAGTACTCGTTATGCAACGCAGAGGAAGCAATATTGCAGAGGTGCAGTATTTGGAATCGGGTTGGTTGATCCGTCTGAATGTCAATCCTCTCACCCATGTATTCCAGGACAAATGTAAATTCAAGTAGTGGAGGGTGATAGGGGTTTGGTAGATTAAGAGTTTGGCCTTGCGACTGTTGCCCGGTGAAAGCAACAGAATTCGCTGCGTGGTGGATGAAACTTGACGGATGGGTGAAAGCGGGTTGATTCACAACTGGGTGGCTGATCACTGGTGGGTTCATTTCGAAGGGGTGGAAAAGTTCAGGATTAAGTGCTGCCCCATTAAAGGTTGGTGGATTCATTCGGGGGTTGTTCACATTTGGTGGAATCCTTAGTTGGGGGTGAGAAGATGGTGCAATACGTGGTGGGAAGGACGAAGGTCCTGCATTCGAATCTAACGTGTTGGGTCTATGCACATGGGGTACTGGATGCAGGAAAAGTGACTGTTGGTTTGCGTCTTGGCGCTGAAACAATGCCATTTCATTCCTGTATAAAGTTTTATAGTTGCTGTTAGTTTTCATTGACAAAATGGCGCGTAGATTAAGTCAACGCTTGTGGAAATTAAATTTTATTGTTAGGACAGCATAAACCAATGCAATTGCAAGCTTGGGGCAACTACAGCTCATGCAGATGGGTTACGTGATGGTAAGAGCAGAAGAGGTTTAGGACCTGCCACCGTTTACATAGAGGCACACAATTTTCCCTTAATTATTTATTTAAAACAAAGTTTCAGCAAGATTGTTAGTTTGCAAGCAACAAATAATATCGTTTGTCCAAGTCAAAAACTTATGAGATATTATGCAAAACCAAATGCCTGGTCAATGGACAAATGTTGGGCGAGTTAATCAAAATTGTTAAACAAAACACTGACCATTCAAACAACCCTTAAACCATACACTAACTTGTTTTATGCTGACCAATAATGAAACTGCAAAACCCCTGACGAATATGGAATTGCAAAATATAAAATATAACCAACAAATGACATAAGAAAAAATCAATGATAAAAATATGGAATCAACAGAACGATTTCCGCATATTGCATAAACCATAAAGGAGGTGTACACATGCAAGTGCCAATGGATTGAAGCAAAACTACGTAATATGCAAAGAGTGAATGAAACGCACCTTCGATGGTGTCTCAAAGTTGAATGGATATGCTGCAAACATCAGGGGGGAAGCGTCAGATATATTGCAAGATTTCGGTCGTACTGTGCAAGATCACGTCAAAAGTTGACCACAACTTTTGCCCATTGTCCACTCAATGCATCATATTTGACAGTCTTCGTTTGGAAAATGACATTAAATTTTAACGGGAATATTACAAACGAACGAGTAGTTGAGATGTAACTAGTAGTAATTGACAAAAACATTCAATGGAATACTTGACTGGGCCCATGACATGGCCACAATACAAGTGTTGCCTACCTAACCCTGGTTGGTAAGATAATGGCCACAGTAATTGCCCTGCTGGTGTTCTGTCTATAGGGGAATATTTTGTCCAACAGAAGGGGATGTATAACGCAATATTAATTTAATAAGGTATACAATATGGTGTATTATGATGTCACATAATATATAATGCCATTGACAATAGTACATTGTCGTTACGTACGTGTTTGTAGGAGTACTGTGAGCCTAAGGTGTTTGTGCTTATGAATCATAACTTGTAATCGGAAACTTCAAAATGGTGGTATCAATTGTTAAATGAAGACGTTACGTAATTGTCAAAAACCATTCCTGCATTCAACCATCCATAACTTAATATCAATATCATGTCCAAGGCAGAACATAACTAACCATCACAGTGTTATTCAAATGTTAATTATATAGTTCGTTTAAATTGGAGCCATTGTACAACAATTTTTTTTGGTTAAATATATGTATGATATTTATATTATTTTCATTCAATAATCGATAATTTTTTAAAAATGTTTTTTAGAATATTATTTTAATAAAGATTTTATAATGTAAATTATAAAGTCTAAAATTATTTACTAATTAAACAAATTTAAATATAACAATTAATTTAATGTTAAATTAATTATGATTGTTTTAATAATTTATTATTGACATTATGAAATGTCAAATTTCGTTTACATTTATCACATATAACTTTAAAATTAAATTTGATAAATTATTATGTGTATATGAGTGGTTAATATAATGCAAGACTAATTAATCTCATGCACCGCTTGGAGTAATATCCAAAACTAAATTAAGAATATGTTGTGGATTCACGATAAATAAATCCTTAAACATTAGACTGCACCTGACATGAGATTAGGATAAAATGTCAAAAAACAATGTCATCCCCACTGTTAATCCTCCAACCAAAAAAGGGCTAAACATATGTCACGAAAGGAAGTATCGCGCTTTTATGCTAATTATGCATTGCTTTAAATTCGTATGGAGCTTGTATGGTAATTATGCTTTGGTTGACATTGATGCAAGGATAGTGAACATTGGTTGGCATTTTGGTTTCGGTACTGATGTGCACACGTAATAGTTCTTAAACTCACAGTAGTTAATAGTAAGAGTAATAAATGAATCACAATAAACCTGTCCTTGTTGCTCGTCTAGTAGGGCTGGGCAAAACCAAATCGGAATATAAAAAAATTCCGTTCGGTTCGGGTTTGTTGGGTTTCGGATTTCAATATTTGCTTTACAAAAACCGAATATCAAAATTCCGTTGGGTTTGTTTCCGTACGGTTTGGTTTTCTGCGCAACATAAAAAATTTCCCAACCGAACCGATAATATCATTTCGGTCCCTCACAGTTGTTAAATGTTATTATGACGCAAAATTTACAAAATATTTCCATCTACAAATTGTATTATTTCCAATTTACCTGAAATTTTGTTATTTTTGCAAAAGGATCATTAACCAAACCTCAACAACGCAAGATAAGATAATGATCCCTAATTGTTTTTATAAGTTATCTTATGCCATACAAACTTATTTCATTTAATTAACGTTTTCAGCCACAATCTTTAAGATTAAAAATAATGACGATGAATGTAATTAAAAAAAAGTACAAAATTTTGCACCATTTATATTTTGCTTCAACAAATCATTAAATTTTTTTAATTCATTATACATTAATTATAGTAGGCCTTATGTCGAATGTAAGATAAAAAAAATAACAAATTTCTTAATTCGATTCGTAAAGTAAATCGTTACCGAAAAATTGATACCGTTACTAGAAACCCAAATTCGAACTGAAAAAGCAAAACCGAACTATCGATTCCGGAATGGGATTTATATTTAAACTCCAAAACAAACCCAACAAAAATTGTTATATTTACGACCCAAAACGAACCGAAACTATAAATTTCTCCCGCAACCAAACCGAACCCAATCGATGCCCACCCATACTAATTAGTGTGGTACTACTCTGCGGTGAATAGCTAAAAACATCCAATTATTTTGGCACATATCAACAAAGGAAAATCATAAATTACAAATCGACGGAAACTACAGGAAAATTATAAATTAGAAATCGCCGGAAACGGCCGCTGAATTTTAAGTTTGATAATTTATTGTCGGCTTCAATGGGTACGATAAAAGTGAATAATTGCATACTTTTAACTCCCAGCCGCCGGTCCATGGAAATGTAATCAACTCATCTGCGTCGGCGGCAATAGAAAAACCAAACTGTTGTGTGTGTTGTGGCCGTATTCCAAAATCCCCATTCAATCGTTACAGATTTTGAAAATTATATCCATCCGCCGAAGCCTCCCCTTTGTACATCAATAAGAGGGATACATACGGCCACATGGAATAAAAAAATGTACATGATTATAACATAAACGCCTCATATCTGTAAATTTCAAAAGCTATAGTTGATATTAATTTTGGAAACAGTAACGATTATTGAAATCAGTTTTGCCCCACACAGGTGATTACACAAAACAAATGTTGACAACTCTACGCCATATCATAATATTGACTGGCATCGTTCTTCAAACAATACAAACATTGTGGGATGCTGGGATATTGTAAATATCCACCGTCCAGCTGTCGCGTGTGCAGTTTGTGAAGATTATGACCATTCGCATGTGCCTCGGCCGTGCAGCCACAAACACAAGTCAGACACATTTCCCCAGATCATAAAATCTCTTAAATCGCCGCGGAATCGTGCAGGATTTAAAGCAATGAGTTTTCAAATGTCATAGTCGAAGGATGCGTTCTCTAAGTCAACACCTCTGCCGAAAATGAATTCTATAGGATGGCGTGGCGCAACTGTGAAAAGACCGCGTGGCATCTGTACATATTTGCTATTGTTGCGGGTTTCTTTGTCCACCAGTTGAAGTCTTCAATGAAAGTGGTGTCAGGAAATGGGCGAGAGTTAATGTGCATAGTAAAAACAGATGCTGAAGGCAAGTTGCAGCATGACTGACACAATTGTTACATTAGTGGATAAAGTGCGTAATGATGACATCGGTAAACGAAATAAGCTAATAAGGACGTGTCTATGGTATAAAATCTGTAACAAACAGCTCCCGTCATCCCATCATCCGATTGTCTATTGTTTAGTATCTCACTCCACATCGAACCACATCCAACGGCTGATGCTGCAGTTTGTAGCTTACAGATTCTGTAAGCTATTGAAGTGCAACTAATAATTTTCCCTAATAAAAGCACCCGCCTTCCATCTATTGTTGCGGGTTTCTTTGTCCACCAGTTGAAGTCTTCAATGAAAGTGGTGTCAGGAAATGGGCGAGAGTTAATGTGCATAGTAAAAACAGATGCTGAAGGCAAGTTGCAGCATGACTGACACAATTGTTACATCAGTGGATAAAGTGCGTAATGATGACATCGGTAAACGAAATAAGCTAATAAGGACGTGTCTATGGTACAAAATCTGTAACAAACAGCTCCCGTAATCCCACCATCCGATTGTATATTGTTTAGTATTTCACTCCACATCGAACCACATCCAACTGCTGATGCTGTAGTCTGTAGCTTACAGATTCTGTAAGCTAGTGAAGTGCAGCTAATAATTTTCCCTAATAAAAGCACCCGCCTTCCATTTAAAGCGAGGATGGACCACAACATTCTTACACGTGGATGATTTTTACAATTCACTTCGGTGGAAATAATTAATTTTTTATTACATTTCAAACTTGAACAAAAAATCTTTATAATGCCTAACTAGTCCAAGCGAAACCAATCGGAATTTTGTATAAAATACAAGTCTATTTTGTACATTAACATTATGAACGACAAATCGTGTTGTATCCGAATATTTGTGAGCTATAACATTTAGACATTCAGACATGAATAAGATTTAAGTCGGTAAGCGTCATCAAATAATAACTTCATATATTCATTACACAATATGATATATATAATATAAGTTTTTGTAAAGTAATTATATTAAGTATTACTTAATAAGGTAACGTAGTATTATTATATACTTGCTTTATATCTTCTTATTGCAAAATTCATGTATTAAATTATGTTATTATTTAATTTACCATCATCGGCGTCATGGGCATTATTATTACTTCCAATTACCGACATGTTATTCACTACAATTATTTAAAAAAATGAAATAAATAAATGACAAATGGCTACTAACTAATTAGTTAATACGTTAAAATGATTTAACATATCACAACTTTTTTTCATTTCATACGACACCCATATTACCTGCTTCACTAAAGTAAAGCATCAATTTGTCGCTAATTCATTAATGGTGTCATTGTCGCCATTAACGATTACAACATCGTTCCTCTGAAGACAATATTAAATTAACCAAACCAGCTACTAATAAAGCAATAAGATCGTTCACATGTTATGGATGTTAACAGCAGTAGGTCCATAAATTGGCCCGTCGAGGAGACAATATTGTACAAGCATAATCGTTACAACTGCTGAACCCAACCAGGCCGAAACATAGCAGCCCATAAATGATTTGCAATGAACCAACAAACTAGTGCACCCATGTTTGCAAGACCCCATTTAGTTTGAGTTTAGAAAGCAGATACCGAATTTGGTTCGCATTTCGATCGGCATGTTGCGTGGATCTCGCAGTATAAATTATTAACATACAGTACAGTACACGTGTTACACAACATGTGGTCGTATATAAACCTCTAAAAATTCATCTCATGAATTATGGCGCCACAAACGACACTGGTATAAAATATGTTCTCATTTTCCAAACAACTTGTGTTCAATCTTCAGGGAGCTGATGATCACTTTGCTGTCAAATTGTTGTCGAACCTGATCCACTAACGTTTGAGTCCGACGGTACTACGAAACAGCTCTTCCTGCAATTGTATCAGCCGTGGAAGTTGTATATCTCCGGGCTGCCAATTGCAGACATTACTCGTTAACTCATCGTTATAAGAAACAAAGACAAACGACCGAGGTGGATTGAATAGCACGATAACATTCACTTTCTGTTCATAAGGTATGTAAAACCTGGAGATTGAAATTTCTGTTTTAACAGTGCCTAATTGTGCAGACAAAATGGCAGCATATTAAATGTTTATTTAATTATTGGCCCGACATCATCGTTTGTGCAACTGCACCAATCTCATATGAAAATATTGTTGCTTTGTTTTATGGAAAAGCTTCTGTGCGAAACCGAATTTTTTTGTCTGGTTACTATGTACTATGTTGGGATGTGTCTAGTACTTGAACGTGAAAGAGCCTTTGGCTCCGATGCAGCATCGGGCCGATGTTTTGTACTTATTTCACGGCATATTGGAAATAATTAGACTTGTCTAACCAACCTTGTCATAACAAATGGACTCCAGGATTGAGTAATCTTTAAATTACCATTTTAATTTAAAGCCAAATGAACTATTTAGCACGACCAAGCATGTAATACGTTTATCAATTAACAACTTATCTTGCAATGCATAATATTTTCCGCCGAAAAGTTAAATTCACTGAAACTATATCTTTGTTCCGGTTGAGTTATGCCATAGAGTAATATAAATTTATGCTCCGGCTACTGATGTTGACTGTCTGTGCTGCAGTTCTCCCAACTGGTATCTCTAAGTGAGGATTTTATTATTAAACCGACAAGACCATTAAATTGGTAAGTT
This sequence comes from Citrus medica, assembly GCA_002013955.2. NCBI lineage: Eukaryota > Viridiplantae > Streptophyta > Magnoliopsida > Sapindales > Rutaceae > Citrus > Citrus medica. Next base: position 592,891 of record MKYO02030513.1, on the reverse strand, counting down.
TGTGGGTGAAAATGTGTTTGTGTTTTCGTAACATTCACTGTCAATTGATTCATTAAATAACCCAGCTTATTAGAATGGTGTTTCTCAAACTAATAATTTTTGCCCTCTGCTTGGGGTTACAGCCAAATAGGGATCACAATTCAACTGTAATGTATGACACTATTTCAACTCCGTAATGCTAACGTTCTAATATATTATGTTTTTCTTAAGTCGGGCTTTCATTTTGGTCTGACATTTTCATATTGTTATGGTTATGATTACTTACTCTAAAAAATTGGTGGATGCAGAGGTTACTTCTGAGACGGTGCGATTAAGTTCAAATATTGAAGGTTACATATAGCAGACAATGGATTGCACTCCCCACAAATGTGTGTGCTATTCATCTACTTCCTTAAGAAGCTGCCAATGCGGAATGACATCAATGGGGACAATAACTACCACATCTCCTGATCATTTCATAGCCTGCAATAGGCCATCGAAGAATATATCACAGACAACTGTGAAGATTACATTGCCTACTGAAGATTTGAAAACGTCCGATCACAATGCCAGAAAAAAGATGGAACAACCAGATGAGGGGCATGAAATCTCCCATGGCCACCATCGTGGAAGTGACATCCATGACGACCCGACCGTTTCATGTGAGGCACGAACGAATACCAAAGCATCAAAATCGTCAAGGGTAGAAGAATCTGATTTAACAAATAGGAGACATCTAATTTCAGATTCTGAAGTGCAGAGATTTTTTGCCAAAATGTATCCTCGTCTGATTGCAGAAACCAATGGAACCAACAGCAAAGATTCAGCCATTCAGCTATGCACATCTGGTAAGACACAAGATTATGCTGCCTCATGGCCATTTGATAAAAGTTTGGAAGCATATGATGACTTGGCAAATGAGAGACTATACTTCCATAACAGCAATGATGAGGATGTTGAATTGGACAAGTCGTGGGTGGGATACGAAGACGATTTATTTAAAATTGAAATAGAGAGGAAGAAAGGGATCAGAGGAACGAATGGTTTTTTATTTGATCCTGCATNGCCTATGAGATTAACAGGGAACTTATGACATGCACTTGCAGATTATGGCAACTCTCTGGAATTCCTTGCCCACATGCATGCCGATGCATCGACACATGGGGAGACAAGCTGGACACATACGTACATAGGCTGATGACAGTGGATGAATACAGATCAGCTTATGGACCAGGGATGAATATGCTTCCCCAAGCAATGCAATGGAAATGGCAGTTACATGACAGTATTTCGCCACCAAAGAAAAGGTCTACTAAATCAAATGGTACAAGATATTTAAATCATCAGACCCTAACTATAACCTATGCCATGATTTTTTAAATTTTACCCTTACAGATACCCAAATCTCCTTTGCATTTTCTGTATGCACTAATCATTACCCTGTTGCAGTGATAAACATCTCTGATGGATTGCCACATCCTGGACGGCCCGACCAAGAACAGCACAAACCAGTAAGAACTATGGTTTAATGTTCCTCCTTTCTATACAATATACTAAATTTGGCTTTCTATATGCATGCCTTTAAATGCGAAAGCTCCTATTGCAGGTCAATGAAAGGAACCGTTATTGCTCGTCCATGACTTAAGGCACATCATATGTAAATCAGCTTAACATTGTACAAACGTACTCCCTAATGTTTTGAATCGGGCAAACAACTCGTTACATGGAAACCATCACGTTATTACTAACGTCATGGGGATTTGCTATGCGAAATTGAGTTTGACAATGCTTATTGACATATTTTCAATTTCTGTACACAGAATGTAAATTAACCATATATTATTCAATGGTCAGTTCGGTCCCACAACTGTGACGTTTCACTTTAACTGCAAATTGGTTATCGAATGTGTTCCTCTGGCACGCTTTGGCATTTGTTTGAAATAAAGTGACAAAGTTAATCATATGCCACCAAATTTTCCATAACTTTGTGACCTACTGTGGAAATTGACGATGCTGAATTTGTTACTCAGATACAAACTATTACCATTCTGCTAAACAATGGACATTCCCATCTCACCTGGTCCATCAACCACTGCATCAAATTTCTCAAGTACATCGTCAATGTCTTCGTTGCTGTAATCAATGGCCAACATAGCACGCAAGCTGTTTAATAACTCCAGTTTTCCAATGATATACATAACTGCATCAATATGAAATGTAATGGGTATTAACTTTTTCATACCCAGGTGTACACGTTTGCATTTTATTAATGTCGTCATGTGGAGATGACAAATGATACATAACAGTTCAACTTTTAGTTACTCACTCCACTATTATTGTATTCATACTACAAACTTTTTCTTATGTCAATACACAAGATACTTAACACGAGACCTTTGCAATTCTTTTGTATAACCTCAATTCAGTGGGGTAACGAAAACTCAGATTTTTACTAACACGCGAATTAATTATTTGATATACTATATTCTTTTAATGCTAAATCTTATTCCTTCAACTTACATAACCACTACAAAACTAAAATACCTTCCCTTTCCCAATAAGGGCCCATACTGTAAAAGGTCCAACAATAAAACATCCATTAAAATAAAAATCAATGGCGGTGAATCCTAATTTGTAAAACCATTAACCCACTATGAATACCTAAAGCAAAGTGATTCATGAATATCAAAGAACATAGTTTCAATAAACAGTGGCACAATGGATACCTAAAGTCAGGTATTTCACGTAAATTCCTAATGGAGCCGAGCAAACATACCGCAACAAATAAGATTTTATATATTTTACCTCATGCACCCGGTGGCAATTCCTCAAGCTCCAACAAAAGGATTACTAGATGACATATTCATTGACTAGGGACTCCAAGACAGGAAGAATTGTGCCCCCTTTCACAAAATTTTGGCCTTATCCATATGACAAAAAATTTGCAAACATATTTAGTTTAGGACTTTTCTATGGCCGACTGCCGTTGGAATTGGTATATGTTAGGTTAATGTACAAATTCATGAATTTATGTGTTATTTCAAATTTTTAATTCATATTTGTTTTTACATGCTTCTTTTTACTTTCAACAGCCCAGCTCTTTCTATTTGTATTTAAAATTCTTGGGGTGAGTTTTTAAATTTTAATATATTGCAGGGTGGAGTATATTTTACTAGGGATATCACGACATTTTCTTTATATTTTTTTAAAAATTAGAAGCCAATTTTCTAATATATTTTTCCATTTTACTCGCGAATCAAGTCTAAACTCGTCCTTCAACAAACCCGCTCTGGCTCTAACAACAAAAAATAATTATTTTTATTACATTTTTCATTAAAAGGCCAGCATATTCAACACATTCCAACATTGTCTCATTGCAAAGGGGAAAGGTTGGAGCCTCAACAAAACACCGATTCTTGGGCTTTACACCTGTGCACACTTTTCACCACATTAACATTTTACAGCATAACTCATTTAATTATTCTCTTCCGATGGAAATGTTTTCCAACTCCAACTGAGGTATACTTACCATGCAATTGTGATTTCATACGCCATTATTTTCTCTTTTATGATCCAACCATTACATTCAACACAAGACTTACAAAACTTATTACAATCGCAACTTGTACTTGATTTTTGCCTACTAACATTGCAGCCCCTCCTATTTTATTACAAAATAAAAGTAGTTACATAATTGCACAATTTAGTCTTTAATCTTGCCGTACGGGTCTTTTTACGGAAACACCATTATTATCACATTTTAAGTTCGTATACCCAATTTGCTTTATTATTCATTTACTTATTCATACCAAACACTGCATTATAATTACATTTTACTTCTATATAACCCTTTTCCACCATCTTTAACTTCATTAACCAAACCTAATTATGGATCATCCTCTTTTTTGCACTAACATACAACTCCATCCATATTATCATCGTACGGGGACAAAACATTAACCCCATAGAATTCTTTTAAGATCGTGCCACAATTATTTTTTTTCCTTATTCTTTGTTCAATAATTTATTATCATTTATCTGCCTAAAAACACTCTATTATTTTTTTAATAAATAAATTTACATTCAAAATAAGACAAAGTTTTTGACATGGGGATGTTTAGAAAGTACCTTATTTTTTTTCTTTTTATTTCGCACTTACTGTGTTAACTTTTTCCAACTTCTATCACAATCTCATTTTTTCACTCATCTACCCTTAAATGACACTTACATCACGTACACTACATTACTTTTTTCATGTATCACTTGTATACCCTAATTTTACAATATGTGTTTGCTATCCACTGATCCGTTAGCTGACGTTTCCAAGTGTTGACATCATTTTAGTAATCTACTCTTCTAAGATACAAGATGCTTTACTAAAAAAATTTACTTCTCATCCCATTTACCTGGTCAGTAATGTCATGTCCTCCGATGTATTCGATAAATATTGACATGTCGTCCCTTTTATTATACTACGACATCATCTATGTCAAGCAATGTTGTTATTCCATGACTAAATAAACAATAAATAATGTTGTTCCATCTCTTCGTCAGCTCCTGCAAAATTCAACCTTCATTTTTTTAGATCTCCTCGTCCAAACTCCAACTCTTTTTTCTTATGGTATGATATGCATACTTCTTCAAATTATGAATTGTTAACAAATTTTTTTCCAAATATTTCGATATTTTCTTTTCCGAATTTTTCTTCATTTTATGTACAATTAATAATTTATCCTTTTATTTAAATTAAGGATAAATTATGTGTTGTTCATAATTAAATAAAAAATTACTGTTCTTTTTCCATCATTTGTTGACGCTTTCAATTCACTGTTTGCAAAAATTCTCGTCGCTGTATCACATTTTTCCTGTCTCACTTAGTTTAACAAATACTTGCATGCCTCCACCAAGTTGTTTCCAACCATTACTTGCATACACTTTTTGCTGTTTCTGTATTTTGTTGTTTGCTGCCGTTCATTACATGTGTCTTCCTAAAATACTACATGTTCATTACACGTGGATGCTATTTTTTCAAACCCATCTTTTCTCCAGCTGACAGGCTCTTACCTTTTCCTCAGGTAACTACCCTTTATGTCTGCCTCTCTTCTGCAGCCGTGGGATTAAATCCAACGGTCACCTTACTAACTGACAAACGACTGTGGCACCAAATCCCTGAGGCATTGTAGTTTCGGCCGCGTAAATGAAACCTATGAGACAAGTTATTTGTTTATACAATCAATCTTTACAAGAAATCAAACCATTTAATAAAATTTTAGATTCTTAAGAGAAAAAGGCTTGAAAACTACATAATTATCACATAAGTTCACAGAACATGCAATTGAAGAGAAATAGGCTTTTTTCCTAAAAAGTGATAAATAACAGTTTATGGTCCTAGAATTATTTAAAAGTTAGTTTGATTAAAAATATATGTAACTTAAATGTTTAAATTATACTTGTGACATCATCGCTTTTTAATGGAAGCTAACAATTTGGTGAATGAATAATTTAGCTTGAAAATACATGTATAATATTTCTTTAGTTGATTTAGTTAACATTTCAAGAGTTCAAATCTTTTTTTAGTGTCAGAGTTTATTTTATTTGGTTTCATATTTTTAGGTTGAATTTCAACTTCGATACTTCATGATAGGTCTTGATAAATATTAGACTTCGTTGCAACAAATATATTGAGCTTTATTTACCATTGTTTGTACTAGTCTCTTTAATGTAGAAGTAATAATAATATTAATGAAGAAATATTTGAATGGGTGATTGTCATAAAAATTGTGCTCGGGTAAAATCCGATTGTTTTTCTTTCATTATTTTCCCAGAAAGATATTCTCCACTTCGGCACTTAAAATTATGTTCGTAAAAACTGCATAGAATACTGCGGAGTATGTGAGTGAGACATATGGGTTTTTCTTTTGGTCTGTCCATGTGGGTTCTTTCAAACCGAAATAAGACAGTGGTACCCAGTACAAAGTTGTCGGAAGCATAAACGCCGTTTGAAATTGTTTTTGGGAGACTCGAAAATAATTTTAAAAATAATTTTAATTTTAATTATTTATATTTAGTCAATAATTTAATATTAATATTTACTAAGCACATACGATTATTCTTAAAATATACAATACGTTTAAATAATTTTATTTATAACTGATTATTTTTTTAATATAACTAATAATTATTATTTTAAAGCCTATAATATTATCATACTGGCATTATAGACCTGCCAATATTCACTTTCCAATCCCGTGCTCTTTATTCAAAATCTTTGAAATTTCTTCATTTTTGTCATTCCATCAACCACAAAAAACCGCCTATAAAAGTGAACCCCACGTGGTTGAAATTGAAATCCATGCCCATTCTCCACTTCCATTTTATTTTCTTACTGAAAATTTTTAATCTCCTGCTTACGTGCTTTGCAATTATTTATTTGTGTGATCCCATTTTTGGCTTTCTTCAACACATATAGATTGCATAACAAACAAAACTAAAGTAAATTAGGAATCTATATTATACTAGGATTAGTTTCCTTATTAATTAAAGTTTAGAATTTTTAATTTCCTTTCTAATTTAGAATTTTATTTTTCTTTTACTTAATGATTTAAAGAAATTACTACTAATATAAATAGCTCGCTCTTGTAGCATTTGAAGACATATTTGATTTCAATAATATTTTTCATTTTCAAATCTTTGCGTGAGTATTTGAGTTAGTTAATTCTCAGTATTCTATAAAACCAACGAGTTTTAACTGCTAAATTCGTGAAATTTATTTAAATTAATGCAGCAGAAGTTTAAAGTTCGAAATGTTCCGTTGATTCTAGAGAATATCGGAATCAAGAACAAGATAAATTCACGTTGATTCTATTACATAGAAATTTTTATTATTCCCAAATTGCCATCAATCAACTCTTGTCATTTTTACATTTTGGTCCCTATAAAATCAACTCAATCAACTGTTGCTTTGCTAAAGATCAAGCTATCATTAGCAAAGAGAAGGTGATTAATCGAGAGCTCCTTGTTGAACTTCAATCCCTGGATGAGATGCTTTTTTTTTTTTCTCTTTCATTCAGCAAGTTTGAAATGGCTTTTGCACATATGATGAAAAGGTATGGGACAATGGGCAGCCTTGTCTCAAGCCCCTTTCAGGTCTAATCAAACCTTTAGGGACCCCATTTATCATTACAAAGAAAGAGGAAGTGGAGATACAATTCATTATCAATCTATCCATGATCTAGAGAAGCCTAATTTATACATTGCATGCTCTACAAAGCTCCATTCCACCCTATCATAGGCTTTGCTTATATCTAGCTTAAGAGTAACTAACCTATTTTTCTTTCCCTTACTCGATCTAATCTTGTGCAAACATTCATATCCTATGATGATATTGTCTGTAATCAGTCTATTTGGAATAAAAGCGCTTTGATTTGGGGATATTACCGCATTAAGAATTTGCTTCAACCTATTAGTTATAGACTTGGTTACACATTGCATAAACTAATAGGTCTATACTTTGTTACCTCTCTTGGTTTTTCAATCTTTGGAATAAGAGCAATATAAGTGTGATTTAGAGAGGCTAGATTACCTTTCTCATTAAGAATGTGTAGGCATGTTGTTGTAACCCCCCTCTGACTGCTTCCCAATGCTTCTGGAAAAAAATTGCAAGAAGGCCATCCGGACCTAGTGCTTTCGTTGGACACATTTGAAATAAAGCTTCTTTGATCTCCTCTCTTATGAATGGCTTCCAAGCTCCTCATTCATTTCAGCAGTGACTTCTCTCGGCATATCTTTTAATATTGTCTCAATTTGCTGTTTTGTTGGGTTTGTTGTGGTGAAAAGCTTTGCAAAGTATTCACAAAACCTTCTTTCAATCACCCTAGCTTTGACTGGCCAATTTCCATTCTCATCCAGCACACCCTCTATTTTGTTTTTTTTTTGGCTTTCGTGCAGTTGCTTTGGCATGAAAAAACTTTGTGTTTCGGTCCCCTTCTAACATCCAATCCGCTCTAGACCTTTATTTCCAGTATGCTTCTTCATCGAGCAACATGTTATCAATATGTTTTTCCAGCCTTTTGACTTTTTCCCCACTTATATAATGATCAAAATTTTGCTTGACGTTTCTCAGCTCATTGATTAAATTCTTCACTTTCTTATCTCTTCCTCCAAATTCTGTTATGCTCCATAGCTTCAGCTCTGCTAGTGAAGTCTTTGCTACCTTATTGAATTGCTCTGGTATATTTGTTCCATCCACTCACGTCTCACTATCTCTTGGCACTTTTCATACGAGCTGCACATATCTTCATAGTGAACTCTCGGGAAAGTCCTCTTATTCCATCTTGCTTCTCTTTCTTTTTCTACTAATTCCATAATAATGGGGTAATGATCTGAGCTCCAAGTTTTAATGTGCATATCCGGCAATTCTTTAAAGTTATTACCCCAATTTCTGCTGCACAGAGCTCTATCTAGTCTCTTCTCAATTATATACGCGCCAAAACATCTATTACACCATGTAAATGGGTAGCCTTTATAACCAAGATCAGTGAGCCCACTGTCCCTAGTTGCTTTTTTAAAGTCTGTTATTAAGCTTAATTTCCTATAATTCCCCCCTATTTTCTCATGCAAGTGCATTATCTAATTAAAATCTCCAAAGCAAAGCTACGGTAACGATGACAAACCTGAAAGCCTTTTCATCAAGTTCCAGGTGTGCTTTCTTTCCTCCATTTTTGGATTGCCATAAACACATGTGCCCCTCCAGCAGCCTCCTTCTGCACTTTAAATAAAAGTATCAATGTGGTGCTTGCTATAGGACTTTATTTCTAGCGACACATTTTCACTCCACATCATTGCCAACCCACCTCCCTTCCCGTTGCTACTAACTGCAAGCAATTTTGGAATTTTAGCTTTGCTGCCTTTCTTTTCATGAGATGCTCCGATAACTTTATTTCACACAAAAACACAATTTCGGGTTTGTGCTCCCTGAGGATCTTTTTAATTTCTCAAAACGCCCAGTCCTTCTTCAATCCCCGGACGTTCCATCTTAAAATCTTCATGGTTGTCGGCAGGGTTGGCAGCAAGCTTCCGCCATGAAATCCTCAATGCTTTTGGTTGAAATTTCCATCTCCTTGCTATTTAAAGCTTCCCATCTCAACTTAATTTTTGCTTGAGGGGAATTAAGGCTATATTCAGCAACGGTCATCATGCTTGGACTTACTACTTTGCTTCTTTTGTGTTATGGACTTGTCCAGCCCATCTCCACGTTTTGTCTCTTTTTTAGTAGTGACCCACAATTTAGGCTGGGTTTAGCTTTACACTTTCTAGCTAGGTGCTTCCATTTTCTTTTTGAGTGATACTATTGGCACCCCCTCAATATCCTTATGAAACCTCGTTTTCACATTAACAGCTCTTCCACAAGAGAAAATTACATAAAACTACAAATACAAAATTATTAAACCCCAATCCATATACATATTTTCTTTTTGACTCTTTGCAGTTCATACCCACACATCATAAACTCTTTATTTTCAGTATTTAATGTATATTGGATTCTTTTTTTTTTAGTTCCAAAATGATTTTGAAATAATTCAGAAAAAAAGTCCAAGTAATTTATTAGATTTTTATCAAATTATTGGATTTTCTTCACCAAGTGGGCACTTATTTTACTTACAAAAAAGAAGAAATTAAAGGCAAAAATAAAAAAAAAATCCCAATAAAGTAATTTATTGGGTTTGAAGAATTAGTAACAAAAAGAAATTAAATTTTGATTTTTATTAAATTTCTTTTGTCCTTTTATGTAATTTTAATTAAGAATAAAGGTATAAAGCTATAAACATGAAAATGGGTTTCAAGTGAGTTTTAAGAAAGTGTCAATAGCACCACTCGTTCTTTTTTTTAGTTGGTTCAAAAGTTTCCCGGGCCCATCATCTATCTCCTCCATCTCTGTTCCATTTTGGCCCAAACCTTTTTCCCCCCTTTTTGCCTCGTTTCCCGCCTTTTTTTTCCTGAAATTTGCCCGCGGCTTTCTGTTTTACCCCCTTCTCCTCTTCTCCCTTCTTTCCCGCTTTTATTTTCCAGTCCCCAAAAATATTTTTCCCCTCCAGCTATATTTTCTGTCCTTTAGCTGCTGCTCTTTCCTGTTTTCAGTGTCTCCCCATCCTTCATTAACAGCACCGATAACAGCTCACAACATTCAACCCCACATATAGCACCGAACAGTGCGTTTCAAGATAACTATAAAATGGTCACTGTAGATGGATGATTACAACACACACGCATTGAGAAAAAACATACACGCTCTCTGGCAGAACAAGCACGCACGCTCTGGCTCTTTCGCTCTCTCCCTCAATCCTACCAATCCAGCAATCACCATCGACTTCGCCTCTCTCTCGCCCGCCCATTGCATCTCTCACAGCGCCTCACTCTCTCGGCTGTCTTAAAAATTCGACTTGCAGCCTCACTCTCTTAGCTTCACTTGTCGATTTCTAGCGGCAATTTGCTTAATTAATTCCAAATTTTATTGTAAAGATTCAGCTGTCATTTAGTTAAACAAGGGAAGCTTGCTGCAACACACCATGAATTGAATATAAATTATTGTGACAATTAATTGAGGATAATGTTTATCCAATATCTACATAAAATTCTTGCACAGTAAGTAGTGATAAGTTTTTTATTTGTTCATCTTGCCTTCTTTATTTTTTCGGATGACAACAAGATGTTTAATTTTTTTATAATAGCACACACAAGCTCATCAACATGGACATTTTCAGTAGCTACTCTTTCAACAAGATAATGAATATGGAGTTAATAGGGAGTTATTTCTTAGAATAAGAATATACTTGTATTGTATTAGTATTTTAAGAATGAAGAACAAAAATTTTTGTTTTATTGTCATTCATATTCTGATACAACACTTGGCTTGTGGATTTGATGCACAAATTTTCTACAAATTTTTCGCAAGCTTTCAGTTGTGGGTTTGAAAATTCACTTTTGCTAGAGGACATACTGATTGTACATATATAATTATTTCCATCAATCATAATTTTCTAAAAATCTGGAAATAACACATAATTTCCAACAATCAATATAAAGATCAATAACACTTCATCAGTTGATTGTCTTTGGTCTGGTTGACAGAATTCTGGTCATCACTCCGGCCTCTCAAGCACAGACCTACATCCCAATCACTCATGTTGATCAAAACCTGCAAAGCAAAGAGAATAATGTATTACTGCGACATGTAGTTCGAGCTCCATAATGTACACATATGCATATAGATGCTTCCCCTCCCCCAACTTTGAAGGGGAGGGATTTTACCATTATCAAAATTCATCATAAGCTAAACAGATCTAAAGAAGCAACATAAGTTTCTTTAAACTTTTAAAAAAAAAAATTTAAAAAGGCTTGGTGTCATGGTGGACTGGTGTCTGTTGTAGGCAAGTTCTAATTTATCCATTTGGAATCGGTACTATGTAACTCAATATATTCTTTCTAAGATAGACATCTTCCATCATTCTCATTCTTGACAGGTTAAGCTAATGTACAGGACGCAATTATCTAAAAGAAAATTCTAGCCAAGCACAATATATATTTTATAGATATTTTATAGAGTGGAATCATTTGAGAAAGAAAACAAAGAATTCACATAATTCAAATAATCAAAAAGCTCCACAAAAGCAAGTAGCCAGATGCTAGAATCTCAAAAGAACATCTCACAATAAAGAACCCAAATAAGAAACAAACAAATGAACTGAAAAAGCACCCGATCCAAATTGCCTCAGCTCACAGATGCCACAAAAGCTTCTCATTTTTAAGCTTCCTTGAACAAAATAGCAAAATATCTTAAAACTCACTAAGCTAAGTGTTTTTGTTTTCAGACACAAAACTAAAGTAACTGACTTGCCCAATACAAAGAAAACTTTACGACAGAATCTAAAAAGAATTTTAAACCGTGTTGATATCCTCAACACACTGAGCAAAAAATAGTTTATCATGAAACATAACTAAATCTTCACAAACTCATAATCCCCCACAACCAAATTTGAAATTAATGTAATGAATGAATTGAAGCAAACTACCTTCAGAATTTGATTAAGGCAGCTGTCAGAGACGAGACAACGACAGTTGAGGAGAGAACCCCACGGCAGAAGCCGCATTTCAATTTTCTAAGAGAGCCGAGAGAGTGAGGTGCCGTGAGGGAGTGAGACGCAGCCGACCCCGCCCGGGGAGGGGGGGCGCTTACAGTGAGGAGGAAGCGTGGTGAGATTTGTTGGCGTGAGGGAGAACGTGTGTGGATTTGGAATGGCGCGTATGTGTTGCGATATCTCCGCTACAGTTAGAATTTATACTGAGCACAAAACGCACCGTTCTGTGCTCAGTGTGGTTCTCACTGTGGTGAGAATCTTATTTTCCCTTCATTAAATGTTATGCACCTACTAGGTTCAGACTGGCCAGTCTATGATGGTTCTCCTCATCCGGTTCCTCCTGGTTCGGTTCAGCTTAATATCGTTTCAAACTTTCTGGTTCACTCAGCAAAGCTTTGGTCCGCTGCCATGGACTTACGATCTTTTGCCCTTCTTCCTGACTTTTCACTCCATCTTCTTTGTTCATTCTTGGAATCCATTTCTCTTTTGATCTGTTTTGTTTGGCTCTTTCCACCCAATTCATCGCTTTCAGCCATGGTCCATAGTCGAGCTCCTTTTTTGGTTGACCCTTGTATTTTGAACATTCTTTGTATGAATGTCCAAGGCATCCACAACAATAACAAAAATCTTGAAGCTTCTCAAACTCTACTGCAACTGGAAATTTTCTCCCTTCTTCAGTTTCAATGAATAAAATTTTCTTCAGGGGTTGGCTGATATCAACTGAGATTCGCATCCTTATGATCTGCCCCATACATCCACCTGCTACTTTTCCAACCAGCTTCCCAATTTCCGTACAAATTTCTTCATCCATACACATTATGAGGACATTTTTAATCTGCACCCAAAATGAGACATGTGTGAAGAGCTGTGCTGTAATCTCTCCAATACGGTCTGGTTCTTTTAACACAATCAGAGCTTGGTTAAAATGCCATGGTCCTCCTGCCAAAATCCTCTTTTTCTCCATTTCATTCCCAAACTTGAAAATAAAAATGTTGTCCCCAAGATTCTCGATCTTTACTTCCTTCTTTGTTTGCCACACCTGATTCAATGCAGCTCTTAACCCCTCTGTGCTTACATTCCTTGTGTGCAGTACTTTGCCAATTAGACATCCCGCTGCTATTTGTGCTCCTCTTTCCTTTACTCTTCCTTTAAATGAGAGTTTATTTTCCTCGGCCTCTTCCAAGGATATTGACTCACACCTTCGAATTAATTCCTCCGTGTCCATTAAATTTACAGAACTGTCCACTTGAGTTTGTTGAGAGAAGTTATTGCACCATCAGCTGTTTGCTTTCACAATCTCCTAACTACTAATTTTGTTGAAAGAGTTTAATAATGATTGATACACTCTTCCCGGTAAGATGTGATTTGAGAAAACAAAACACTCAATAGGAGCGATGTTAGGAGCTAAAAACAAGCCCAGTTTTCACTTCTATTCTCTAGGCTTTCTCCGAGAGAGAAAACTTTAGAGAGAGAAGACTATTTTCAGTATCCCCTAGATGTGACACTGACAAAACTGGTGAGTGCCTCTTTTTTGGTTGCTAAAACTTCCTTGTTTTATTTTCCCAGACCTTGGGGCTGTTATGTTTGTAAGTATTAGTTTCTGTTATTGACAACTGTTAATTCTAAAACTGTTTTCAGATGTACACAAATGTTGATAGAATCTTTTAAATGTACGAATGCCCTGGGTACCTTATCTGAAGTTTGATGTGTCTATTTTCAGGTCGCAAATATCTATCAGTCCTGCACAAAGCCATTCATACGGAAGGACTCAAGGCACTGGAAGCAGGAGTGCATCCCTCACATCTAAATTCTAAAATATGGAATTAGGGCGGCTTGTGAAGTTGTGATTGAACATTTAAGGCGCAGAGCACGAGTGGTCATCCCAAATGTTTGTCTAAGTTTTCATATCACCTGCTGCGGCATTCTTCAAATTGGTTTGTGGCATAACAAGCTCTTTGAAGTTGAAAAAGGTTATCATCTGATGAATGTCGCGTTACTGGAGATGGAAAACTTGTAATTTTTTTTTTGGGGGGGGAGGAGGGAGATGATGAAAGACCTCGTTGCTATGGTTTTATGTAATCTTTAGTTAGACATTTTCTTTTCTTATGTGCTCAAATTATAATCATTATCAAGTGAGATTTTATATCCGGCATAGTTGTAGATTAGATACATTACCCAAGTTATGAGGTATTCGCCTCATCTATGCTATCTTAGAATCGTTGATGCAATCCACTCAGAATATACATACATACATATATATATATATATGAATATACTGATGCAATGGGTTTTTAGTTTAGGTTGTGTACATCAAAATCACAAAGCCTTCCAGCTACTAATCTATTCTGTATTTGCAGATGCCTGTGCACACTGTTGCTTCAAATGTGGAATTTGAAAATCTGTCAAAGTCTTGTTAATTTTCATGGCTAAACGGGCTTTGATTGGAACTTTGCAGAAAGACATGAAATACTAGGTGTAAAGATCGTTCCTCCGAAAAACAAAATTTAAGAGTGAGTGTTATCAAGTATTAATGTCTTTTTAGGTAATTTGACTCGGGGCTAAAGGCGTTAAAATTGAGTAGAGGTTTTTCAAAAACTTTTAGAAACTGGAAATCAAGCCGTAATATGAAAAACCTTAATAATAAGTTGTGAGACTCATAGCATTGCCATCCATTGGCATTACTAAAAAGTAAAAACAACAGTCACGAACAGTCCCAGAAAGAAAATATTAACCTGCGGCGAGAATTGTCTCAGTATCAAATTGACGTCAATGAACAGTTCAACACCATCGAGTGCTTGTGGTGGCTGACTGAGAATAGCTTCCATTTTCAATAATAAAAATACATCAATTTAACAAAAAAAATAAAAATAGTTATATAAAATATTAAAATATACACCAAACACAATACAGAATAAATTTCATACGCATTGGTTACAATAACTTACAACCGTACAGCGTTAAATTAATTCAATTCACATTGATACAATACATTACAGCTAATTCTGATTCATTTTATTTTACAGCGGTAAATACCCCTTATTCCATTCCAAATTCATGGCGTGCACCCAATATAAAGCTCCCTTCTGATCCCATCTTTCATAAGCAAATATCTCGACGTAACAATAGCAACGAATCTAAAAACATAGAAAAACCAAATATGGAATTCTTAAACTTAAATCATTATACATATATCATAATTTTAATCCTCCATTTGGGTAATAGAAATTGAACCAAACAAGGAATAAGCTTAGATTAGACAAAATTAAAATAATGTCAAATCACATACTTTAAGGTGTAGCCATTTGACCCCCCAGAGGCCAGAATTTAACGTAAGGTTAAAGTTTTGCATTTAAGGAAGATGTGATGCAGATCTAATAACAGGGAATGATAAATTTAAGAGACAAAACAATTACCTCCTGAGAAAATCTAATTCAAGGTTTGTCCTTTTCAATGGATCAACAATTCCAGAGGCTATCGTGTCAACATATTCACCTGTGGAAACAAAAAGATGAAAACATTCATGTCCAACTTTACAAAAGACCAAGCATATATATGTATAAATTTTGTTTTTCTTTATTTCAGAAACCAACCTTTAGTTGGATGGAATCCAAGATCAGGATTGTCCTGCTTCAGTAACTTTTCAACAACAACTGAGCCGTCAAATCCAGCAACAGAAGCAATTGTGAAGACTGGCATCTACAAACTCACGCTCAAATTACTAGTCAAAACATTAAATGAGAAAATAAAATGTCCATTTATTCATAGACAAACTAATAGTAAGAACACTTATCAAAACACCGAAACATATACAACCTACTACAAAAAATTATTGCACCTAAAGAAACATTGACAGGCTCATAACCTCGTAACTCATTGTTCCCAATGATATGTTCAGACGCTCGAGTTTTCTTTTCTTTATTCTTTTATTCTTTTTGGTTCATTTTTCAAAATCCAAACTGAAACAGATTGTTTTAAAACTTATTTTGAAACTGAATTTCAAATCATACTGTTTTAGAGTTCAGGTCGGCCCAATTCAATGAGTTTGGTTTGATTCGGTTCAGGCTATGAATAAGGAACAAAACTTCCAACCCATAAAAATGGATAAAACTATAAGAAATGAAGTTTATAAACAAGTTTTCATTACACAATCCAATTCGTGTTCTTTATTCCCAAAAAACTAACACATCTTTTGTACTTTGGTAAATATATGCAATTTATCAACCATTGATCATAACTTATAACATTAATAAGCAAAGTTGTGATAATAAAAGACTAAGTGCAGAACTTCTGACAAACTATAAACAACTTGAACACTAGCACACAAACCAGGATTATTATGAACGTAATTGGAATACCTGGTTACTTTACAATCATTATTGCACACATGTATCAGTTCAATTGGCTACATGCCACATCGAAATGAAGCATGCATAAACCAGATGCATAGTAGGCAAACCCTACAGATTATTCTTGTTATTAAATATTATTTCAACATATACAGAACGTGATTTGATTTCCTTCTCATAAATTTGAGCACATGATTCATGGTGCTTTATTATTTGTGGAAAGCTCGGAATTTATTACGCTTAGAAAATTATCTACTTTCTTTGTCTCTACTAAAGGCACTCATTTCTTCCCACATTATTTCATTGAATACTTATTGTCTAGGACGTGTGGTTAGGCATATCTTCTAATATATGACATACTAAACTAAAAAAGCCATTGCGACATGCTCCAAAGGTAGCCTCTGTTATCTGACATTCTCCATTAATTTCTTGGATTAAAATTTAATACGGATGGACTTGCTAGAGGAAATCCTGGAGAGGTAGCTTGTGTGTGGCTTTAGGAGTTTAATGGGGCTTTTAAAAGGTGCTTTACTATGCCTCTGGGTCATCAGACAACATTTTATGCTGAAATTTTTGGTATACTTGTGGCCATCGAAGAATAAGCTAGTAGAGGGTCGCATTATGCTTGTTCGAAAGGACTCTAAAGTTGCGGTATCTTATCTTCATAATCCAAGTTTCTCTCCTCCATGATGCATTCATATTAGATGGATTAACTGTTACAGTTTGATTAAAAAAAAACGGCTTTTAAGTGCTTCCATATCTTTTGAGAAGGAAATCCAGTAGCAGATAGTTTGGCTAATATAGGACTTTCTTATTTTATGCATACTTGATGGGATTGTCCACCAATAGCTATCTGTAGAAAGCTATTTTAGGATAGTTTGGGCTATTCTATGTATCATTTTATAATTTAATCTTTTGTTTCGGATACTTTTTTTTTTTCAGTTTAATATATTTTCAGATATATAGCACAAGTTAGTAGACATTTCACAGGAAAGAAATATTAACCAGCAATGAAAAATGATATTTTACTTATGCTTGCTTCCCTGGTTAAATAGGTGTTTGAGAAGGAAATATGAGGCCAATGATGAAGCGCCACGTGTCGATATTTAAGAAATTAACTTACCTCGGGTACCCTAGGTACCCCGGCTACCCTAGGTACTCCGGGGGTATCTTGGGTACACCATGGAAAGATATAAAAAGTCTTCGTAAAAATGTAAAGGGATATGTGGACCCCGAATCTCAAAAAGATCGGTTTAATACGTGCCAAAAAATAAGGAATCGGCGAGGAAATCTCATGCCGCAAAAGAAGAGACAACCGCCTATCACACCAGCGAATCCGCCAAAAATTTGATATTATGACAGTTGGAACCATCAGCTTTTCCTGCTACGCCTACAAAATTACAACAGAATTGCAGAGGTACGTGGGACCACTCCACTACGCCCAGCACGTGAATACGCCACAAACTTGCTCTCCACGCATATTTTTGAAACGCCCAAACCGCCATACTCATGAAAATAAGAATATTTTTGACATGACAGCAGGGAACGCTACTAAAATAGCGTCAGGTGACACGGCGACCGGGGTACACCATATAAATACTCAGGTTTTATTTTTATCAAGTAAGTTAACACACACACCACGAAAACTAGAATTTCTTCAACCTCAAAACCACTATTACCGAGAGCTTGCAAGCTTTTTAACCTGAGATAACTCAACTCTGACTTGAGCGTCATAGTGTGGTCGCCGGGCACCCCTGGCTCCACCTCGGACCTCTTTTTTGGTTGTTTCGCAGGTTTAAGGTGAGTTTCACCAACCCTCTGCACCTGAAGTCAGACCCCCTCCATATCCACTGCCATTTCAATCCTCCTCCACTCCACAAAAAAGCCTAAACAGTCCGCACATGCCTAACAAGTGAGGTACCCCGCTCCCCGACAAAAATATAAATTTCTTGTTCTTGGTTTGGTTTTGTGGTTTTTTATTCATTGACCCAAAATCAGCTGCAAACAATAGGTCATATTATTACTCCATAAATCTCATCAATCAATTCTGAAACAAAATCAAGAAACTTGACACATCGCTGCAAGAAGCAAGAAATTCATAGAAATCAAAATTCAAGCTCTCGGCTATCCACATGCATAAGACAAACCCAACAAATTGTCAAAAAGGACTGTGTAATTATATATACATAATTCTCTTTTTGAAGTCCCGATACTCAATATAATCCTAGAATAAAAAGTGTAGGTGGGGTAACATTATATAACTGATCAGAATTTTCGACACGTTAAACATATGTACCGAGTAGCTAGCTGCATAAGTTCCAATCACATATCTATCTTATTAAATCCATTCGTAAAATTAGAAATAAAGTAAACAATTGAACAATACTTCCATTACCCCTTTTACCGTATGAATATGATATGTTTTTATCCACCCCCTCCACTGAAATTGATCTTCACACTTTACCTCCATTTTCCCCCACATTCCATCAGGAGGCGCGATCCTTTCAACCAAAATACGAGCTCGACGCAATGCCCTCCAAATCCCCTATTTTCTATTTACTTTAGGACACCGTAGAATCTAAGCCTTAGCCTTTTGCGCACGTGGTAAAGTATCTTGACCCTAAAAATGTAATAAAATAAAAATAAGTCACTCATTATCCTCAACTTATATATTTGAGTAGTAGTTGAATTTTACCGAAGTGTTTTGTTTCATAGGAATATATAGAGTATTCATAGACTTATAGTAATATAACAATACGCTTATTTGGTCTATCTTATCTGAATCTTGCTAATGTGTACTGTAATTTGATTATTTAGCTCAAATAGGCCGTGATCTCACTTAAACTTATTTAGCTCAAACGTCAAGGACGGCTTCACAAGATGATTATTCAGGACATGTGTCATATGTGGAAGTCAGTTAAAACGGTAAAGAAGTGGAAAAGCTGAATAAGCTCACCTTGTCCTTGTTGTGTGCGGAATGCGGAATCAAGCGCACCAAATAATTACAGAAAAATAAAGGACACAAAAATTTACGTGATTTGGTAATTAAACCTACATCCACGGAGGCAAGAAAGAATAATTGTTTATTTAACAATTAATAGAGTACAATATTTGAGTAACGAATCTCACTTCCCAGAAACCCCAAATATACCCAGTACTCTCACACTCTGCAAGAAAGATAAATTCCCCAGATACACTTCTCTCACTTCTCTCAAAAGCTTAGAAACTTATAAGCTTAACAATTTTGGGATGATATAGAATGAAAGAAGTGTCATCTATTTATAGGGAAAATAATGGCACTATTGCACCAACCCCTTTACTATTCCATCTAACCTAAGCCAATAGTCAATGATGTCCATTTGACAAATTTGACAAATTTGCCAACTTTCCATTTTTTCTTCAAATGTTTGGTAGCCATTTGAAATTTTGCATTCATTTTGAATTTCAATGTCATGTGCATGACTTTTCAACAATTCTCCACCTCGGCGAAAATTTGTCCAAATCTGAGCCGACTACCAACGAACCCTCATCCCCAAAGTGATCCTTCAATAAGGATCCAGAATGGCTGTGTCGTTTCGACTGCCTACGTACCCAAAATTTGGGATCAAGCCAACCGTAGTTCAAAATTCCCGAAGGACATAACTTAACACAATCGAAGGATTTGAATTAGTTTCAAGCAATGTAGAAACTTAACTCCAGAAACTACCTTCGTCAACATATCTGATGGATTATCTTTGGTATCGATCTTTCTCAACAACACAATACCGCTTTCGATAATCTCCCTCACATAATGATATTTCACATCTATGTGCTTCGTCCGAGCGTGATATGTTTAATTCTTCGCAAGGAATATCGCACTTTGATTATCACAAAAGACCACAATATTCTCCTGGATTACTCCCAAATCACCTAACAAACCTTTCAACCAGATAGCTTCTTTTACAGCTTCAGTTGCTGCCATATACTATGCTTCCGTAGTGGATAGAGCAATTGTCAATTGTAGAATCGACCTCCAGCTAACTGGACCTCCACCCAATGTGAATACGTAGCCCGTTGTTGATCTTCGCTTATCAAGATCTCCAGCGAAATCAGAATCACAATACCCAACGCATTGTTGACCACAATCTTTCTTGAACAATAACCCAACATCAACTGTCCCATACAGATATCGGAGAATCCACTTTACCGCAAGCCATTGATTTTTACCCAGATTGTTCATGTATCTACTAACCATGCTCACTGCTTGAGATATATCGGGCCTTGTGCATACCATAGCATACATAAGACTACCCACAGCACTAGCATATGGAACACGAGCCATGTTTTCGCGCTCCTCTTGAGATCTAGGACATGAAGAAGAGCTTAATTTGAAATGAGGAGCTAGAGGTGTACATACCGGTTTAGTTTTGTCATCCATACCGAATCTTTCTAGCACTTTCTTCAAATAAGACCTTTGAGTCAACCATATGCTCCCATTCTTCTTGTCTCTACGAATCTCCATTCCAAGTATTCTCTGTGCATCACCCAAGTCTTTCATCTCAAACTCAGAAGCCAGTTGCTTCTTTAATCTTTCGATCTCATCTCTATTCTTCGAAGCTATAAGCATATCATCGACATAGAGTAACAAATAGATGAAAGCTCCATCTGGTAGTCTTCTAAAGTAAACACAATGATCGTGTTCACTTCTGGTGAATTTCTGCCCTTGTATAAATTGATCAAATCTTTTGTACCACTGCCTTGGCGATTGCTTCAATCCGTACAAAGATTTAATCAACCTACACACATGATTCTCCTTTCCAGCAACTCTGAAACCACAAGGCTGAATCATATAGATTTCCTCCTCCAAATCTCCATGTAAGAACGCCGTCTTAACATCCAATTGAGCCAACTCTAACTCATATTCTGCAACTAAGGTAAGTAGGATACGAATGGAAGTATGTTTTACAACTGGAGAGAAAACTTCATTGTAGTCAATACCTTCCTTTTGAGCAAAACCTTTTGCCATGAGCCTTGCCTTGTATCGACGAGTTGATTGATTCGGAGATCCTTGCTTTTTGGTGTAGACCCATTTATTGCCAATAACCCTTTTCCCCTTTAGTAACTTTACAAGTTCCCAAGTCTGGTTTTGATGGAGAGATTTCATCTCTTCCTCCATGGCTAGCTTCCACTGATCACTTTCATTGCTGCGTAATGCTTCACCGAAAGTATTAGGGATGTCATCATCAATAACTGGAAATGCATAGGCTACCACCATATCTTTAGTAAGCCATCCGGGTTTCTTTATCTCTCTTCTTGGCCTCCTTGTTGTTATAAAATCATCATCATCTACATCATCAATTGTTTTTTCACTTTGTGGGACATCAGAAGAAACATCTCTTCTTCAACTTTAGGTGTCACCTCCATAGTTGAACCATTATTTGATGTAGAACTAACTGGTACATATGGAGTTGCATCAAACTCCACCCGCTGCAATACCTCTGTGGTCTTGTTCTCCACCTGCTAAGAACTTGAAGCTTTTATCATTGAAGCTTCTATCATTGAAGCTTCATCAAATGTGACATTTCTGCTACACACAAACTTTTTGTCTTCGAGATCCCAAAGCTTGAAGCCCTTTACTCCACCTTTGAATCCCACAAAGATAGATTTTCTAGCACGAGGATCCAGTTTACCATCTTTGACATGATAATAAGCTGGACACCCGAATATACGAAGGGAATCATAGTCTTGTGCATGCTTTCCAGACCACATTTCCATAGGAGTTTTACCTCCAATTGCAGCAGAAGGCAACCGGTTTACCAAGTGACTTGCGTAGCTCACAGCTTCAGCCCAAAACTTTTTATCTAAACCAGCATTAGATAACATACACCGTACCTTCTCTAGTAAAGTACGATTCATACGCTCAGCCACACCGTTCTGTTGCGGAGTATGTCTCACCGTGAAATGTCTTTTAATACCCTCGTTCTGGCATACTTGCAAGAATGGATCAGAAGTATATTCACCCCCATTATCAGATCGTAATACTTTGATCTTTCTGCCAGTTTGAGTCTCCACCAATTTCTTCCACTTCACGAAAATCTCTAGAACCTCATCCTTTGCTCGCATGGTGTACACCCACACACGTCTAGAGAAATCATCAATGAATGTAACAAAATAATGGCTTCCACCAATTGATGCAGTCTTGGTTGGTCCCCATACATCACTATGAACATATTCAAGGATCTCACGAGTATCGTGATTAGCTGTACCAAACTTGACCCTTGTTTTCTTGCCTACTACACAATGCTCACAAAAATTTAATTTACAGGTTTTGGTACCTTTTAAGAGTCCATGCCTCATCAGAGTTTGCAAAGACTTCTCTCCAGCATGTCCCAGTCGTACATGCCATAGCTTGGTGGTGTCACTGTACGCCTCAACAACATTTGCTTCATCAGTTGTACCTCCCTTCAAATAGTACAGATTGTGACGCCGAACCCCTTGCAGAATCACCATAGCCCCATGTGTAAACTTCATTATACCATCTTCAATGGTAATCTTGTAGCCTTTAGCTTCTAAAGCACCCACAGAAATTAGATTTTTCTTTAAAGCTGGAATAAATCTAACCTCTTTGAGTTCTCTGACCATTCCATCAAACATTTTGAGCCGAATTGTTCTTATCCCCATTGTGCGACAAGGTTGATCATTCCCCATCACAACTGCACCAGATTCCAATACGTTGAAATCCATAAACCATTAAGCAAATCTGTTGGTAAAAACGTCAGCTGATGCTGTGTTTTGGAAAGTCAAACTCGTATCTCCTGGAACGACATGTATGAAGGTCGTTTTGGTTAAGTGATGCACGAGAGTTTCACGTGCACGGATAAGTTGCGTTCTTGGTTCGTTAGAATCAGTTAACTCACATGACTGTCACGTGGTTTTCTGGGTTGGTTACTGATTCGTTAACGAGCTGTTATATACAACTGATTCTGGCAACAGAGAAGAGTGACGAGAGAGCTATTGTGAGTTGAGAAGATTGAAAACCAAAGGCTTCTTGAGAGACTCTGTAACAAGCTTGATAAACTCTCTGTAACTTCTTTGAACAATCAATAGAATTAGGTTCTGTTTCTCCCGTGGATGTAAGCTAGACTGAAGCTAGCTGAACCACGTTAATTCTTGTTCTCTTCTTTAATTCTTTCAGTTCTAATAATCTGTGTGTATTCTGTTGGATTGATTCTTGGTGCATCTTGTTTGTTTGGTTGTGATCTTGGGAAGTGTTTTGAGTTGATTGGGATAGTTAGTCACTCTTAAACACTACAATTGGTATCAGAGCCTTGATTACAAATCAGACACAAGTATGGCTGGTTCAAAGATCGATCTAGAGAAGTTTACAGAGAAGAATGACTTCAACATGTGGAAGGTTAAGATGGAGGCACTACTGATCACTCAAGCGCTAGGTGATGCCTTAGAACCTATCATCAAGAAAGAAGGATTAGAAGCCTCCACATCATCATCATCACTAACATCACAACAAGCTGCTGAGATTGACACAAAGGCAAGGAGTACCATAATCTTGAGTCTTGGAGACTCGGTGATCAGGGAAGTTGCAAGAGAAAGAACAGTGGCTGATCTGTGGGCAAAACTTGAAAGGGTGTATATGACTAAATCATTAGCCAACAGACTTTACATCAAGAAAAGAATGTTCACACTAAAGATGGCTGAAGGGTCATCTCTCGAAGACCACATTGATGAATTCAATCAGGTCTGTGATACATTGGAAATAATTGATGAAGGTTTAGATGATGAAGGTAAAGCATTGCTTCTGGTTAGTTCACTTCCATCCTCATATTCAAACTTTGTGGATGCACTCATGTATGGGAGACAGACTTTATCATTGGATGAAGTTAAGGCTGCCCTGAATACTAGAGGGCTGCAAGAAAAGTCAGGGAATATGAACTCTGGAGAAGTATTGGTAGTAAAAGCAAGGACTGATAAGTATGATGGAAAGAAAAAGAAGCAAGGGAACAACAAACAAAAGACTAAAGGCAAGAAATGTTTTCAGTGCCAGAAAGAATGGCATTTTAAGAGAGATTGCCTAGAACTCAAGAACAAGAAAATGGAACAAAATAGAGCTGCTGCTACTGCTGAAGAAGAGGGGTATGAGTCAGCAGGATATGTGTGGCTACAGAGCATGTGCAAAAAGGTACCTGGATTCTAGACTCAGGTTGTACATTTCATATGTGCCCCTTTAAAGATTACCTATTAAACTATCACGAAACTGATGGAGGAAAAGTTATGATGGGTAACAATGTTGTTTGTAAGATTGTGGGGATAGGAAATGTAAACCTAAAATTGCATGATGGAATAATAAGAGAATTAAGAGAAGTTAGGTATGTTCCTGAACTTAAAAGGAACTTAATATCTCTAGGTATGCTTGACCAAATGGGGCTTAGCATTAAGCTTGAATCTAGTGAGCTGAGAATTTCAAATGGAGATGGGATAGTTATGAAAGGTTACAAGAGAAATAGGGTTTATGTTTTGAATGGGGAAGCTATAATTGGTGTGTCAGGAGTGTCAATCAGTTCAAGTTGTGATAATACTTTGCTGTGGCACCTTAGATTAAGACATATGAGCTTGAGAGGTCTGAAAGAATTACAGAAGCAAGGGGTTCTAGGCAGCAGTCAAATCTCAGAACTGGATTTTTGTGAAGACTGTGTACTAGGCAAAGCTACAAGAAATAGCTTTGGAAAATCAGTTCATTCAACCAAAGGCATCCTTGAATACATACACTCAGATTTATGGGGACCAGCATAGACAATGTCACTAGGTGGCAGCACATATTTCTTGTCCTTAATAGATGATTATTCAAGGAGAGTATGGGTTTATGTCTTAAAGCACAAGGATCAGGTATTTGGCAAATTCAGAGAGTGGAAATCCCTAGTTGAAAATCAAACTGGATTGAAGGTGAAGAAACTCAGAACTGACAATGGTCTTGAGTTTTGCAATCAGGAGTTTGATAGCTACTGTGTAGATCATGGCATTGCAAGGCATAGAACTGTAAGGCTGACTCCTCAACAAAATGGGTTAGCCAAAAGGATGAACAGAACCCTGATGGACAGAGTAAGAAGCATGATGATCCAGTCACAACTTCCCAAAGGATTGTGGGCTGAGACTCTGTTAACAGCAAGCTATCTGGTAAATCTAAGTCCCTCTGCAGCACTTGACTTCAAAACCCCATTTGAGAAATGGCATGGAAAACCAACAGACTATGGTTGCCTCAAAGTATTTGGATGTCCAGCTTATGCACATGTGAGCCAAGGGAAATTAGCTCCAAGAGCCCTTAAAGGAAAATTCATTGGGTATCCTGAAGGTGTTAAGGGCTTCAAACTGTGGTGTACAGACCTTAATCCCCCCAAGTGCATAATCAGTAGAGATGTAATATTCAATGAGAAAACTGCACTGGAAATTAAGAAACCTACTGACACAGATGCACTAAAGGAGAATGAGAGAACCAAGATTCAGTTTGAGGTGGAGCCCTACACCAGAGAAGCTTTAGAAGATAAAGATGACTCTTATCAAGGAACTGCTGATCTAGAAACTGATCATGTAAAGCATACTGAAGCTCAGCATCAGGAGTACCAGCTGACAAGAGACAGAGAAAGAAGGAAAGCAAAAGCACCTGTCAGATATGGATATGCAGATTTGATAGCCTATGCATTGACAGCATCTCATCAAATTGATGATGATGAACCCAAGAACTACAAAGAGGCTATCCAGGGACCATACAAAGATGAGTGGAAAAAGGCCATGGATGAGGAAATCTATTCACTGAAGAAGAACAATACATGGGAGCTGATTAAAAGACCTGCCAACAGCAGAACTGTAGGATGTAAATGGATCTACAAAGTCAAAGATGGACTAACAACTACTAAACCTAGAAGATTCAAAGCTAAGTTAGTGGCTAAGGGTTACACACAGAGGGCTGGAGTGGATTTCAAAGAGGTGTTCTCACCAGTAGTCAGACACACATCAATCAGAGTGCTACTGGCTTTAACAGCTGTAAAAGACATGGAGCTTGATCAACTCGATGTCAAGACAGCTTTTCTACATGGAAGATTAAATGAGGACATCTTGATGACACAGCTTGAAGGGTACACAAGTCCTGAATCTGCTAACTGTGTGTGTCTGCTGAAGAGGTCACTATATGGGCTGAAACAATCACCCAGACAGTGGTACCTTAGATTTGATGAGTTTATGGTCACTCATGGGTATCTAAGGTGCAGCTATGATGTATGTGTTTACTACAAGATCATACAATCAGGTAACTACATATATCTGCTGTTATATGTAGATGATATGTTGATTGCTTGTAATGAAAGGGAAGAGATTGAGGCTTTGAAGCAACTGCTCAATTCAGAATTTGATATGAAAGACTTGGGTCCAGCTAGGAAGATTTTGGGTATAGAAATAATAAGGAACAAGAAGAAGGGTACTATGATTCTGTCTCAAGGAAAGTATCTAGAGAAGGTACTGGGAACTTTTGGGATGTCAAACAGCAAGTCAGTAGTAACCCCTCTTGTATCTCACTTCAAGCTGTCATGTTCACAATGCCCCAGTACAGATGAAGAGAGGAATGAAATGACAAAGGTTCCTTATGCAAATGTTGTTGGTTACATGATGAATGCAATGGTACTTACAAGACCAGACTTAGCTCATGCTTTAAGTGTTGTAAGTAGGTTTATGGCTACACCTGGAAAGGAGCACTGGAAGGCTGTTAAATGGGTGCTGAGGTATCTGAAAGGTACACAACAGTATGGGCTGGTATATGGAAAATCAGCTGGAAAGATTGCAGGTCTCTGTGGTTATGTTGACTCAGACTATGCTGGGGACTCAGACAGAAAGAGATCTTTAACTGGCTATATGTTTTTCTTGGATGGTTGCCTTGTTAACTGGAAGGCAAGTTTGCAGCATGTTGTTGCCTTGTCAACAACAGAGGCTGAATATACTGCTGCAACAGAAGCTGTCAAGGAAGCTCTGTGGCTGAGAGGGTTGATAACAGAATTGGGGATGACGCAGGAGACTGTGGAAGTTCATTGTGACAGCTCAAGTGCAATTTACTTGAGTAAGAACCCAGCTCACCATGAAAAAACTAAACACATAGATATCAAGTTACATTTTATCAGAAATGTGATCTCTAAATGTGTGATTAGCATGGTGAAAGTGCATACATATGATAATCCTGCTGACATACTTACTAAGGTTGTAACTACAGCTAAGTTCAAGAGTTGCTTGGACAAAGCTGGGCTGAGTGAATTCTAAATACTCAGGTTGGAGAAATCAGGATCAGGAAGTGATTTGTTCAAGGTGGAGAATTGTTGTGATGTGAAGCAAATCTGTTGGTAAAAACGTCAGCTGATGCTGTGTTTTGGAAAGTCAAACTCGTATCTCTTGGAACGACATGTATGAAGGTCGTTTTGGTTAAGTGATGCACGAGAGTTTCACGTGCACGGATAAGTTGCGTTCTTGGTTCGTTAGAATCAGTTAACTCACATGACTGTCACGTGGTTTTCTGGGTTGGTTACTGATTCGTTAACGAGCTGTTATATACAACTGATTCTGGCAACAGAGAAGAGTGACGAGAGAGCTATTGTGAGTTGAGAAGATTGAAAACCAAAGGCTTCTTGAGAGACTCTGTAACAAGCTTGATAAACTCTCTGTAACTTCTTTGAACAATCAATAGAATTAGGTTCTGTTTCTCCCGTGGATGTAAGCTAGACTGAAGCTAGCTGAACCACGTTAATTCTTATTCTCTTCTTTAATTCTTTCAGTTCTAATAATCTGTGTGTATTCTGCTGGATTGATTCTTGGTGCATCTTGTTTGTTTGGTTGTGATCTTGGGAAGTGTTTTGAGTTGATTGGGATAGTTAGTCACTCTTAAACACTACACCATTCCTTAATGGGACACAAATGATAGGTTGCTCCAGTATCAAGTATCCACTCGCTCGAACTAGCCACGTATGCTGCAGGAGTAATACTTAGTGAATAATCAGAGCCCTCATCTTTCCGTGCCATGTTTGCTGCTGCTGGTTTCTTCCCATCTCTCTTTTGAGCCTTTGGACAATCTTTCCTCCAATGGCCTTTTTCATGACAAAAAGCACACTCATCTCGAGCTATATTTCTGCTTTTCGATTTGGATCGAGAATTCTTTCCACCACCCTTTTTCTTTTTCTCCATCGCCCAATCTCTGCTCACCAAAGCTTCAGACGATGCTCGTTCAGAATTTTTATTATTATTCCGAATCTCCAAGTTAGTCAATGCTGTGCAAACATCTTTAAAGACGATCACACTCTTCCCATATATCAAAGTAGTCACAAAATGGCTATATTCCTCTGGTAGTGAGTGTAACAGAATCATAGCCTTGACTTCATCTTTAATATCTTCATCAAGATTCTTCAAATCAGCAAGTAACTTTTCAAATCTTGAAACATGATCGTGCATTGACACCCCAGACTTCATTCGAAAGCCATATACTTGGCTCATTGCATGAAGACGATTTTCAGGACTTTTCAGCAGGTACTTCTCCTCCAATGTACGCCACAAAGTCACCGCACACTCCTCATCTTTCACCAAGTATTTCACCTCCTTGGTCAAACAAGATCTGATCTGACCACAGGCTTTCTCGTTCATACGATCCCAAATTTCTTCATCATACAAGTGTCTTTTATTTTTCAGAACAACATCGAGATCGATTTGAATAAGGGCATCCATAACTTCGCGCCTCCACATGCCGAAGTTGATTTTCCCATCAAACTTTTCAACATCGATCTTCTGGCCTCCTATAACAGGTGCTGAATAGCGATTTGACAAATCTCGCCTCCCACCTGAAGTGTCTCCTGAAATAGTCTCGGTAGATCTCTCCCCAATTCTGGAAGTTTCACCTTCTACCATTTTCTCAACGAACTATTTCCACTTGAAAAACAGTCTCTATGATGTTAATTTCGCGTGAATAAATGCACCAGGAAAGTTCCCAGGAAACTGGACGGGAACTCGGTCCCAATTAAAAACCAGAATCCTTAGACTCTTATCGCCTTTGTTGACAGAACTTTCCTAGACATGCAAAAATACACACTACTTACAATAGACTGTCTCCCAAGTACAAATGGCCGTCTCCACCGTATTCGTGAACAGTACCGTATGTGAACAGTACCGTATACGGGAATAGTACCGTATACGTTAACAGTGCCGTATCCCCCTAAATACGAACCTTCGGCTCTGATACCACTTGTTGTGCGCGGAATGCGGAATCAAGCGCACCAAATAATTACAGAAAAATAAAGGACACAAGAATTTACGTGGTTCGGTAATTAAACCTACATCCACGGAGGCAAGAAAGAATAATTGTTTATTTAACAATTAATAGAGTACAATATTTGAGTAACGAATCTCACTTCCCAGAAACCCAAATATACCCAGTACTCTCACACTCTGCAAGAAAGATAAATTTCCCAGACACACTTCTCTCACTTTTCTCAAAAGCTTAGAAACTTATAAGCTTAACAATTTTGGGATAATATAGAATGGAAGAAGTGTCATCTATTTATAGGGAAAATAATGGCACTATTGCACCAACCCCTTTACTATTCCACCTAACCTAAGCCAATAGTCAATGGTGTCCATTTGGCAAATTTGACAAATTTGCCAACTTTCCATTTTTTCTTCAAATGTTTGGTAGCCATTTGAAATTTTGCATTCATTTTGAATTTCAATGTCACGTGCATGACTTTTCAACAGTCCTGATTGATTAAGAACGTGTCAAGCTCTTTAAGCCTCTATATAAAGCCATTAGGGCTTGTGTTTGTTTCACACAATAATACGGAAGCTTTACCAGTCGATAAGTTATTCTCTCAGAATTAATAAAAGCTTTGCTCTGGTCTTCGTCAAGTGAATGTAGGCTGGTTAATCAGCTGAACCACTATAAATTCCCGTGTCTGATATTTACAGCTTTGTTTCTTTTAATGCTTCTGGTGTTTATGTATGATTAAACTTTGATTTTAGGTTCATTAATTAGTTTTTGACTAGGATTAGGTCTTAGGGCAATTGATTTGGTAATTATATACAACAAATTCAATAATGATACTAGGAGTTAGATACAGGAGAGGCTAAGTTATACAACATTATAATTTAATTTTTTTAAAGAAATATGAAAATAATAAATTTCATTCACCATGTAATATTTTTTAATTCCACAATAACTTATTTGTAACTTTTAGTGGTTTACTACTTTAATTATTTATAATGATAGTTAAGGTTTTCCACATATTTCATTGTTTGTCCTATGATGTCGATTAAACTACTAGTTTTTTAGAATTTAAAAGTCTAAAAACTTTTAATTTTAGCTCTGATTTGAGCTTACAGGTGTAGTTTGTCAATGAATTTGGTTATTGTGAAAAATTCTTTAACAATTGAAAGAGAGATAAGAGAAAAAAATTGTTATAAATTATCTAAATTTAATAAAAAAATTAACAAATAAGAGAAAAATAAGAGAATCTATTGTAACACATAAATGACAAATAAAAAATCATCACAATTTCAATCTTTGCTTTAAGTCAACAGGAACTTCAGCACCGCCTCGCACCCTGGGCGCCGCCATCGAACAAATCAGTCTCAACAAATTTTATAGAAAGGAATACCTGTGACTGAAGAATCTGAAAAAATTTAACCGTCGGGAACATTCTCAACTGGTCAATTGGACTCGGGATTTCATGATGATGAGTGGATCGGTTCTAAGGCCCATTGTCTTTGCTGCCGCCCGTCATGAAATCAATAGGATATATATTATTTGTTGAGAAACCCGCAAACTCATCAACTACAGTTAAAAAGGTGTGTAGTTACTTAGTGGACCCAAGCCACTATTTCAGGGCAACTATAGTATAAAAATTGTTCATGGATGACAACCTTAAAATTTATCGTTATTTTTAAAGTAAATTATAAGCAGTTATCTCACTGTTTCAATTAAGATTTTTCATGAGAAAATTAACTAATTAAGTACAATATTTTGACTATTAGCTTGTTCAATATCAACTGATCTAGTTAATTAATTCTCCGTTGATTGGGTTTAGTACTGCATGGGGACCGTGGTGGATTCTTAAATACAATAATCACTTGTTTGATAATATACTCTACAGTTACGTTTAAGTTTTCAAATTATTTTTTAAAAAATGGCTTTTTTTGTTTTTGTTTTTTGAGTTGGTTTTTGGGACCCAATAGTACACAAGCAATCAGCAACTATGTGATTGTCAAACAAATTGTGGGATCAGATTTTAATTTAAGAGATTATTTGATAATTTACCAAAATCAAAGTTGAATGGAGTACATAAAATATATACGTAAACAAGAATGCATTAAGAGAAGAAAACCTAGATCAATTATGGGAAAACAATCGATGCTTACTGCTTAGGGTTGTGTATATAAAATAATGTTAAGGATCCCAACATGAGTCCCAATTTGAATTCTAATATTATGTGTCACTAATCTATTAGATAATAAATTTTATAACTTGTAAAACTATTTGTCCACTTTCAAATGGATAAATGCACATTAGTTAGAGTGTAAATAAAAATTTAAATGTTAGGATGCCTAACATTTACATATAATTTTTCATTCTATAACCTAACTTGGAAAGATTTCCTATGAGCATAGAATTTCTCTTCGGGTGCGTTTGACACACTATATTATAATATACTATATTACATTATTTTAATGCGGGTGTATTGTATTATATTGTATTACATTAGTATTGTATTATAATAATGTTGTACAATGTTTGACACTACATTGTACTGTATTCATTTTTAATTATATTATATTTAGTAGTGCATTGTATTGTATTATTTTTTTGTGATTAATTTAAATTATATATTTAGAGAATAATTTTTATTAGTACTTAAAAAATAATAAATATAAAATTCTTAAATTTTAGAAATTTAACATTTTGATTAAAAAATATATTAAAATGCCATAATTCTTCTGAAGCTTATAGTCTTAAATTTTTGGAAGTGTATTTTTTAGTATTTTCTAAATATATAACTTGTGAAATAAAGATTGAAGTAAATAATTTAATCAAATAATCTCTAAATAATTTAACAATATAAATAAATAGTTAAAATCTTCAAGATTAGTTCAAAAATTATCTTAAAATGATAGAATAAAAGTTTGTACATATTACAAGATAATTATAGAATAATAAAGTGATACAATTGTTATGATATATTCACTAAGAAAATAAATTGAGCTAAATAATCCAGTAATTATTTATATTATTAATTTTCAATGAATATTATTAAATTTATTCATATTTAAATATTTATTATTAGTTATATTAATGATTTAAAAATAACTAATTTAATTATTGTACTATAATTAATAATGTAATATTATATTATATTATTTAAGTATTTATTACTAGTTATATTAACTTATTTAAGACTGATTAATATAATTTTATATATTAATTAATATAATAAAATTAAATTATACATTATTTAGTTATATATTTAAAATGATAAAAATTAAAACATAATATAATATTATTAAATAAAGAATTTCTTAATTTATATTAAAATTGTAATGTTAAAAAAATATAATATAATATAATATTAGATTAAAAAATTATATTCATTTATTATTATTATTATTATTATTATTATTATTACAAATTAAAAAAAGCAAACTAAGTTAATGCACCCTAATGCAACAGTTTGGTGCCCCAAACATGGGGCTGCATTGCTAATGCAATGCAATCCCATGTAATGAGGGGTACCAAACAGTCAAACATTCCTTTAAGGGACTAATATTGTTTGGAAAATATGTTATTTAAAAGCATATGTGTTTATTTAATTGTAATAAATAATTTTTTTGATTAATAAAATAAATGAGTTATTTTATTCAAGTATCTTAGTTGCATTAATATTTTGAGTAAAGTCTATTTAATCATATTATATGTACTTATGTTATCACCATGTGGATTCATAGAATACATAAATATAAGTTATCTAATGATTAAATAAATTAAGTTCACAATTGATAAATAAAGTTGGGCACTTTATTTAGGTATAGACTGTAATAAATTCATTAAATGATTTATCTTAATCATGTATGAATTTATTGATGTATTACAACTACATTGAACAAGATCACATATGAGATTTAATTAACTTTATAATAACTGTCAGACTTATTAAATCTCATAGGAATTGATTTTACTGTAATCTTAATCTTGAGTAAATTATAATTTCATAATTATAATTGTTATTCTATTTGAGTTACCAATGGACACGACACACCCTTGTATTCAAAATTACCCAGTATCTTGGTAGGAGTAATTATGAGTATTGAAGTTATAGATTAATAATATAGAATTTGTATAACACATCTCTTGATGAGTTTTCGACACTTGATCATATAATTCTCTGGCCAAGTGTGTCAACATATTTAATATGTTGAAAATGATCATTAGAGAAAACCAATAAGTATCAAAGAACAAGATGTAATTAAATTGATTAGACAGTTGAGATATCGATTTAATTAACGATGTGGTACAAAAGATTATTTAGTAAAAAGATCAATGTGGCTTGGGACAAATTATTATTCGAGCATATAATTATGGAGGTCAGTTTCAATCTTATAGTGGAGTAGAGTTGGAATTTAATGATTAGGCATGTTCATTTACAGGCTTAATTATTGTAACCACTATTGTATGTTCCCAAATGATCCCTGGGTTAGCTCATTTAATTAATTGCACCACTACTGAACCTAAAAATAAGAAAATTGGCATATTAGGTGATAATCCTAATTATAGTATTTTTTATAACCTTATGTGTTATATTCATGTGCAAATGAGACCTTGTGTTATTTTCCAAAGTAGACCCCAAAGTGGTTACACATGATCTCTACTTTCACGTAAGTGGAGAGATAATATTAAATTCAAAATATTTATTATTTTGAATTATAATAAAAGGATAATACATATGTAGGGTTTTACAAGAAATATTATATAAGTATATTTTTCTCAAGAAGAAAAGCAACGTGATTCCAAAATACACATTTTGAGAAAAACACTACAAAAGAAACCGGTTGTTTTGGAAGTAGTAAAACAGACGCCCACACGTCTAGTGTTGATCAAACTTGAGTCATAACCTAGAAGATTATTTGATGACGGATTGTGATCTAACAGGAGTGGTGGTGACAGATCATGATCTAACAGGAGTCGTGGTGACGAATCGTGATATGAAATCCTAGATTACTTTAACGAAAAATTAAAGTCAGATTGTTAAGGTATGATTTTCTAAATTACATATTCTTATGTATTGTATGAGATCAGTCCTAAAAATTTTATAAGAAAAACTGATTTTTAACCAACAATTGGTATCAAAGCCATCTCATATTAATATATAAGAATATCGTATGAAATCAATCTTAATATTTATGTATTAGAGTGTCACAATTTATTTAGATATATATTATTTGTTTAATATATGAATAAAGCATACTTTTCGTTTATCTTAATTCATGATTAGATTCTCTATTGTATATTTTTCTTTGGATCTGTAACAAGAGAGGTGATTTTTTATCACCATATTTTCCTCTTGATTTAGTTTACTGTTATAGAAATTCTATAAGCTAAAAATTACTAGGAAATTTGTAAATCATCGTACAATATTTGTAAATCGCTGGAAAATAATCACGTAATGATATATCAAAGGAACGAATGCTGGAAATTTAAGCGGCAACCACAAAACAGCGCATGCTGCACACGCAGCAGGCAGCGCACTCGGCGCGCGTGGCTAGCAGCGTGCATTGCAAGCAATGCTATCAGGAGCGTGGTGCAGGAGAGGGCTTCATTTGCTGGCTTTCCGGTGAGGTGCCAGCGGTTAACTCAGCGTCGGAGATGGGTGGCGTCTCTAAACAGTGGTTGGTCTTTGTGCTGGTGGCAGTTAGGGAAGAAAATTATGGATTTTAGGGTTTCATAGTTTTTATCATTGAAGTCCCTATAGTTTTGTAGTTTTATCTTTTGGGCAGACAAGTTTCATTTTTATGCATTTATATCCAAAAATAGTTTTGGGCTTAATGAATCATAGTTTTAGGTCCAATTGAAATTAGACTTATTGGATTAAAATGTATAGATAAAATTTAACACATTAAATTTATTTTTGGTCTAAAAATTTTATTTATTTTCTTTCAAAATTAAAATTGGACTAATAATAAATTTAAAAGCTCAATTTCCCCTAATCTATTAAGAAATACAAGCCTATGGAAGATTGACATTGACAAGAAGCCCAATGAAAATTAGGTTTACGGTTAATGTTTTTTTTAATTTTAGGAAAGCCATGAATTAAGATTATTTAATTATTTTTTTTATATGTTATGTTTGGGATGATCACATGACATGATAATATGTCATATAGAATAGGTAGTGATACTCTATGCATAATGATACATGTCATTCATATATTATGAATCTCGTTATATTGTTTGCAATTTGCATATGGTTTATAATATTTGATATCATTAGTTAATATTATATGAAGCATGCAGTTAACAATATATAATCAATGTATGTTTTAAAAAGGAAAAACCAATTTTAAAATATTGAGTGAGAGAGGAAAAATTCAAGATCATTTTTCCCACAAGCTCTATTGTTAGTTCAATAATAAAATTATATATATATCTCGACTTTATGATACGGTGATACTCCCATTTGGAGAGTATATCTATTAAGGATCAAAATATGTAATCTATGATGAATTTATTCTTAATTTTATGTAAAATTATATAGCATTTAATTCATTATAATGGGCTTCAATGTGGTCACGAGATTTTGTTGTTGTTCTTGTTGTTATGGTGAACATGAAAGTGAACATTAAAGTGATCTAAAAAGTGAACCTGAACTCTTATCCAAAATGTTAGAAATGAGTAGGAATATAGAATTAAAAAGTATTAGTAACAAGAGTTGATAAAATAAACCCAAAAGTTGGAACATATTAAAAATAAAAAAACATGCTTAAAGCAACGAAAAAAAATTTAATTACCAAAAATTTTGTTGTTGAAGATCTAAATTCTTGTAGTGACAATTGATACATTTTAGAATATACACTACATTTGGTGTATTTCCTTTGGTAATGTAGATTTTTTTACCTCTTTCAAATGAGAACTATGAAGATGAAAATTATAATGATTCAAGACTAAAAATTATATAAAACTTAAGACTATTTTTGTATCCGTTTTTCTTTGCATCGAAGGCTTACACAATAGTGATATATATATATACATATATATATATACATACTTTTTTAATAAGCATATGGGCACGCCTTAAAACCATTTTACTTAAAATTACAGAAGTACTTATTAGTTAAAATGTGGGCACGACTTAAAACCATTTTACTTTAAAACCACAAAAGTACTTATTAGTTAAAACGTGGGCACGCTTAACCAAAAATTAAAAAGTAGCATAGTACTCCCTAATCAACTCAACATAACCCAAACAATCAACATCAACAAACTTACGTAAACCAATCTTATTTATCAAAGAATCAAAATTATCTTTAACATTCAATTTTTCAAGAGTCGGGTAATGAATATACTTAGCTGGAAGTATTTTTCGCTTGGAAATATCTTTGTACCTTTCTTTCTCTTGTTGAGTCGTGAATATGAGGCACCCTCCGAGATTGGATTCAGCAAGTGGCAAAACACTCATGCCTTTTCCATGTTTCGATCTTTTTCTCACGGCTTGGCGTGAATCTAAAACTATGTTCCATGGAACCATAGTGGGAGCGACAATCTTGGATTTCTTTGTGACGAGTTTCTTTTTAGATGACTTGGAAGTTGATGGTTTCCTCTTCGGCATTGTGACAGTAATTTCACTCACGAGTTTTGATTCACGAGGCTGGAATGTTGGGCATGGGCTGGTTACAAGGCTAGTGCTGCTGCGGACGTAAATTGGTTGCGCATGATTGCTGCTCGGCGGGAGCTTGCGGGTGCACGGCTGCTGGTTCCTGCGGGATTGTTGGTGAGCCCGGGCTGGTTGCGTGGGATGTAAGAAACGCTGGTGCAGCCGTGATTGGTTTGCGGGATGCTGGACAGCTATTGGCGCGGGATGCTGGATTGGTGCACGCGCGGGACAGAGCAGGAGACACAGCGCGCGGGTGGGCTGGAGACGCGGGCTTGTTCCGCGAGGATGGAGCTGGTTGCGCTGCTGCAACTGGCGCACACTGGGTGCGGGATGCAGATACTCGGGTTGCACGCAATTGCTGCTGACGCGTTGGAGAAGGCTAGTGTTGCGCTGGTTGTGCGCGGATGGGGACTGGTTTGGGAATGGAGATGTAGCTGGTGCTGCAAATGTTAGGGATTAAAACCTTAAAAAACCTTTTTTTTTCTTTTTCTTTCCTTTTTTGTTTTTTTCAAATAAAATAAAAACTTTTTATTTTCGATTTTTTTCAAATAAAATAAAAAATAATAGAAAAAAAAATTTTCAAATTTTTTTTTACTAAAAACTAAAAGAGACACTTAAAACACCAAAAAAATTTACAGAGGTACCTTTTTAATAAGCATATGGGCACGCCTTAAAACTATTTTACTTTAAAATTACAGAAGTACTTATTAGTTAAAACGTGGGTATGTCTAACCAAAAATTTCTCCTGGCCAAAATAAGCAAAAACATTATTTAAACAATCTGAATCAAAATTAAAAACAAAAGATATTATAAAAACCAAAATAAATAAATCCTTTGGGTTGCCACCCAAAAAGCGCATTTATTTTATGTCTTTGGTTAGACACATTCATGCATTAATCTCCATAAATGAGACTCTCGAGAGCCACTTCCTCTATAATATTCACCAAAAAACCTTCATAAAAAGGTTTTAAGTGATGACCATTAACCTTAAAAACTTTGTCAGAGGTCAGACTCCGAATCTCAATTACACCATGAGAAAAAACATTAGTAACAATAAAAGGTCCAACCCAGCGAGAACATAATTTACCAGGAAAGTGTTTAAGCTTAGAATGAAAAAGAAACAACTGAGAACTCCTTTCTCAAAATCATTCTGTCATGAAATATCTTCGTCTTTTCCTTATAAAATCACGAACTCTCATAGGATTCGTTTCTAATCTCCTCCAACTCTTGCAGCTGCAACTTCCTCTACTTTCCCGCTTCATCCATCCGCATATTACATTGCTTAACCGCCCAGTATGCTCTGTGCTCAAGCTCTACAGGTAAATAACAAGGTTTACCAAATACTAAACGATAAGGAGATATACCTATAGGAGTTTTGTATGCGGTGCGATACACCCATAATGCATCATCTAATCGTAAGCTCAAATCCTTTCGATTTGGACTAACTGTCTTTTCAAGAATAGACTTGATTTCTCTATTTGATATCTCAGCTTGTTCACTTGTTTGTGGATGATAGGCGGTAGACACTCGGTAGGTAACATAATATCTCTTGAACAAAGCCTCCACCACCCGATTACAGAAATAAGTGCCTCTATCACTTATCACCGTTCTCGGTATACTAAACCTGTCAAAAATATTAGACTTGACAAAATCT
This sequence comes from Citrus medica, assembly GCA_002013955.2. Lineage (NCBI taxonomy): Eukaryota > Viridiplantae > Streptophyta > Magnoliopsida > Sapindales > Rutaceae > Citrus > Citrus medica. Next base: position 553,855 of record MKYO02030513.1, on the reverse strand, counting down.
ACAATAACTTTAGCATTATCAGTCCGGGTAGCCTTAGCCTCTACCCACTTAGAAACATAATCCACTGCTAAAAGAATGTAAGCATTGCCAAAAGATGAGGGAAAAATGTCCTATAAAATCAATGCCCTACACATCGAATATTTCACACACAAGAATAAGGGTAAGTGACATTTGATTCTTATGACTTAAATTGCCAGTCTTTTGACAATTCTCATACGACTTACAAAACATGTATGAATCACGAAATAAAATAGGCCAAAATAGACCACATTCTAACACCTTAGATGCTGTCTTTTTGGGACCAAAATGACCACCACATGCATATGAGTGACAAAACTGAAGAATAGAAGAAATGGTTAATAATATCCACAGAAAATACCAAATGTTCATCACTAGGATATTTCATGCATCATTAATATTAAACTCTATAACCTCTTCATCAAACTCCATAGTAAGAGTCCCTTTATGTACATCCATTTTAGTCCTAGCAGTCTTAAGAAAATGTCTTCCTAGCAAAATTGAGATAGAATTACAGAAGTTATCCTCTTCCATATCAAGTACATAAAAATCAGCAGGAAAAACTAACTCGTTAACTTGTACTAAGACATCTTCTAATACCCCATCAGGATATGCATTAGATTTATCAGCTAGTTGAATTATCACACCAGTTTTTTTTTAATGGACCAACATTTAAAGATGAATAAATGGAATGAGGCATGACATTAATAGAAGCTCCTAGATCTAACATAGTCTTCTCTACTCTAACACTACTAATTTTGCAAGGGATAGTAAACATACATAGATCCTTGCACTTATGAGGTAATTTCTTTTGGAAAACTACTGAAATATTCTCCCCCACGTGAACTCTTTCATCTCCTCTTAGTTTTTTCTTGGAGGTGTATAGTTCCTTAAGGAATTTAACATATCGAGGTAATTGTTTTATAACATCTAATAAAGGAATATTTACCTCAACCTTGCGAAATGTCTCAAGGATGTCTTTCTCTTGTTCCTCCTTCTTCAATTTTGCAAATCGGCTTGGAAAAGGAGGAGGTATCACTATAGGTAGGGGTTTCACTTTGGTGGGTTGCTCATATTGAGATTTAGGCATTAATTTATTCTTCTCAAGCTCATCTTCTACATGCTTTGTCATTTTCTTACTAAACTCTTGCAACTCATTCCCACTTTTAAGGATGACAGCACTAGCGTTTTGCTTTATATTCACCTCAGATTGTGAAGGCAATCTCCCTGATACTTAAGACTCCAAGTGGCTCACAGTAGTCGTCAATTGACTCATTTGGTTCTCCAAATTCTGAATGCTTGTTGTAGCTGCCTGCTGAAATTGTTGAGTATTCGTCGCAAGTGATTTAACAATTTCTTCAAGAGATATACCTGACTTGGAGTTTGACTGTGAAGAGGTTGGTAGTCTTGGTGGGTATTGTTGTGGGAATCCTGACGGCATAACTCCATTGCTGAAGTTGGGATGATCCTTCCATCCTGGATTGTATGTTTATGCATAAGGGTCATACCCTCTTTGAGGCATGCCTGGAAATCCTCCAACTGCATTAGCTTGTTTAACGGGTTCTTCTTGAAGTGTAGGATACATATAAGTTGAATGACCCATATTAGAACAAATGCCACAAGTTTTCGCCTGTTGCACATTACCTACAAAACACTTTTCCACAAGAGAAGTAAGTTTATCTAAACGTTATTCAATAGAAGAAATATTTATCTCATTCACCTTTCTTGAGGTGGGATCTTGCCTACTGCCAAATTATTATGCATTGGCAACTATATTTGAGATCAACTCCCTTGTTTAAGTAGGGGTCTTGTTCACCAACACACCTCTACTAACAGCATCTATCATACTCGTATCCATCAATGACAGTCCTTTATAAAAGTATTAAATAAGAAGTTGATCAGAATTCTGATGCTGAGGACAGCTGGCACACAATTGTTTGAATCGCTCCCAATACTCATACAAAGTCTCCACAGGAAGTTATCTGATCCCATAAATGTCTTTTCTGATGTTGGCAGCTCTTGAAACAGGAAAGTACTTCTCGATGAACTACTTCTTCAAACTATTCCACGTTGCAATCGATCCATGAGGCAAGTAGTACAACCAATCTTTAGCCAGCCCATCTAAAGAGAAAGGAAAAGCACGTAGTTTAATCTGCTCTTCAATCACGCCTTGTGGCCTCATACTTGAACACACAACATGAAACTCCTTGAGATATTTATGAGGATCTTCACTTGCAAAACCATGAAACTTAGGTAATAAATGAATAAGACCAAACTTTAATTCAAAATTTACCTCCAAGTCTACATATTGAATGTAGAGTGGTTGCTGATTCAAGTCTGGTTCAACTAACTCTCTAAGAGTTCTTTCTACAGGTGCAGCTCTATCCATCACTTGTTCTTCTGAATCGCTAGATGATTTAACCTAATCAGCCACCGTATCTGTTTAAGAAAGCAAAGGCGACGAGGATCGTTGTTTAGCTCATTTCGTCTGCTGTCTCAACTAGCGAACTGTCTTCTCAATTTCAGGATCAAATAAAAGTGAACATGTACGAGAAGAACGAACCATACATCAAGTAAAACATAAAAAGGATTAAATAAACGACATCAATCCCCGGCAACGGCGCCAAAATTTGATGGTTGTCGAAGACAATAAAAATAAATAACTACTCTAAATAAATTGTGTATAGTGATTGAGCAGAGTCGTGTTCACAGAGATCGTTAATTATTTAAATCCTTTTAAAAAGTAAAATGCAAAATGGGGGAATTATTGACAATAATAAAAATCAAATTAAAATAACAAGAATGCAAATTAAAATTTGTAATACAAATTGGGGAAGGCTATGGTTGAAGGAATTAACTCAGTCTGATTCGACTACTGACCATTGATTCAAATATAAATCATTACTACTTATGAATAGACCGATTATAGCTACTGAGACCCTCTAATAGCCAATCTCTCCTTAACTAGTTGATAACCAAGGTACGACCATTAGTTATTTCCTTAATCAATAGACAACCCTAGATACGATCATAGGATTTAATCAATTGACATCCTGAAAAACCAGAGAGACCCAAATCCTAATCAACAAATGCATACGATGATTCATTTAAATTAGATTGTTTATTCTCATAACACAACGCACTACTATGCTATTTGTCACAAACATTAAAATCTTCATACGATGAATCGTTTAATTGACAATAAATTGAGTTGATAATAAAATGGTGGCCAATTATCTAATTAACAAACATTATCATAACAATAATTTAGAGAATAAACAAATACCCAAAAAGTAATAAAACAATTAAAGTGTAAGAAAGATCTCACAGTAATGACGAATCAAAGTTTTATTAACCTCCAACCAAAATAATAGGTTTAGTTCTTTATAGAGAGGAGAAAATTTTAGATCTAGGGTTTTTGACAATAGATTCCCCTATTTAATTCTCTCCTCCATCTTCTACTCTAGAGTTCTTTTTAAAATAGAATACTAATATCTAAAATATTATCTAAATATTAAATTCAGAATTACAGAAATAACCAAAAAGACAAAACACATTAAACTAAAAACTACAGGTCCGTAGTTGACAGCACACGCCCACGTCTAATCAACAAAGTTCTTATGAAGCTCATAATTTCTCCAGGAAAACAATCATCCTAAAAAAATCATCTTGTAGCTTAATTTTAGCACCAATCAATAGAATTGCACCTACAGAAATAAAACACAAGTAAATCACTATTATTAAGTGCAAAACATCAATATTAAAGGAAGTAAACAATGCAAAATTAGTGCATAAATTGCACTCTAACACCATACTAGAGACTAGAAATTTATTTTTCCATTACTTAATGAATTTTTGTTTAAAGCCTTGTAAATTCATGTTTGTGGCACAAAGAAGATGTAAGGTGTTGCTATCTCAATATGCCAAACTATGACTTCTTACAATCCCCAAGTAGTAGCCATGTGTTTTCCTAATTCTTTTTTGGATTGATGTAGATTACTTTCTTTTTTTAGATATTGTCTGTTTGATTAAAGTTTCAGGTACTAGATTACAAAGAGATGCTTGTTTCACTACAAAAAAAAAGCTTTAGCGACAAATAATTTGCTCGCTAAAATATAAAATTTTCATCACTAAAAACTATAGCAGTGAAAATATTTTTCCCCAATTGGAGTGTCGTGTTAGGATTTTGACATCGAATTTTCAAATTTCGTCATTAAAAGTATTTTTAGCAATGATTTTCATTTTATCGCTAAAAATGCTTTTAGCAACGAAAATTATTATTCGTTGTTGGGAACTTGAAGCTTTCAACATAGAGGATTAATCAAAAGTGATATCTTTACTATACACAAACTTTTTATTTTCGAGATCCTGTAACTTGTAGCCTTTAATTGCACATTTGAATCGCACAAAGATAACTTTTCTTGCACGAGGATCAAACCTATCATTCTTTACATGACAATAAGCTGGACACCTAAACACACGAATAGAATCATAGTCTTGGGCATGCTTTCCAGGCCACATTTCTATAAGATTTTTACCTCAAATTGTAGTATAATGCAACCAATTTATTAAGTGACTTGCGTAGCTCACAGTCTCAGCCCAAAACTTTTTATCTAAACTAGTATTAGATAACATACACCTTATTTTCTCCAGCAAAGAATAATTCATATGCTCGGCCACACCATTCTATTGTGGAGTATGTATCACCGTGGAATGTTTTTTTTTAACTCTCACTCTGACATACTTGCAAGAATTGATCAAAAGTATATTCACCATCATTATCAAAATGCAATACTTACTCTTTTTGCCAGTTTGAGTCTCCACTAATTTCTTTCATTTCACGAAGATCTCTAGAACCTCATCTCTTACTCGCATGGTGCATAACCAAACACGTCTAAATAAATCATTAACAAATGAAAAAAAATAATGGCTTCCACCAACTAATACAGTCTTGGTTGGTTATCACACATCGTTGTGAACATATTTAAGAATCTCACAGGTATCGTGATTGGCTGTTGGTGTATAAATACTAATGATGTTGGTGTCAATGTGCAAGTGTACACAATAAGTAATAAAGTGATGAGTATTCAAGATCGTTTCCACAGGGATTGATGTTATCAGATTTGCTACAGCAATCTTAACAGTGTAGATTTTTGTGCTAAAATAAAATAAAACAATTGGTGAAACTATTATACTAATTAAGATAAAAGCGCAATAAATAAAATGCAACAAAGTAAATTATCACGTCAAACTCAATGATAAAACTAATGAGAATATATAGTAGTTGAGTGAATAAACTCTCTTAATGGTCTTGACTATTTTCTAATAGTTGGCTCGGTTGCTGCAGTATTTGCTACAGTACTGGGCCGAATCCTTATGTATCATCAACCATCGCATGTTGGATATCTTATATCTATATGCAACCTAACAGTGATCAGTTGCTATGCCAACATAAGATATAGCATTACACGCTTAGGTTTTACCCTACAAGGTGAATCCTTATGTCTAGTTCATCATTAATCTTAAATCAAGCATGGCCTTTTGGGACTCAAGTAAAACTCAATCCGGGAAACTTGATTTAAGATCAAGTATTGTTCTGATATGTTCCACAAAGATATGCCCTTTTACGGCTCTCTCCTAACTTGTATCATTAAATGAGTGATCAACCGAAATAATGAATAAAAGAAAATACTATAAAAACAAACTGCTACAGTAAACATGCAGCAACACATATATTCAGTCAATAAACCACCGAGATTGTTTATCACTCAACCACAAATAAATTTAGTTCATGGTTTGTAAAAGAAAAATAAAGAACAAAGTTTTAGCCATGAAACACATCCCCATAAATAAATAGAAAACGAGAAAGCAAGAGAAAAATAATAATGATTGAGCTCCCAATTGATTTCTGCAAATTCTCCTCTTGTGCATCCCTTAATCTCTCTCTTGAATCTTGTTTTTCTTTTATTTCTTTGTGTTTTTTTCCTTGGGTGACGGCCCTCTTAATTCTTATTATGTGTGCTTCTTTTATAGTTGAAAATTAGGGTAAACGGAAGCCTAAGGCGCGCATAAGTCAGATTAGGAAATTGTAGATCGCAATTCTGCAAGTATCCCGTATGGAATTTTCTCTATCGTTGTTCCAGGATTGCTACAGTAATAGCTACAGCAATGGTTGCTATAGCAACGGCTACAGCAACTGCACTGTTCCAGATTTGTTTCAACTCTTTTGTAGCCATGTTCTTTTCTTATTTTTGCAAGCCTATTGCATAACATTCCTTCCGTGAATTATAAGCTTCTGGAAACCTACAATTATGCACACAATTTGAGCACAAATTACTTTAAATGGAGCAAAACTTATTAAGACTGACTAAAATGATTATTTATGCAAAATATAACAAAAATGCAATAGAAACACATAATCTACTCTTTAAGTAGTATTTATTTAAGCCTAAAAGTGTCATGATAACTCTCATTTCATAGAGTTATCATTAGCAGTATAAAACTTGACCCTTATTTTCTTGCTAACAATACAATACTCATAAAATTTCAGTTTACAAGTGTTGGTACCTTTCAAAAGTCAATGCTTCATTAGAATTTGCAAAGACTTTTCTCCAGCATATTCTAGTCATACATGCCATAGCTTGGTAGCATCACTATACGCCTAAAAAATATTAGTTTCATCGATTTTATCTCCTTTTAAATAGTACAAATTGTGTCATCCAACCTCTTACAAAATCACCATAACCACATGGGTGAACTTCATTATGCCATCTTTAACTGTAATCTTATAACCTTTAGCCTCTAAACCACTTATAGAAATTAATTTTTTCTTTAAAGCTGGAATATACCTAACTTTTTTTTAGTTTTCTAACCATTTCGTCGAACATTTTGATTCAAATTGTTCCTATCCCCATTGTACAGTAAGGTTGATCATTTCCCATCATAATTGCATCGGATTCCAGATCACGGAAATCTATATCAAATGATAGGTTGCTCCAGTATCAAGTATCCACTCTCATGAATTAGCCACGTATGTTGTAGGCATAATGTTCAGTGAATAGTCAGAGTCTTCATCTTTACGTGTCATATTCACTGCTGCTGGTTTCTTTCTATCTTCCTTCTGAGCCTTCGAACAATCTTTCCTCTAATGGTCCCTTTCATGACAAAAGGTACACTCACATTGAGCTATATTTCTGCTCCTCGATTTAAACTGAGAGTTCTTTCAATCGCGCTTCTTCTTTTTCTTCATCATCCTTTCTCTGGCCAACAAAGCTTCAAAAGATGCTCTTTTGGAATGTTTATCATTATTATGAATTTTTAAATTAGTCAATATTGTGCAGGCAGCTTTGAAGATGATTATGTTTTTCTTATATAATAAAGTAGTCACAAAATAACTATATTCTTCTAAAAGTACGTAAAGTAAATCATATCCTTGATTTCATCTTTAATAACTTCATTAAGATTCTTTAAATCTACAAGTAACTTCTCAAATCTTGATATATGATCATGCATTGACACTGTGGGCTTCATTCAAAAGCCATATACCTGCCTCATGGTATGAAAGTGATTTTCAAGACTTTTTTAGTAAATATTTCTCTTCCAATGTACGCCACAAAGTCATCGCACACTCTTTATCTTTCACCAGACATTTCACCTCCTTGGTCAAGTAAAATCTGATCTGATCTGACCATATGCTTTTTCATTCATACGGTCCCAAGTTTTTTCGGCATATAAGTGTCTTTTATTTTTCAGAACAACATTGAAATTAATTTGAAAAACGACATCCATAACTTTGCGCCACCATATGGCGAAATTGATTTTCCCATCAAACTTTTCAACATCGATCTTCTGCCCTTCTATAACAGGTGCTGAATGGCGTTATTGTAAGCCTTGCTTCCCACTTGAAGTGTCTCTTAGAACAGACTAGGTAAATCTCTCCCCACTTCTAAAAGTTTTACCTTCTACCATTTTCTTAACGAACTATTCCCACTAGAAAGAACAATCTCTATAATGTTAATTTCTCATGAATAAATGCACCGGGAAAGTTTCTAGGAGAATAAAGGACGGTCATACTTAAAACTCAGGCTCTTAGACTTTTATCGCCTTGTTAACAGAACTTTCCTAGACATGCATAAATATACACTACTTACAATAAACTATCTTCCAAATACAAATAACAGTCTCCATTGTATCTGTTAACAGTGTCGTATATGTGAATAGTATTGTATCCCGTATACGTGTATAATGTCGTATACCCCATATGTGAACCTTTGGCTTTAATATCACTTGTTGTGCGCAGAATGCATAATCAAGCGCACCAAATAATTACATAAAAATAAAGGATTCAATAATTTAACATGGTTTGACAATTGTGCCTACGTCCACGAAAGCAAAAGAAAATAATTGTATTACTAACAATTATTTGAGTAAAGAAACCTCACTTCTTAGAGCCCAAATACACCCAATACTCTCTCACACACTTGAAATGAAATAACCTCTCAATTGCTCACTCACTAAACAACTCTTCACTTGAATTATTTTCTCAATGTTGGAATGCTATGATTGAAGGAATGCATTGGTACTTATAGGGGAACTTATTCTCTTCATTCAGTTTTAATAATTGCAAGCCCATGTTCAAAGTAGGCCACAAGCTTCTCTTTTCACATGCCATTGTCTGCCACAAGCTTAAAGTTTAACCATTGAGTTCACTTTTAATAATTCACCCCATTACTATTGGTCACTAGCTAAATTTAGCCACATGCTCAACAAAGATATCTTATGAATATAAGTGCGTACTATAAGGTAATTTGTGTGAGTACTAGCATCTATTATATAGTAAGTATATAAGCACATGATAAATTTTTGTGGCAGCAATAATGTTTAAGTAATAAATTAATTAGATAGAATTACATTATACTATCGCTCATTATAAAATAAGTATATCACCCATTAAATCATTACTATATAGATAGAATATTAGAAAATACTTTATATATATGAAAAGTCGAATGATTCTTTACGTGCCTAGAATAGTTGATACATATGAGGAGAAATAATTGATCTGTACTTGTCCAATGTGTTTGCGCTCATTCTTGAAGAAAGGGCTCCCATTACAAGTCACATGTAAAAGAGAGGAGACCACAGGATAATTAGTATGTTGTTTCTTCATTCTTGTTTCTATTTTCTAATGAAATATGCTATTTTTAAATAGAAAAATTAAAAAAAAATATAGCATTAACTATAATATTATTCAACTGTGAAAGAAAAAAATTATAAAAAAACAAAATATAGTTAATTCTACTTCCCTTCTATCATTATGCTCATTTCTTTTAATAATTTTCTTATGCTAATTCAACACAAATTTAATGAGTGAGTTATATTCATAAGAATTCTCATGGAAGAAACTTGACTGTATACTTTGCAAGTCTTTGTATCATCTCATTAATTATGACCTTTCCTAGCCAAAAATGCACTAATAGTGTTATGCATATATGTATATAAACATTGGGAAGAAGAGGCTAAAGCTATAGAAGTACGTATGTCATTCTTAAAAGGAATTTAGATTTATTACAAATAGACGTAAGTAATTTTAAAACTATAGAACTAATTAATTAATGGCTTAATTAATCAAATTCCTTAACAGAGTGAAACCTGAGAAAATCTACAATATAATTAACTTAATTATATTAAAAACATAAAATTAATTTCAAAAATATTGTTCATGGTTACTGTTTATGATATTGTTCATTTATTGTTCATCTGCATAAAAAAACATTAATTTTACTAAAAACAATAAATTACAAAAATTAAATGACAAAGATTTTTATGTGGTTTGGATTAATTAATCCTACATTTGCAAGTACATGCCTAGATGAAAAGTAATTTATTAAGTTGAGATGTTACAATTTATGGATTTACCAACCCTGAGACTCTCACTTACAGTTTATCACCATACAGTTTAGTCAACCTCAAACTAAATCTATTTCTCTTGAATAACTGCTACATCTCTTGATCCATGATTCTCAAGACATTTCGCAAAGTGATCAATAGCAATTTTTTAATTCTTCAATGTCTAGTGATCCAAGATCCATATAAACTCTCCATAAAGATGAAAAGAAATAGTATTGTTGCAAGACTCAAATAAAGAAAACAATAAAACAAATCAACACAACATCATGCGCCAAATCTAATCTAGGGAGTCGGCTTAATTTTGCTTTTCTGGTTTATCTTTGTATTGTGCTTTTTCAATTGTGAAATACCTCTCTTTATATAGGCACTAAGGTTTCACAAAAATCACAAGTCTTAAAAGACTTGAATTCTTTCCAAATAAGAGTTTCTTTCTTCTTATACTCCTATGAATCTGAATATGAATAAATTTGATATTCTTGTCTTACTTCTCTCCTCAGAAATATCTAGAGTAGTTAATAAATTTCCTGTTTGAACCCACTTCTTGCTCTAAATAAATCCTCTTCATCAATCATAGAATCTCATCACTAATTGACTTGCTAAATTAAACATCTAATTAAACTAGTAAACAAATATTCCTAATAAATTAGAATTTCACTAAATTAGGAATTTAATAAATTAAACCCTATTACAAGATATTCAATAAATAAAATTACAATTTAACTAGATTTTCCATAATAATAGAGCTACAAATTCTAGTATTAATTATTGACTGTGGGTTTGAATTTGAGAGTGAGCCAGTGCCAAATTATAGAGCAGTAATAAGTTTTCATGAGTTTGGCTGACTATTAATTAGACATTTGGTGATTACGTTATGGTTTTCATTGTTGTCTGTGTTAGGTGAATTAGAGCACCAGCTCGGTCATGCCATAGTCCCCACCCCGGAGTGGACGACCTCAGCCGAACGGTACGAGCAGAGCACTGGAAATGAACCTCCAACAAATATAAGCCGATCAGAGATAAATACCAGCCACAGAAGTACACCGACCACAAGTATATATTGAGCCGACACCCATCCCCCAAAGAATGGAAACACAATTTCACATAATCATGATAGTTGCGCCTTTCCCAGAACCGTCGAGAGAGACGCGAGATCCCACGATTACCCACAATATAGCAGTTAGAGTCCCATGAAGGGCTACCACTACCCGAAAAAAAAGGATGAAGGGTAAACGAAAACGTGTGACAACAACTATAAAAGAGGAAGAAATCAATAATAAAGGGGACAGGAAAAAACGGAGAGAAGGGAAAATTCTGCCAAATTGTATCCAGACCTTATTCAATGTCAACAGTGAGCCAATTCTAAGTAGTCATTTGAACCTAGATTGCATTATTTTCCTGTAAATACCTTGTGCTAACTTAGGCATCAGAGGGTTTACGCCGGCAAGACCTCCGGCGTCTCTGATCCATTTTTGTGGACGCAGGATTAGTGAGAAAAAGGAGAGGTCTAACTTTAGCAACTAAAGTGGTCATTGAAGTAAGGAGAAATTGGCACCCTCATTGCTGATAATATTGTTGATAATACAAACGTTGGTGTAAAGATTTGGTCGGGCAGAAGACGAGCAGACTTCGGCATCAACATTTTGGCGCCGTCTGTGGAGAGTGAATAAAAAGCTACCACCAAATTCGTAGTTACCGGAGCAGCAGCAAGCGGTTGGAGATGGATGTGTCAAGGAAGAATGTTGCGGGGGAGGACAATGAAACTGTGGAAACAATCACCCTCCGAGAAATTGCTAATGAAGTCCGAGAGAGGGTGACGCAAGAATGATTGGAGCGGATGGAGAAACAAATGGAGACTCTCACGGTCATACTGTATGAGCTGAGGGATGAGAGGAGAATGAATTATGAAACCCCCATGGGGAGGTGAAATAGGAGCAGAACCCAGCCTTCGGAGGCGTAGAGTCGAGGAAATCCCTCCGCCGGCAGACCAACTTAATGGGGTGCATCCCCACAGAAGTACTGGTTGGATTCCAGGAGAACGTGCGGATGAAGGGAGGGACCAACCTCGTCCCGGAAGGGTACTGGAAGTTGAGGGCCAAGGGGGCAATGTTGATGAAGGAGAGCTTAGAGAGCGGTTGCAAAATACCGAGCAGGAGCGAGATCAGATAGCTGCACGTGATCCTGATCGTGCTGTAGAGTTGGAAGGAGAGGTACGTAGATTAGCGCAGGTGATGGAGGAGATACAGGGCAAGAGGAAACCCCCCGAGCTAGAGGATAATGTTAGATGAAGAATCTCCGTTATCAACCAAGATAATGGGTACAATCATCCCAAGAGATTTCCATTTCCTCGACCTCAAATACTCCAGGCGAAATGGCCCGCTGGTGCACATTAAGCGTTTCAATGATATGATGGGCGTGCAGGGACTGACACCAGCTTAGAGGTGCAGGGTGTTCCCATTGACACTAGAGGGACGAGCCCGGGAATGGTACCGCAAGCTACCCCGAGGAAGTATAAAAAGTTACGAGCAGATTTGCCAGAAGTTGGCCGAACAGTTCCGAGGAAATGTAGCCCCAGAGGATGACATGATGGAACTGATGGGGATGAAGCAGGAGGATCATGAATCCCTTCGAGATTTTGTTAAACGATATCATCGGGCCGTATTGGATCTAGGAACTTTTAATCACCCGCAAGCGTTGAGGGGATTAAAGGAAGGTGTGAGAATCGGCCGACTGTAGTATAACTTAAGAAGCCCCTAGTACAGAATTACTCGGCGGGGTATGAGCAGGCGAGGCGGGATATAGAAATCGAAGAGGAGAAATCGGCGAGAATAAAAAGTGAACAGCTGGAAGAGCTGAGGCAAAAGGAACGGAGAGCCCCGAATGGGAACGGGTCGGGAAAGCGAGCTAGGAAATCTTCAGTAATGGGCGGAATATCAGCTCGATCCCGCCCTTACCCCATAGCTCCGAGGTCACAACAGTTCCAACACAGCCGGGCTCAACCTCCCCGCCCCCCGTTCTCAGAGCGGCAACGAGAGTTCAAGCAGACAGTTGCCCACCCTTATCACAATAATCCCAGAGCGTTAAGTGCAGCCAATTCCAGGTCGGGACGACCAGAGCAGCTACCGGCTATGCCAGCCCGAGGCGACATCCATGATAGCCAGGCAGTTCAATTGGTTGACTACTGCGCGACATATAGACAGTACACCCCACTAAAAATCTCCATGGAGGAACTGTATGAAAAGATCAAAGGACGAGGGCTGCTGTACCCACCAGCCCCTATAACAAAACCTGTTCACCAACGTGATAAGAGCATATTCTGCAAATTCCACGATACTCACGGTCACACTATCAGCCAGTGTCGAGACCTAAAGACTCAGGTGGAGGATTTAGTGAGGAACCGGTATTTGGATTAGTACGTGGAGTCTCCTGTCATTGAGTCACAATACACAAGGGATGGAGGAGTTGAGAGGGATCTGGAGCGTGAACAGCCAGTCATCCGTGTAATAGCAAGAGGGCCAACATTGGCCGGGGTTTCGAACAGGGCCCGAAAAAACTATGGGAGATACGTCATGACTAGCAAAGAGGTGCTTTTCAATTTGCCAGCATCCAAGAGGGCAAGAGTGCGGCAAGTACCCATTATGTGGATAGATGACGACGAAGAGGGTATTTTATATCGTCATGAGGATGCACTGGTGATTAAGGCCTCGGTGGATAGTACAGAATTGCGGCGAATACTGGTGGACATGGGCAGCTCAGTTGACATTCTATTTAAGTCAACCCTAGATGATATGGGAATTTCAGACGTGAAGCTAGAACGAACGAATACCTCCTTGAAGGGATTTGGAGGAGGACGGTTAACTCCCATGGGGATTATTGAATTCCCGATTACCATAGGGTCAAAACCATTTGAAAAAAATGATGATGTTGGATTTTGCCGTAGTGGAGGAAAAAAGCCCTTACCAGATGATACTGGGAAGACCGTTCATGAGGATAAGCCAATGTGTAATATCCACGCATTATTTAGCGCTGAAGTACATAGTAAATGGAGTTGTTGGCATAGTAAAAGGTGACCAGAGGATGGTGAGGAGCTGCTATACTACAACGGCCAAGAAAACGCTGCAGGTGACCTCTCTAGATAACCGAGGGGATACAAAAAGCGGTCGCTATGAACCTGTCAAGAAGTTGGAGGAAGTTGTTATAAGCAAGAGTAACCCGAGCAGAGTGGTTAGAATCGGGTCAGAATTGGGCGAAGCGACCAGAGGTGAGCTGGTGAAGTGTCTACAGTCTCATGCAGATATATTTGCTTGGTCTCATGAGGATATGCCAGGAATATATCGAAGAATAGCATGCCACAAGTTGGCTATCAGGAGAGGAGCAAGGCCAGTGAGGCAGAAAATGAGGTGCTTCAATCAGGAAATGTACGAAGCCATAAATGCTGAGGTGGAAAAATTACTGAGAGCGGGATTTATAAGGGAAGCCAAGTACCCGGAATGGATTTCCAACGTAGTACTAGTAAAGAAGGCCAACGGAAAGTGGAGAATGTGTGTAGACTTTACGGACCTCAATAAGGCATGCCTGAAGGACAGCTTTCCCCTACCAAAACTAGATCAGTTGGTGAACTCAACAGCGGGTCATGCTCTGTTCAGTTTCATGGATGCCTTCTCCGGATACAACCAGATACCCATGGACGAGCAAGATGAGGAAAACACCACCTTTATAACTAACGTGGGTTTGTTTTGTTACAAGGTGATGCCTTTTGGCCTGAAACATGCTGGAGCTACCTATCAAAGGTTAGTGAACAAGATCTTCAAACCATTGCTCGGTCACACTATGGAGGTGTATGTTGACGATATGATCACGAAGTCAAAAGAACCGAGAGATCATGTCAGGCACTTGGAAGAGACCTTCGAATTGCTGAGGAGGTATGAAATGAAGCTGAACCCAGAGAAATGTGCATTTGGGGTCAGCTCAGGTAAATTTTTGGGTTATCTGGTGAGCTACCGAGGGATTGAGGCCAACCTAGAAAAGATACGAGCAGTGGTAGAAATGAGGTCCCCACGAACAGTTAAGGAGGTGCAGAGCCTTACAGGAAAATTGACTGCGTTGAACCGATTTATTTCGCGAGCCACTGATAAGTGCCACCATTTCTTCCAAATCATAAAGGAAGGGAGGAATATGGAGTGGACATTGGAATGCGATGAGGCATTTGGACAGTTAAAGGAATACCTAGCCCGCGCTCCATTACTATCAACTCCGAGAGAAGATGATCAGTTGTTTTTGTACTTGGCACTCTCAAAATGGGCCACCAGCTCAGTGTTAGTCCTAGAAGAATAAGGGAAGCAACACCATGTGTATTACACTAGCAAAGCCCTGGTAGATGCAGAAACTAGGTACCCGTTGATGGAGAAATGGGCACTGCCTTTAGTAACGGCAGCACAGAAACTCCAACCATATTTTCAGGCCCACCCGATAACTGTGATGACCGACCAGCCTCTCCGGCAAGTGCTCCAAAAACAAGATGCATCAGGGCGGTTAATAAAGTAGTCCGTGGAGTTGAGCGAATTCGACCTATCCTATAAGCCCTGAGGAGCAATCAAAGCCCAAGCCCTGGCTGATTTTATGGTCGACCGAGTTGAACCAGGGGAAGTGGTCCAGGAGGAACAACTAGTGGAACGAGAGGATCCAGAGGGGGTGTGGCTAGTAATGGTTGATGGGTCACATAGTGAGCAGAGGTCCGGAGCAGGAGTTATAATCCGAAGCCTAGAAGGGGTCAAGGTATCTTATGCAATAAGATTTGAGTTCCAGTTTAAGAACAACCAAGCTGAATATGAGGCCTTCATTATTGGGCTCGGGCTTGCACATGCACTGCGAGCAGAGAGAGTAGAAATCCGAGCAGATTCTCAGCTAATATGTAATCAGCTCAATGATCAATTCCAAGTAAGGAAAGAGAAATTGGGGCTTTACTTAAAAAAGGCGAAACAAATGGTTGGACTCTTAAAAAAGGTGGAAGTGAAGCAGATATCGCGGAATGAAAATTACCGAGCAGACATGTTGGCAAGAATGGCTGCAACAGTAGACCTCAAATTACCTAAGTTAGTTACACTGGAGATGAGGGCCTCGCCGAGTATAGGAGAGGAAGTAGAGGTAATGAAAATAAGCACTGAAGAATCCTAGATGGATCCGATTCTCGCATACATCCGCAATGGTATTTTACCGGAGGATAAAAGGCAAGCAAGAAAGTTAAAATGTCGAGCGGCGAGATATGCACTGCTCGATGGGGTGCTCTACCGCCGAGGGTTCACCTTGCCCCTTTTGTGATGTTTGGATAATAAGGAGGCGGACTATGTACTAAAGGAGATTCATGAAGGAATATGTGGAAATCATTTGGGAGTAAGAACTTTAGTCTTCAAGGCACTCTGACAAGGATACTTTTGGCCAACCATGCACCAGGATGCGAAAAGGATGGCAAAGACTTGCAGAATATGCCAGAGCTTTTCAAAGGTTCCCACACAACCCCCAGAAAAGCTGACCACGATGACATCCCCATAGCCTTTTGCTCAATGGGGAATCGACCCGATTGGTCCGTTACCAAAAGGCCGAGGAGCGGCAACCCATGCAATTGTAGCAATAGACTACTTCACCAAGTGGATAGAGGTGGGGGTCCTTAGCCAAATCACGGGGAGAAAGACAACGGATTTTTTTTGGAAGAATATCATCTGCAGATACGGGATCCCTTATACCATCATTACCGACAATGGGAGGCAATTTGACAACAACAACTTCAGAGAATTTTACTGGAATCTAGGGGTAGACCTGAAGTTCTGCACCCTCGCACACCCCCAGGCAAACGGACAAGTGGAAGCAGCCAACAAAGTGATAAAAAAACTCCTGAAGACTAGACCAGGAGAGAATAAGGGAGCTTAGGTCGACGAGCTACCAGGGGTACTGTGGGCTTACCGGACAACTCTTAAAACTGCTACATGGGAAACCCCGTTTGCCTTAGCTTTTGGTCATGAGGCGGTAGTCCCAGCAGAAATTGGAGTAGGGACACATCGGACGGAGTACTTCAATGAGCAGCAAAATGGCGAGCAGATCTGCCAGAGCTTGGACCTGCTGGAGGAAAAAAGGGAAAGGGCTTCGCAGAGAGTGGCCCAGTGTCAGCAAAGGGTGACGCGTTATTATAACAAGAACGTACGCGTGAGGCAGTTCCGAGCAGGGGATTGGGTGCTTAGGAAGGTGAATCAGAACACTAGAGATCTTAACCATGGCGCACTCGGTCCTAAATAGGAGGACCCATACAGAGTGATTCGAGCGACTGGGTCAGGAGCTTACAAGTTAGTGTACCCAGATGGACGAGATGTGAAGAGGTCGTAGAACGCCAAGCACTTGAAGAAGTATTTCCAGTAAGCAAAGTGCTCTACTAAGTCTTCATTTTTGACAAGTTATTTCTATTAAATGCATGATGAATTGTTACACATGCATATGTTCTGTATTTCTGTAATGCATTCAAATTTCAATAAAGATGAATTCAGCATGAAATCCCTCTGTTGACGGTTCCATTAAATTTTCATTAAGGCAAGTAAGTGCCTATTTTCTGCTCGGTCAGCGAAAAGACCAGCAGCTAAATTTATATAATTTTCAGTAAGGCAAGTAAGTGCATGTTTCTGCTCGGTCAGCGAAGAGACCAGCAGCTAATTTTACGAAATTTTCACTAAGGCAAGCAAGTGCATGTTTCTGCTCGGTCAGCGAAAAGATCAGCAGCTAAATTTACATAATTTTCACTAAGGCAAGAAAGTGCTTATTTCTGCTTAGTCAGTGAAAAGATCAGCAACTAAATTTACATAATTTTCACTAAGGCAAGAAAGTGCTTATTTCTGCTCGGTCAGCGAAAAGACCAGCAGCTAAATTTACATAATTTTCACTAAGGCAAGAAAGTGCCTATTTCTGCTAGGTCAACGGGAAGACCAGCTGCTAAATTTACGAAAACTCTACTAACGCAAGTAAATGCTTGTTCCTGCTCGGTCCACTAAAGAACCAGCAGGCAGAAAGAGATCAGTTGTCAAATTAATTTGCAGAAACAATCCATGAACAAAAACCAGACAAGAAAGCCAGTAAAGAACATTCAAAATTTTATAAGCATTTAAATGTTTATAAAACAAATGACAAGTTAGAGTCTATACAAAAATAGACCTAAGGATTAGGAGGGTCAACGGCTTCAGCAGGTGAAGGATCAGTTATCTCTGGAGGTGGAAGATCAGCAATGCCAGGAGGAGGAGGCATGGACCCTTGTCCCACTTTAAAAGCGCGTCCCCCAGCTTCCCCCTCCTGCACCCCATCTAAAGGAGCCTTCACCTGATCCTGCTCACCATGCTCTTTATCTCCTGGCCGATCTCCGCCATATACCGTTGCACTCCAGCCTCCAGCTTGCTCATGTCCAGCTCGGGATATTCTTCTTTAAGCACAGACATGATGCACTTATAGGAGAAAGCAACCCCAGAATCGTACTCGGCATCCAGCCGATCATCCATGTCAGCGGATTTGCCTTTCTCCTCAACCAACTGATCACTCAGGGATTTGATTTCCTCATCGAGGGCGGTCCTCAGAGTATCCTTTTCACTTTGAGTAGCCTGAAGATCAGACTTTAGGTCACCCAACTCACCCTCAAGTTTGGAGGCGGTGGACTCAGTAACAGCAACCTTCTCCTCCAGATCCATAATTTGCTTGTTCAGTTCAGCCAACTTCTCCTTCAAGCGATCAGCAGACTCAACCCTCTTCTTCAAGTCCTGGTTCTCGGCTTGAAGCTTCTTCTCTTGGCGCGTGATCCTGTTCTTGTAACAAGATACTATGGTCGCCAGCTTGAAGGAAACTCTCTGGACAGAACCAGCCAACTCATTGAGATTCATGCTCTCAATATCTTGGACCATTTTCGGTCCCACTGACTTCCCATAGTCCCTCTGATACGGGGACAGGTAGTCACCCTGATCACGAGCTAAAAGAGGGGAGGATCGGTCCCCAGAGCGTGTGCTGACCTCAGAACTCTTGTCAGTAGTTTTCTCCCCCGCACTCTTACGAGGGGGAGGAGGGGGCAGAGCTGGAGCAGGAGCCTTTGAAGGGCCAACGCTGGTTTTCTTTGGAGGAGGAGGAGGGTTGCTGGAGCTACTTGGAGCCCGACCACACTTTCTGCTCATTGCGTTGAGGATCTTGTTATCCATCCCAGCAACTATGTCCACTAGACCCGAACTGACCAGGTTTGTTGGTGACAGAAGGTCTTGGCAGGTTGACGCGTTCACCAGAGCAGTTTCCACCTAAAGCAGAGGTCGGTCTTCAAGCCCCTCGATCAAACCCCACAACTCTGAAATAGCAAAAGAGGTTAAAGAACCCAATAAGTTACAATTTGATTAAGAACGTAGGCAAAAATGAACGACCTGGGGTGACAAAGTGTGTTGGAAGGTAAATATCCCCACTAAGCGACCGAAGTGCTGGGCACCAGTTTCCTCCAGCAAAGAAAAATTTATTCTTCCAATTTTTACATGAAGAAGGAAACCCAGTGATCGATTACCTCTTCGTAGAATTGGACATAAAGTAGTACCAGCCCACTTCCCTCGGGCTACTCCGAAGCTGGTACAGATGCTTCACTTCAAGAAGAGAATGCACCTCTAACCTGCACCTTTCCCACAACACAAACATTGCCGAGAGAACCCTCCACTCATTTGGGTGTAGCTGACCTGGGGCCAGGTGCATACCGCATAGTATCTCAGCAAAATAACGTTAAAGGGGCAGCCGAGCTCCTAGTCTGAAACTCTCCAAGTACATCGTCACATACCCTTTCGAAGACCGACTAGGAACATCACCCTTTCCAGGAACTACCAAGAGAGCGTCATGGGGAATGTTGTAGAGGTTTTTAAGCTTAAACAGATCGGTGGGGGCGGTGGCACAAGCCATAAAGTCAATAGGGTAGGAATCTGCCTCCACCTTATAGCCAAGGTTTCTCTTCTTGGCAGGTCCGCTAGGCTCGGAGCTGCTCCCCTCACTATCACCCACTTCTCCAGGGACCCCAACCCCACCAGAACTGTGGTTCTCACCTAAGCCAGACGCTGGTCCCCCCCTATTGCCTATAAGTTGGAGCTCAGGGGAAGGTGAAATGGTCAGGGGACGTGGGTACTCAAGGGTATCCCTGCCATGGGAATGACCTACACTACTGGGAGGACGCAAAAAATCAGTGGGAATGGACAAGTTAAGATCTGAATCCCATGTTTCTTCGTCACTCTCATCGGTAATCAACTTCCTTTTCCGATGTGACATATAGATATCCCAAAAGAAAACAAAGCAAACTCGAGTATACGGGTACACAGAACCCAACCAACAACAATCAGAGAAGAAGTTAAAGGCTATACCTGGAATAAACTGGCACTGAGAACGATGCCGTGACATAGAGAACACTCAGCAAGTGGATACCTCCGGACGCAGGAAGTGTGAGCAAAGTTCGAAGAGGGAGTTGATTAACGGCGGAGAGACAAGTAGCAAAACAACGACGATTGCAATTTAGGGATTTGGGCCAAAAAAAGGGAAATGAAAGCATTTAAGTGAGGGGAGATGCCAGCTCACTCACCGAATATCGAGGAATGGATAGCCCGTCGTTTCAAATTTCAAATATGAAGAGTCTGGAGATCCCACGTCACCAACCGTTATAGGAGGCCAGGTTATATACGAGCCCAGATATTCACTGGACATGCTCATGAAGGCCCATGCTCAGGTCGAAGTCTCCCCAGAGGAAAAATGGAGCCTCAAGTCCATCCCAGGAAAAAGAAGACTAGATGAGAAGTTCCCCGGGCCGGTAATACTCTATTATCAGTTTCTACTCTCAACTTGTTTCACTCGCAAGACTAGAAACTGGGGGACTGGTGTTAGGTGAATTAGAGCACCAGCTCGGTCATGCCATAGTCCCCACCCCGGAGTGGACGACTTCAGCCGAACAGTACGAGCAGAGCACTGGAAATGAACCTCCAACAAATATAAGCCGACCATAGATTAATACCAGCCACAGAAGTACATCGACCACAAGTATATATTGAACCGACACCCATCCCCAAAGAACGGAAACACAATTTCACAAAATCACGATAGTTGCGCATTTTCCAGAACCGTCGAGGGAGACGCGAGATCCCACGATTACCCACAATGTAGTAGTTAGAGTCCCATGAAGGGCTACCACTACCCGAAAAAAAGGGATGAAGGGTAAACGGAAACGTGGGACAGCGACTATAAAAGAGGAAGAAATCAATAACAAAGGGGACAGAAAAAAATGGAGAAAATGGAAAACTCTGCCAAATTGTATCCAGACCTTGTTCAGTGTCAACAGTGAGCCAATTCTAAGTAGTCATTTGAACCTAGATTGCATTGTTTTCCTGTAAACACCTTGTGCTAACTTAAGCATCGGAGGGTTTACGCCGGCAAAACCATCGGCGTCTCTGATCCATTTTTGTGGACGCAGGATTAGTGAGAAAAAGGAGAGGTCTAACTTCAGCAACTAAAGTGGTCATTGAAGTAAGGAGAAATTGGCACCCTCATTGCTGATAATACTGTTGATAATACAAATGTTGGTGTAAAGATCTGGTCGGGCAGAAGACGAGCAGATTTCGGCATCAACAATCTGTGTGAAAAATGGCAGGATATATCACAATTCATAAATAGGAAAAAAGCCACCAACACCTACAAGACTTACTTAAATGGTCACGTAAACCCCTTAATTTCATAAATGGTCATGCAAACCCCCTCAATTTCATAAATGATTATTGTACTCTTTGATTATAAGAACTCAAATAAATATAAATATAGTAATAAGATAAAAATAATAAATAAATATCATACTATATAAATAAAATATTACAATAAGTATAATTAATAAAATAAAGTATATCATGAAAATTAATTTTAATATTACGTTTCTATTATTAGTCTATCGTGATGGATTTACTAAAACATATAAAACCAAAAATTGACTTTAATATTTATACTGATATAGACATAATTCAAATATATATTGTAAATAAAATAATACAAATTATTAAAAGAACATGCAGATAAATAATGTTAAAATAATTTTTTAATATTCAAAATATTTTATAAAATTTATCTTATTTTATATATTATGTTATTTTAGTTTTAATTTATATTTATCTTTATAGTTATCATTGAAGTTTATTTAAAGAACATTTTTAGGTTGTTATAATTAGGGTATGTTGAAAAAAAAAAAAAAGGTCTATGTGACCATTTATGAAACAAAGGGGTATGTATAACCATTTAAGCAAATCTTGAGGGTGTGGATAGTTTTTTCCCTAGTAAATATGGAAATAGATCATTATTTGACGGGTGTGAACGAACTAAGGTTGCGTTTGTTTTTTAATTTGAAATATGAATATATTTGAATTTAGTTAAAGTTTGATTGAAATGTTTAAATGACATTTTTTTCAACATCTAAAGAGAAATTTAAAAGCTAGTAGTTTGACATAAATATCCTTTTAAGTGGTGATTATATTTGTTCTTCACAATTTATAATTTTCATAGGTTAATTAGTTTGGTAGCATTTAAAGAAAATACTATTATTGTTTATCTTAATTTAATTTTGTAATAAAAGCTGTAATTTAACATTAACTTTTATTATAAAGTCAACATTGTTGTTTCATTTTTTATTCATCACAATAGACATAAATTTGATTTGTTCAATATTTCAATTTAGTTAATGTTATCATGTGAATAAAAATTTAAAGCAATTAAAAAAATAATTTCAAGAATAATACAAAAATATTAGGTTTATACAAAATATTAGAAATATATGAATTGTTAAGGGTATTTTTCAGATTTGAAATTAAAATTTTCCATTTAGACTTCAGATTTCAGATAAAAGCTTTTCTATTTTGTTTATTCAGATAAAATTGCCTGACAATAAGTGATAATTTAAAAAAAACAACCTAAAATAAATAAATATTTAAAAAAATGAAATTCAAACTTCAGATCAAAATACAAACAGCACTTAAGCTTCAAAAGTTACCATTATAATAAAAGTTAAATTAATTTGTTAAACAAGCTAATTTCATTTTTAAATGGAATTAATTCAAATACCTCAAAAATAGATTAGGAAAGTTGCAACCAAATTAATAGTAGTCACAAATTGACATAATTTAATAAAATGAGTAAGCTAGACCCAAGAGTAATAGATAATTACCTACACTAACAAAAACTAATTAGACCATTTTTATATGAAGATAATTAGAGTCAACCAAGATTAATTTAAAGTAGAAGTTAAATATTCATTTAGTCTTTTATATTTTAAGTTAAATATTTAAAAACACCCAATTGTTAAATATATCACCCTCACGCCCTTATATTTCTTTTGTTTTTACAATAATACCCTTTACTACAATCTTAAAGCAATGTTTGATAAATTAACAATAATCTTGCTAATAATTATTTATAAAAATTAATTTACCAAATTAATCCTAAAATTAAAATAATAACAAAAAAATTATTTTTATTTTTATTTTACTTTTGGGGCTAATTGTTTGATTAATTTTTTTATAGATAAATTAATTAATGTCTCCAATAATATTGTTGCAAGGGTATAATTGTAAAAGAAAAAAAGACACGAGTGTCAAATATTCAACAATAAGGATATCTTGAGGTACTTTTAAAATATGACAGCTATACATATACTTAACTCAAAATATTGGATGTAAACGAAAATTTACCTTAAAAGAAATTGTACGGTTCATGCTATTTATAACAACGTAGGCCACAACTACATCGCCTAAGAGATTATGTACCCACTTCTACCGTTGGGTATTATCTAATCCTGACAAAGAGACATGTAGATACTAATAGTAACCTAATTAACAGGTTTCGGGCGGTCACCTAAATGCTAACAATTGCTTGGTACAAAAAGACAACCACTTCGTTGAAAGTTGTTAACAACTTATGCCATGATGAATGTAAGAATAGGTTACATGCAAGTAAAGGTTGCAAGCAACTTTTTGCATCCATGCTAGTTTCGGTTGGACTAAAATTCATATATAATTTTATAAACTAATGTTTTGAACATTCACAAATTATCAAGCTTTTTACTACCTTTAGGTAAAATCTATGGCTTTGGTCTTTTATGTGCATGACATAAAATAAAAAAGACTATAATCATTTATAGGATAATTTTTGGATACCTCCCCTAAGGTTTGACCTTGCTACACTTAGATAGAATGTATGTATATATTGACATATAGCACCCCTGGACGTGTATAAGCATTAGGGAGTTGTTTGGTAAATGGGGATAATTTTGTAATTGCAGAAGTTTTAATTTTACATCTTAAAAAATTAATTGAAACAAACCAATGGCTCTCACACACGTCCTCCTCTCTCCACCTGAACCACAGAGATTTTATCGACGTCACACCTACGACTGACTCTATCATCACGGCCGTTGAATCCGCCAATTTGAAGAACACCAATAGCTAGAACCTGAACAATGCCAATACTAATAACAAGAGCGAAGGAGTGGTGGTTGAGAGCGGCGCCGACGAAGTTGTGAACTGGCAAAATGCGAGTATAAGGCAGAGATATTGTCGCATCCACTGTACAAGTAGCTCCCCTCGACACAAGTGGCTTGCTTGAGGATCGCCATGCCGGTGGATCAGTTGCCGAGGATTGACGCTCAATTTGCTCAGTCACAGCAAGTCGTCTCTAAGTACTCCGCTTTAGGTGTCGGTCAAGGCTTGGTTACTAATGACAAAGAGCTCGATCAGTTCGTGGTGTGTACTACGTATTCTACTTTCATTAAGTTATTATTGATTTTAAATTTCTTTTCCATTTTGTTTGCTTGCTTGATTGATTGCTTTCTTATCTTATTAGAATCTTGAATTTGAAATTCACAGAGGAATTTATTGCGGTTGCTATTGACTAATTCGAGGCATTATACATATAAAAAAATGTTTTTCCCCATAAATAAAAAAGGTTTTCCCCCATCAATTTGGGTGATTTCTGGGTATTACTAATATGTTTGATTACTTGAGGTCAAACATATCAGTACTTGAGGATAAGCCAATAGCTAGAACATGAACAATGCCAATACTAATAACAAGAGCGAAGGAGTGGTGGTTGAGAGCGGCGCCGACGAAGTTGTGAACTGGCAAAATGCGAGTATAAGGCAGAGATATTGTCGCATCCACTGTACAAGTAGCTCCCCTCGACACAAGTGGCTTGCTTGAGGATCGCCACGCCGGTGGATCAGTTGCCAAGGATTGACGCTCAATTTGCTCAGTCACAGCAAGTCGTCTCTAAGTACTCCGCTTTAGGTGTCGGTCAAGGCTTGGTTACTAATGACAAAGAGCTCGATCAGTTCGTGGTGTGTACTACGTATTCTACTTTCATTAAGTTATTATTGATTTTAAATTTCTTTTCCATTTTGTTTGCTTGCTTGATTGATTGCTTTCTTATCTTATTAGAATCTTGAATTTGAAATTCACAGAGGAATTTATTGCGGTTGCTATTGACTAATTCGAGGCATTATACATATAAAAAAATGTTTTTCCCCATAAATAAAAAAAGGTTTTCCCCCATCAATTTGGGTGATTTCTGGGTATTACTAATATGTTTGATTACTTGAGGTCAAACATATCAGTACTTGAGGATAAGTTAATTGGTTACAATGATAAAGTTTTGAATCTTTGGCTACAAGTTAAGTTGTAAATTTAAAGCAGAATGAGCAAGGATTTTGTTAGGAGAATGGCAAAATTTTGAAACAGACAGTCGGATTCTGAAACGGAAGAAGTTGTGATTCTAGTGGAAATATAAAAAATTTGGTGAAAGCTACAAAGCAAGAGACCATTTCCTTTTATTGGAAGTTGATTTGTTCTATTCTCAGTTAATGAAGGGTATTATTATAATTTCACAGAGAAACCAAACAGCTCCTAATGCTTATATACGTCCAAGGGTGCTATATGTCAACATATACATACATTCTATATAAGTGTAAAAAGACCAAACTTCAGGGGAAGTATCAAAAAATTACCCATCATTTATAATGATAATTTAATTTTACCGTAATCATTATGTAAATCCTTCTATATGTTTAAAGGAGATGGTCATAGGACTTCTAATAATTTTTTTAACAAAAAAAATTCATATAAATTAATGTAGTAATTAACTTATTCGAATAAATTTCTGAAGCCGTCCTTGCAGGCCAGAGCAAACAGGTCATTGTTGCAATATAAATTTAAACCAAAACGCTCAATAATGTAAAAAAGGGGGATAAAATCAAGTTGATGTTGAATCCTTGTACATATATCAATAAAATCCGTAATTATTACACAAAACATGTGATCTATTCGTAGGAGATTATTAATGATCCACTATTGGTTACGTTCTGATAATGGGTAGCATTAATTTATTAATTAACATTGACATAAACAATACCGAGGCCGTGCTGATAGTAATCGGAAAATGTTGCTATCCTAAAATAGTCCACAATAATGAACAAGCAAAATAACCGAGGAAAAAAAAATTGAAGTTAATGATAGCACTGAAGGAAGAAATTTTTTTTTGAAGTTAATAGTAACTCTTTCCATCCACAGTTCGGTATTATTATTATTATTATTATTTTTCTCTCTTCACTTGCTCTGTGAATCCAGTGAGCAATACTCAATGTAATCAATATTGAGTTGCTATTAATCAAGGCATCTTCAGGTGTATTTAAGATGATTTAGAGATCACTTAGGACATAATTCCTAGATCTAATCTCCATAAAAGACACTTCTTTTTTCACAAAATAAGTAGCTTATGATTCATGAGATGTCCCCATTTTCTTAACCAACAAGAAATTTACAAATAAAAGAAAGAAAAAAAAATGATGCACTTATTATTTTCTTACAAGAAGATGGTGCTGCTGAAAGCAATCACTGTAATGAGCAAATTCCAATAGTTTTAAAGGGAGAGAACTTGAGCAGTATTTATAAACAAGTAACAAAGAATGACAATCGAGGGAGACTGGAGAGTGGAGAGTGTTATCACTGCAACATTACTTAACCGCCATGATGAACCATTTTTTGGAGAATAAGCAGTAAACAAAAAAAAAAAAACAAGTATAAAAAGTTATTACTTTCTCCAACAAAATCTACAAATTTATCTATTAATTTGTGAATATATCCATCGCTAGGAAAGGAGGTAGAAACCATGCGGCCATCTCAGCAAATGGAACAAGATCCCTTTCTGGGCTGCTTTTGATTCGTTTATTAATTGTTTTTATTACGAGCCACGTAGACCAAGATTTCGGCCACCCCACTTTCAACGTCCAACAAGACAACTTCGCAATCATAAAACCACATAAGAAGCTACTGGCAATACAGATTAATCTTGTTAGTATTTCAACAAATACATAACAGGATTTCATTCTCCCCCTCACAAATTTGAGCGCATGATTTCATAGTGCCTTATTATTTGTGGAAAGCTCAGAATTTATTACACTTTGAAAATTACGCGTTTTCTTTGTCTCAGCTAAAGGCACTCATTTCTTCCCATATGATTTCGATGAGCTCTTATTTTTCAGGTCAGGTGTAAGGCATTTTCCAATTTATGACATAGGGAGCTTAAAAAAACCTTTGCGATGTGCTCCAAAGGTAGTCCCAGTTTTCTAGCATTCTCCTTTAATTTCTTAGATTAAGATTAAACGGATGGATTTGCTTGAGGAAATCCTGGAGAGGCAGCTTGTGGTGAGGTTTTTAGAGAGTTAATGGGGCTTTTAAAGGGTGCTTTACTATGCCTCGGGATCATCAAACAGCATTTTATGCTGAAAACTTTTTGTATAACTGTCGCCATTGAAGAAGCAACTAGTAGAGGGTGGCATTATGTTTGATTAGAAAGTGACTCTGCTGTACTGCCGGTCTATCTTGTCTTGATAATCCAACTTTCTCTCCTCCATGATGCATTAGTAATAGATGGATTAACTATTGCAGTTTGATTAAAAAAACATGGTTTTTGAGTGCTCTCATATTTTTCGAGAAATAAATTCTATAACAGTTAGATTGATTAATTTGAGATCATCTTATTTTATGTATACTTGATGGAATTGTACACTAATGACTATTCGTAAAATGTTATTTGAGGATGCTTGGGCCTAGGCTAATATAATTTTATAATTTAATCTTTATTTAGGATACTTTTGTACTCTTCTTTTTTCAGTTTAATATATTTGCATATTAAAATAAATAAACAAATTTGAGAACAAGTTAATAGAAATTTCACAGGATAGAAAAATTAACCAGCAATGAAGAATGATATTTTACTTTTGCTTGCTTCCCTGGTTAAGTAGCTCATATAATTACTCCATAAATCTCATCAATCAATTCTGAAACAAAATCAAGAAACTCGATACATTGCTATAAGAAGCAAGAAATTCAAAACAAATCATCAAAAAGAACCATGCAAAATTATATATACATAATTCTCTCTTTGAAGTTTCTATACTGAGTACAATCCTAGAATAAGAAAATAGTTGTTATTACCACTCTTTCTATGCACATAAATTGAAAAAAAATATAAAAATCATTTATATTGAGAGATCTAACCTCATTACGGTTTAACTTTTCAAAGTGTTTCAAACCTCATTATGGTTTAAATTTTTAATTTGCAAACAAAAAATTAGTAAGAGAATTAACGAATCAAGAATTCACAACTATGAAGTTCAGTATTGATTAGGGATGGCAAAAAAATTGGGCTTAGACCTAAGCCCACTTTAAGTTTAGCGTGAGCGCTTGGCCTTGGGCCGGGGCCGGACTTAGGCTTTATTTATTTATTTAAATTTTTTTAATTACTGTAAATTTGAAATAAATTAATAATCAACAAATTATTATAATCATAAATAATTAAAGAAAATGAATATTTCAAAGTAAAACAATAAATAAAGCAAATAAATGCTCATAAATTTAATTTTATTTAATACTAGATTCTCTAATTCAAATACTTTCTTAATTAATTAACCCAAAAGAGAGAGTTTAATATCATAATTTTAGCTTTTTCCAATCATCATTGATTTATAAATTAAGAATTTAAGTTTTCTTTTTTTCTATTTTAAGTTACTTTTCAATTTAATTATATTATTTTAATTTATAAATTTATTTTTAAAAAAAAGTGGACCTTTAGGCCTGGCTCGATTTTTTTTTTCTTAAGCCCTTATCCAAGCCCTCATGTGTGAGGGCCGGGCCGAAGCCCGCGAGCCTAGGTCGGCCCGGGCTTTTTTCCTGCCCTAATAATGATGGAGGTAATCAGAAACAGAATATGTACTCATTTGTAATATTGAGCAAAGAATTTGACTGAGAATTTTATTGGAAAAAAAATGAAACATAAAACCACTCTTGAACTAACAAATAAATTCAACAGTCAGGTTAAGTGGGGTAACATTATCTAACTGATTAGAATTTTCAACACAGTACATGTTGAAGTCAACAAATTGTTGGTGCACTAACAATTTGTTGATTTTGTAAAGCCGAAAAGAAAGAATGGGGGATGGATTTGAAAAATATTTTATTTGTTTAATTATTTTATTCTTAGCATAATAATTCATTTCTCCTATAAATAGCTAAGGATTTCATTCATTTGAGATCATCCAAAATTGTTGAGCTTATAAGTTTCTAAGCTTTTGAGAGAAGTGAGAGAAGTGTGTCTGGGGAATTTATCTTTCCTGCAGAGTGTGAGAGTACTGGGTATATTTGGGTTTCTAGGAAGTGAGATTCATTACTCAAATATTGTACTCTATTAATTGTTAAATAAACAATTATTCTTTCTTGCCTCCGTGAATGTAGGTTTAATTACTGAACCACTTAATTCTTGTGTCCTTTATTTTTCTATAATTATTTGGTGCGCTTGATTCCACATTCGGCGCACAATAAGTGGTATCAGGGCCGAAGGTTCGTACTTGGGGGGAGACGGCCATTTGTACTTGGAAGACAGTCTATTGTAAGTAGTGTGTATTTTTGCATGTCTAGGAAAGTTCTATCAACAAAGGCGATAAGAATCTAAGGATTCTGGTTTTTAATTGAGACCGAATTCCCGTCCAGTTTCCTGGGAACTTTCCTGGTGCATTTATTCACGTAAAATTAACATCATAGAGACTGTTTTTCAAGTGGAAATAGTTCGTTGAGAAAATGGTAGAAGGTGAAACTTCCATAATTGGGGAGAGATCTACCGAGACTATTTCAGGAGACACTTCAGGTGAGAGGCGAAATTTGTCAAATCGCTATTCAGCACCTATTATAGGAGGCCAGAAGATCAATGTTGAAAAGTTTGATGGGAAAATCAACTTCGGCATGTGGAGGCGCGAAGTTATGGATGCCCTTATTCAAATCGATCTCGATGTTGTTCTGAAAAATAAAAGACACTTGTATGATGAAGAAGTTTAGGATCGTATGAATGAAAAAGCATGTAGTCATATCAGATCTTGTTTGACCAAGGAGGTGAAATACTTGGTGAAAGATGAGGAGTGTGCGGTGACTTTGTGGCGTACATTGGAGGAGAAGTACCAGGTGAAAAGTCCTAAAAATCGCCTTCATGCAATAAGCCAAGTATATGGTTTTCGAATGAAGCCTGGGGTGTCAATGCACGATCATGTCTCAAGATTTGAAAAGTTACTTGCTGATTTGAAGAATCTTGATAAAGATATTAAGAATAAAGTCAAGGTTATGATTCTGTTACACTCATTACCAGAGGAATATAGCCATTTTGTGACTACTTTGATATATGGGAAGAGTGTGATCATCTTCAAAGATGTTTGCACAGCATTGACTAACTTGGAGATTCGGAATAATAATAAAAATTCTGAACGAGCATCGTCTGAAGCTTTGGTGAGCAGAGATTGGGCAATGGAGAAAAAGAAAAAGCGTGGTGGAAAGAATTCTCGATCCAAATCGAGAAGCAGAAATATAGCTCGAGACAAGTGTGCCTTTTGTCATGAAAATGGTCATTGGAGGAAAGATTGTCCAAATGCTCAAAAGAGAGATGGGAAGAAACCAGCAGCAGCAAACATGGCACAGAAAGATGAAGACTCTGATTATTCACTAAGTATTACTCCTGCAGTATACGTGGCTAGTTCGAGTGAGTGGATACTTGATACTGGAGCAACATATCATTTGTGTCCTATTAAGTAATGGTTTACAGATTTTCGTAATCTGGAATCCGGTGCAGTTGTGATGGGAATAATCAACCTTGTCGCACAATGAGGATAGGAACAATTCGGCTCAAAATGTTTAATGGAATGATCAGAGAACTCAATGAGGTTAGATTTGTTCCAGCTTTAAAGAAAAATCTAATTTCTGTGGGTGCTTTGGAAGCTAAAGGCTACAAGGTTACCATTGAAGATTGCACAATGAAATTTACACATGGGGCTATGGTGATTCTACAAGGGATTCGGCGTCACAATTTGTACTATTTGAAGGGAGGTACAACTGATGAAGAAAATGTTGTTGAGCCGCACAGTGACACCACCAAGCTATGGCATGTACGATTGGGACATGCTGGAGAGAAGTCTTTGCAAACTCTGATGAGGCACGAACTCTTAAAAGGTACCAAAACCTGTCAATTAAATTTTTGTAAGCACTGTGTATTAGGCAAGAAAACAAGGGTCAAGTTTGGTACAGCTAATCACGATACTCGTGAGATCCTTGAATATGTTCACAGTGATGTATGGGGACCAACCAAGACTGCATCAATTGGTGGAAGCCATTATTTTGTTACATTTGTTGATAATTTCTCTAGATGTGTGTGGGTGTACATCATGCGAGCAAAGAATGAGGTTCTAGAGATTTTCGTGAAATAGAAGAAATTAGTAGAGACTCAAACTGGCAGAAAGATCAAAGTATTACGATCTGATAATGGGGGTGAATATACTTCTGATCCATTCTTGCAGTATGCCAGAATGAGGGTATTAAAAGACAGTTCACGGTGAGATATACTCCGCAACAGAACGGTGTGGTTGAGCGTATGAATCGTACTTTACTGGAGAAAGTATGGTGTATGTTATCTAATGCTGGTTTAGATAAAAAGTTTTGGGCTGAAGCTGTGAGCTACGCAAGTCACTTGGTAAACCGGTTGCCTTCTGCTGTAATTGGAGATAAACTCCTATGGAAATGTAGTCTGGAAAGCATGCACAAGATTATGATTCCCTTCGTATATTCTGGTGTCTAGCTTATTATCATGTCAAAGATGGTAAACTAGATTCTCGTGCTAGAAAAGCTATCTTTGTAGGATTCAAAGGTGGAGTAAAGAAGCTTTGGGATCTCAAAGACAAAAAGTTTGTGTGTAGTAGAGATGTCACATTTGATGAAGCTTCAATGATGAAAGCTTCAAATTCTCAGCAGGTGGAGAACAAGACTAAAGAGGTATTGCAACGGGTGGAGTTTGATGCAACTCCATATGTACCAGTTAATTCTACATCAGAGAATGGTTCAACTATGGAGGTGATACATATAGTTGAAGAAGGGGTTGTTTCTTTTGATGTCCCACAAAATGAAGAAACAATTGATTATGTAGATAATGATGATTTTATAGCAACAAGGAGGCCAAGAAGAGAGATAAAAAAACTCGGATGGCTTACTAAAGATATAGTGGTAGCCTATGCACTTCCAGTTATTGATGATGACATCCCCAACACTTTCAGTGAAGCATTACCCTGTAGCGAAAGTGATCAGTGGAAGTTAGCCATGGAAGAAGAGATGAAATCTCTCCATCAAAACCAGACTTGGGAACTTGTGGAGTTACCCAAGGGTAAAAGGGCTATTGGCAATAAATGAGTCTACACCAAGAAGCAAGGATCTCCGAATCAATCAACTCCTCGATATAAGGCAAGGCTCGTGGCAAAAGGTTTTGCTCAAAAGAAAGGTATTGACTATAATGAAGTTTTCTCTCCAGTTGTAAAACATACTTCCATTCGTATCCTACTTGCCTTAGTTGCTGAATATGAGTTAGAGTTGGCTCAATTGGATGTTAAGACTACGTTCTTACATGGAGATTTGGAGGAGGAAATCTATATGATTCAGCCTTGTGGTTTCAGAGTTGCTGGAAAGGAAAATCATGTGTGTAGGTTGATTAAATCTTTGTACGGACTGAAACAATCGCCAAGGCAGTGGTACAAAAGATTTGATCAATTTATACAAGGGTAGAAATTCACCAAAAGTGAACACGATCATTGTGTTTACTTTAGAAGACTACCAGATAGAGTTTTCATCTATTTGTTACTCTATGTCGATGATATACGTATAACTTCGAAGAATAGAGATGAGATCGAAATATTAAAGAAGCAGCTGGCTTCTGAGTTCGAGATGAAAGACTTGGGTGATGCACAGAGAATACTTGGGATGGAGATTCGTAGAGACAAGAAGAATGAGAGCGTATGGTTGACTCAAAAGTCTTATTTGAAGAAAGTGTTAGAAAGATTCAGTATGGATGACAAAACTAAACCGGTATGTACACCTCTAGCTCCTCATTTCAAATTAAGATCTTCTTCATGTCCTAGATCTCAAGAGGAGCACGATTACATAGCTCATGTTCCATATGCTAGTGCTGTGGGTAGTCTTATGTATGCTATGGTATGCACAAGGCCTTATATATCTCAAGCAGTGAGCATGGTTAGTAGATACATGCACAATCCGGGTAAAAATCAATGGCTTGCAGTAAAGTGGATTCTCCGATATCTGTATGGGACAGTTGATGTTGGGTTATTGTTCAAGAAGGATTGTGGTCAATAATGTGTTAGGTATTGTGATTCTGATTTCGCCGGAGACCTTGACAAGCGAAGATCAACAATGGGCTACATATTCACATTGGGTAGAGGTCCAGTTAGCTGGAGGTCGATTCTACAATCAACAATTGCTCTGTCCACTATGGAAGCAGAGTATATGACAGCAACTGAAGCTGTAAAAGAAGCTATCTGGTTGAAAAGTTTGTTAGGTGATTTGGGAGTAATCCAGGAGAACATTGCGGTCTTCTGTGATAATCAAAGTGCGATATTCCTTGCGAAGAATCAAACATATCACGCTCGGACGAAGCACATAGATGTGAAATATCATTATGTGAGAAAGATTATCGAGAGCGGTGTTGTGTTGTTGAGAAAGATCGATACCAAAGATAATCCATCAGATATGTTAATGAATATAGTTTCTGGAGTTAAGTTTCAACATTGCTTGAAATTAATTCAAATCCTTCGATTGTGTTAAGATATGTCCTTCGGGAATTTTGAACTACGGTTGGCTTGATCCCAAATTTTGGGTACGTAGGCAGTCATAGAGATGCAGCCACTTTGGATGATGGCTCGTTGGTAGTCGGCTTAGATTTGAAAAATTTTCGCTGAGGTGGAGATTTGTTGAAGTCAACAAATTGTTGGTGCCAACAATTTGTTGATTTTGTAAAGCCGAAAAGAAAGAATGGGGGATGGATTTGAAAAATAATAATCATTATTTTATTCTTAGCATAATAATTCATTTCTCCTATAAATAGCTAAGGATTTCATTCATTTGAGGTCATCCTAAAATTGTTAAGTTTATAAGTTTCTAAGCTATTGAGAGAAGTGAGAGAAGTGTGTCTGGAGAATTTATCTTTCCTGCAGAGTGTGAGAGTACTGGGTATATTTAGGTTTCTGATAAGTGAGATTCGTTACTCAAATATTGTACTCTATTAATTGTTAATTAAACAATTATTCTTTCTTGCCTCTGTGGATGTAGGTTTAATTACCGAATGTTGTGAAAATTTTAGTATACTCGCAAGCGCACGAATCTAGAAATAGAGTAGTGGTAACGAGGTCAATCCCACAGGGATTGTTATAAATTGAAAAGTTTGATTTAAATCTAAAATTAATATTAATTCTAACCTAGTTGACCAAATTGAGTTTCTAAGAAAATTAAACCAATTAAACTAAGAAAACAATTAAAATAAAGAAGAATTCAATAAGACAAGAAATTGCCAAGGTTTCAAAATCCACCACTATTCAACTAGTAATTATCTAAATATTCATTAATTCCCAATTTTAGAGTGACAACTCGAAATCAATCTATGTCATCTCATGGATATAACAATTAAGCCCAAGTAACTAAATCTAATGTAGGTTCTTTTTCTGCTTAATAGTATGACATCTAAGCATCACATGTAAACATATTGAATAACAAAGAGTCAAAGTTTTCCTAAGCACTCTATGTAAACAATTTAATGAAAGACATAGAATCAAATATAATCATGTATAAACTTTATAAATCCAAGCATATATTTAATTGAATATTAATCCTAACAATCAATAATGCATGACAAAATTGATGAAAAGATTTTAATAACATCAAATTAATCATATGAAATAAAAACCATAATCATTAAAGAACATATATAGGGAATTAAATAAATAAAAAGATAATTATTTCATTGAATAGGGTTTCATCCTTAACCTCAGTATAAGAAAATTAGTTAGACATACTTGAATTAAGAGCAACAAAATAAATAAAACTAGCCATGGAAACCGAACTACTGCTATTGCTCTTCGTCCCACGGTTGCTCCTTTCTTCCTCTGGCAGCTTTTTTCTCTCCAAAAGCCAAAAGCTTGCTTTTATATTACTCTTTAAAATGGGCCCCACCGACCTTATTATTTCCTTAAGTCAAAAGGTTTGGCCTTTTAATTTCTTTGCCCTCACTCACGTGCTCACCAATTAAGCTTGCACTAGGATTCCTTTTTCCAATTGTAAAAGTCAAGTGTGAGTCCCTTTAAATTGCTTTCCATGCATTACAATGCTATGCACGCCCAGGTCACTTGAAAAATAGAAATTCTTTTTTAGTGCAAATTACTCTTGGCTTCACATGCTATAAGCTCTTAATTGTGTCACGGCTTCAACTAATATTCTCCCAAATTGTTATTCTTTTTGCACTTTTTATTTCTAATCTCCAATTAATTCCCTATGCAATAAAATAATTCAATTAATTAAAAACAACAAATAAAAATAACTAGTAATTAAATAATAAATGGTAAAATATGTATATAAATTATGCTCATCACCGAACCACGTAATTCTTGTGTCTTTTATTTTTCTATAATTATTTGGTGCGCCTGATTCCGTATTCTGCGCACAACAGTACACATGTACCAAGTAGCTGCATAAGTTCCAATCACATATCCATCTTATTAGATCCATTAGTAAATTGACAAATAAAGCATACAATTTGAACAATACTTCCATTACCCCTTTTACTGTAGGACTATGATAAATTTATCAAAACTACCGACGAGTGCTTTGATACCCTAACTCACATTCACGGGAACTATGTTAATTTCCGATTTAAAATGACGGCTGTTGAATTTTACCTTTCATTCGAAAATATTGAGTATTTAGAGACTAATACCAATATCCCGATATGCTTATCTGAATCTTGCTGAGGTGGGCTGTGATTTGATTATTTAGCTCAACTGGGCCCTGATCTAATCTCACTTAAACTTATTTAGCTCAATCGGTGAGGATGGCCGCAGAAGAGGAACATTAAGGACATGCGTCAACAGCTGTGGAAGTCTTTTTTTTTTTATTACACGAGACTATTGCTCAAATGTATAACTCATATTATATGATATTAGAACTGATATTTACAAATTAAACTATTGTTAGAACTAATTTACATTAATTCTTATGAAGCCCACCCAGTTTTTTACCCTAATATTCGATTATTAATTCTTATGAAGCTCGTCCTAATTTTTACATTCTCTAATATTCGAGGGACGTCTACTCTACTCACATTTCGAAAACGAGAAAAATACTATCTTCACTTAAATTGAGAAAAAAAAAATTAAACCCCCACAATACATTAGGGGAGCTTGAACCCATGACCTCACAATTGTGAGGTATAGGTTTTAACCACTAACCACAAAGCCTTGTGGCTAGTTGTGGAAGTCAGTTAAAACTGTTAAGAAGTATGAAAAGTTTGACAAACTCACTTTATCCGAATCGATTAAGAGTACGTTTGGGATTAAAATTATGGAGCTGTAACTTTTAAGTTACAGTACTAAAGTGTTTGGTAAATACTAACTGCTGTACCTTGACAGTTATGTTGATATGATTTTTCACTTCTATGATAGAAAATCTATTATATATTTAATAATTTTGTCAAAATTATTATTTAAAATTTATATTTACTACATATTTTTAATTTTTTTTAGTTATAATTTTTTTTAAACTGTAAGTTAAAAGATATAGCACATCAATCCTAAATAAAACCAAAATCTTTCCGGGGCTCATTTGAGTCTTTATATGAAGTCATTAGGAGTTGTCTGTTTCGCACAATAATATGAAAATGTACCAGTCTGTAACTTATTCTCTCAGAATTAATAAAAGCTCCGCTTTGGTCGTCAAGTGGATTGGATGTAGGCTGTTTAATCGGCTAAACCACTGTAAATCCTCATGTCTGATCTTTACAGCTCTGTTTCTTTTGATGTTCACTGTTGTTATGTGTGATTAAACTTTGGTTCTTAGTTTCATTATCACTCTTTGATTTGGATTATGTCTTGAGGCGATTGGTTTGGTATTTACATACAACAAATCCAATGACAGTGTCGGGAATTAGTACAGGAGAGGTTAATTTATACTACATTACAATTTAATTTTTTCCATAAAAAAAAACATCAAAATAATAAATTTCATTCAACACATGATATTGGTTAAATGCCATAATGGCTTACTTATAATTTTTATTGGTTTACTAATTTATCTATTGATAATGATACTTAGTCACAAGTTAAAGTTTTTTTAAATGTCTCGTTGTTTGTATATGATGTAAATTGAACCATTAGTTTGCTAGACTTTAAAATCTCAAAAACCTTTAAATTTAGATCAAATATAAACTTGCAAATGTAACTTGTCAATGGATTTGGTCATTATGATAAATTCTTTAACAGTTGACAGAGAGATAAGAGAAAAAAATTATTATAAATTGTCTTAATCTAACACGAAATTAACAAATTAGAGGAAGATAAGAGAATCTACTGTAACTCATAGATGATAAATAATAAATGGATCATTAAAACAAAAACAAGTTCAATTTTTGTTTTAAGTCAGCGGGAGCTTCAGCCCCTCCTCGCAGCCTTTGGCGCCGCCGTCGAACAAATCAGTCTCGACAAATCTTATAGAAAGATTACCTGTGACTGAAAGGTTTGAAGAAACTAAAAGGTCAGGAACATTCTCAACTGGTCAATTGGATTCGGTATTTCATGATGATGAGTCGATTGGTCCTAAGGGCCATCGTCTTTGTTGAGAATGTTCCTGATGATTTCACTTCTGCAGGCTAAGAAGTAGACGGAAACTGACAATGAAGGTGATAAGGATGAACTGGAAACTCATCAGCTACACTTTGTGGATTACTTCGGCACAAAGGTATGTAGCTACTTAATGGACCCAAGCCACTATTTGTCTATTTCAGGGCAACTATGTAGTATAAAAATTGTTCATAAATGATCACCTAAAAATTTATCATTATTTTTAAAACAAATTATAAGGAGTTGTCTCACAATTTCAATTAAGATTTTCCATGAGAAAATTAACTAATTAAATATGAAACTATTAGCTTGTTTAATATCAACTGATCTAGCTAATTAATTCTCCATTGATTGGGTTTAGTACTGCATGGGAATTGTGGTGGATGTTTATTTGAGTTGGTTTTTGCGACCCAATACACAAGCAAGCAACCATCAAATAAGTTATATTAGCAAACATAATCTGTGAGCAGATTTTAAAACAAGAGATTATTTGATGATTCACCACACTCAAAGTGGAACGGAGTACGTAAAATATAAACGTAAACAAGAATACATTAAGAGAAGTTAAGCTAATATCAATTATGGGAAAAGACACAGTATTCGCTGCTTAGGTTTGCTCAAATACAATAACATTAGGAATTTTAACATCCGAGTCTCAATATTATGTGTGACTTATCCATTAGATGATGGAATTCATAACTTGTAAAATTACTCATCAACTATTTAATTGATAAATATCACATCAGTTGGGATTTAAATTGAGATTTAGACATTAAGATGTTCATTTTTATATAGTTTTTTTTTTAATTTCAAATCCTAGTTTTAAAAAGTTAACATTATTATATCTAATAATGTTAACTTTATTCTGCATCATGAAGAAAACTTGAAGCTTTCTCAATTATCAAGCAGTTGGATATTTCATAAGAGTAGACTGCAATTTATCCAAATAGAATGACACTCTTCAATTTATTCTCCAAAAATATAAATACTTAAACTTATCCTTTTTTTTCAGAAGATTCATGATCTTCATTTTAATCTTTTTAATAATAAATGAGAGTAATCTGAAATTTTCATACTTCTAAAGGTAGGACTAAGATTTTCATTAAATAAGGGTAAATAGAGAGTTTATCCTTTTATAAACATCTGCCGAAAATAACTAAACTGCATCTTCT
This sequence comes from Citrus medica, assembly GCA_002013955.2. Classification (NCBI taxonomy): domain Eukaryota; kingdom Viridiplantae; phylum Streptophyta; class Magnoliopsida; order Sapindales; family Rutaceae; genus Citrus; species Citrus medica. The sequence continues at coordinate 514,459 of MKYO02030513.1, read as the reverse complement.
GATCTTCGGCTCAAGTTCGGATTAAATAATGAACTTTTAATTGCGCAATGGTGCTTACTTATTGACATGAACTTGCACATATGGGTCAAGAGCTTTTAGAGCCAAGGCCTGGCCCATGGGCAGATGGGCTCCGCAAAAAATGAGTGAATTGTTGTTTTTAAATTTAAAAACAAATGAGTGAATTGTTGATTCTTATGAAACCCTACTTTTTACATTTATGACTCTTTCTTTGATGAAAATTATAACAGAGTTTAATTAATTTTACTATCATCTAGAATAAATTAAGTAGATTATAAACATACTTTTTCAAAAAAAAAACTTATTATTAGATGGTTTATTTCTTCATTGATTCAAAATTATTTTGATTTTATAAAAAAATAATTATATCATATATTCAGATTTATAGATAGTCGGGGTTCATAATTCATACAGAAATTTAAGTTTAACTAAGTTCATAATTGCCCTTTTATGTAATTTTCTCTAACTATACAATTATGATTACAAAAATGGGGCTTTATAAGGATAGTGAAGGGGTGTGAAAAACATTAGTCTTGTTGACTAGCTCACAGGCCCAAGAGTTACTAACGCGGGAAAAGTGAGGAAAAAATGTGAATCAATATGTATGAGAAACAATCATGCTTAAAGAGATCATCAAGAAAGGTACATTTTGTCGTAAATTTTTGCATAAAATAAAAGCCAATAGTAATCTTCAGTATATATTGTTCCTCTTCATTGCTTTTTATAATTAACAGATTAGTTTATAAGTGTTAACTCATTCAGCTGGTAAGATTTCTTGAGTAAAAACAAAATATCGGAAATTCAAATCTTACTCATATGGATAAGAAAAAAGGAAATTAAAATTGATATTTATAACTTAAAAAATAATAATAAATAATTGACTTTCTCAAATCTGATTGTTGGAAAAAGGTTGGACACAATTATGAGCCCTATAAACTGGCCAGTCTTCATCTAATTACAACTATAATAGTGAATAGTTTGAGAATGGGGCAATGATATTTATTCATTAATTATGTGATATTATTTATCACATTACTCAATTACTCTTGAGTGAAAGAGCAAGTAATCAATTTTGACATTTTTGAAAAGTGTAAAGACTTATTCAAACGATAAATAGGAGTTTTCAAGGTGCATATCCAAGAAATAAAAAGGGTAAAGACTTACTCTTGTTTGTTATTGCATATGTGTGTGTGTGCGTCCACAAGACTACAACAATGATAATTTCCCAATGTACAAGAACTGAGAAAAGATTTTGAGTTAAATGATTCTGGACCCTACTACTAGCAAAAAGAAAGTTGCTTTCAACTTTTAATGTGCCTTATCAACCCGATCGACTAATACCAAATATCTTTCAAGTTCGTGACTCCAAAATGTGGGCCTGTATATAGTTCCTTTGACTATGCATGCATTTGTCACTAAAATTTCCTTCAACGTTTCTTCTATTTTAGGATTTGGTAGGAAGAGGCTATCAAATTGAAAAGACAACTAAGAAGACTTGATGAGGTCCATTATTTGATCTCTAACAAATTTAAAAAAAAAAAAAAGAAGAAGAAGGAAGAATACCAATCGCAAATCGTCATCTCATATTGCTCCATACCAACCAACTATAAAATCATGACAATAACCTCCCTTTCAACAACGCCCACCCACACTCTAAAAGGCTCCAAAAAAAAGTGATTTTGACAACCTCCTAATTCATCGTAAGCAAGACTGTTTGATCGTGTCATTTTTGCTCACAATTACTTGTTGTGGTTCAAGGTTAGATTCCATTGCTTTATTTGATTATGGAAAATTAAAACACCATTTATGTGCTATCTTGGGAGTGATTGATATGATCAATATACCTTCATCACTTGCGTCCATAACTCGTATGAAATGACAAGCGAAGTTTGAGTGTAAAGTACACAAATCAATCTGATTACATAGTTTTACCCCATTTCATATATCATTAATTAAAAAAAGGGACTACGTCCAACTTTTAAATTATCAAAGATATTAATTAGATAACATAAGCATTCCCTCATCCGGCTAGCATGTGCAGTAGAGTAAAAGAAAGCTTTTGAGAACAATATAGTAAAAATAAAATTCACTCTTATTTATTTATGAGCACAAGGACTCAATTTAACAAGTGTTTAAAAAACATAGAAAAGGAAATGACACAAATAAAACAACTTGCAAATAGTATTTGATTAGCAAAAATTGAATAAATGAATCTTCATTTTAATTGACAATTAATCTTTATTAAGATGAAGACAGGTATTGGACTCAATGTTTTGTTTCTATTATTGTATTGTTTAATATTTATCAGAAAAATGTTAAATAACGCTAATATATATATATATATAGCCCCAAAAGATGACTTTAATGTAATGTAGGTGAGTCCAATTTGTCAAGAATGTGAGTTAGATTAAGAATAAATTGGATGATTTGTCTAACGCTACTTTATATAAGCATGCTTTTCTTATCTGGCATTTTTAGACGAAAATCATGTAAAAATGTGTGCACAACATATATTATATATTGCCAAATCCCTCTCTCTCCTTTGAAAGATGAAATTGTACCCAGAATGTCATTGCAAAACAAACAATAAAATATAACAACACCAAAGTCAAGATCTCTTTTTTGCATCTCTCTTCAACTGAATTAATAATTAATTAATGTGGGAGGAATCAAATTGCTAAACCTTTTGAAAACTGCTTTGGCAACGATGATCTTAGGTGAATTTTGACCTTTGTGAACCTTATTATGAGTATTGAAGATTTAATAAAGCATGAAATAGTCAACTTTTCAATTAATAGATCCATGTCTTCTTCCTTCTCTCCAAAGAATAATATCTTGGTTAATTGGTGGAGCAGATGTTTGAATGATTCAGAAAAAGAAACAGATTTTTAATATTATTATTGGAAAACTTAATTGGGTTTGAATAGAGATTCTTCTATCTCCTAGTCTAAACACTTTAGTGGTTGGAGCTCACAGTCAAGAATGATTCAAAGTTTCGAGAGAACCTATCTAAGTGTTTAAAATGCTTTCACATTTGTATTTTGGACTCGAAGTGAACTCATGCATTAATTATTTATCAAAATGGAACATAGGACAAAATCAGTAAGCACTTGTAATAGATTATGAGATTACAGTGTCATTAAACAAATCAATTAGATAATATATATTGATGCAACATGGGGTTCGGTTAATTTGCTTTAAGTTAGATAAGATACCAACCTGAAAACTACTAATAATAATTAAGTACATATCTAACTATGACTTGTTTTTGCCAAACTCTAGTTTTATGATTAATCTAAACAAATTTCACTAACTAAAAGTCGTCAATCATTCTTAAATTAAATGACAATAGCTTAAGCTCTAACCAAAATGATGATTAGTGTAAAACTGGCTAGGAAAAATTATATGTACACAACAACAGTATTTATTGTCACTACAGTCTTAACTCTAAATAATTTTATATGGTTGGCCATCTGAATTCAAATTCATTAGGAGGAGGCCCACTCCCTCACCCTAAAACAAACAAAAAATTAAAAGTATACACATATATATGCCTCACAAAAATACAATAAAAGTTACGTATCCTTTTACAATTTCCTTTTTTTGAAAAAAATTAAAAAAAAAAATCAAAACTTCTTTCATTTCACAGATCATTTCAAGACGGGATTCCTAATTCAAAACGGGATTCATAAAAGGGTTTGGAGACATGCACCACATGTTTGCACATGTGGGTTCTGCAATTGCAAGTGCAAGTAGCTATCCCTAGCATGTCATGTTTGAATACTGCTACTTGAAAATCGACAACAATTTTCACATCGGTGACAATAATGTTCTCTGTGTTTGGATTTTGTCTCAATCCAAACACCGTTAATAATTTGCATATACAACGGATTGATAATAAATTACTTTCCGCATAATGATACCATCCAAATTAATTAATGACAAGGTATTATTGCTATAACTAACCAAAGATCAATCCTTTCCCCAATGAACACCCAACTGCTGAATGATTTTTTTAATACAAAGAGAGCCTGGTCAGAAAAAATAGTTTGTTAATTAATTTAAATTTCATTATCCTATATGTCTATATATGTATATATTTCCTTGTCCATGAGGTTAGTAGTGTACTGCCCATACCTAACAAGTAACCATTTCTCCATTGACAGCAACAATGCTACTATAAGCTCTATATATCATATTTTATTAATTATTCATTGATTGATGAGGCCAAGAGACAAAAGTCAACAATCTCAAGCTCTTCATTTTTGGGTTTTTATTTTTAATTTATATATATTTTTAAGTGTGTTCTCCTATCGAAGGTTGGAAATTGCAGCCATAAATATTCCTTCCATGTTATGTAAGTATATAGTAGATTGGACATTCTCACTCATTACCGTGTAACCACCACATTCCCATTCAGAATTATTGTATCTTGACCCTCATATAACACAACCAATAGTAAATTTACCCTCGAGTTAATCGGGAATCCAAATTACATCAAAATTAACAAAATCTTGAGTTGTATGTATAGTTGAAATGAATCAAATGATGAAGCTAAACAATCACTCAATCAGCATCAACTTTACAATATCTTCAGCACGCAATGGAATAGATTGCTTTGAGATATATATCATGTGAAAAAGGAAAATTTGCAGTCTTTTCTCCATGATTGGATCTTTGAATCCCATAAATCATGCCATATGCGACCCATTTTACATCAAATCAATATTGGACTCGACGTTTTCGGCGTGCGGAATGATCATCAATCTACTTCTGCAGTACCACAGCAGCAAGTCATGTTAAAATGCTAGCAAATTTAATTTGCAAAACATACAGATATATCAATACATGTTATCTCGTTATACTGAAATATTTTCAAACTGCCAGGCTATGTAGGATGTGTTAATTTAGTTGCCCTAGCTAGTGCATCAACTTGAAAATAATTGGCCACTCTTTTAGCCTATTTTTATTGACTTTTGTTCTTTCTGCCTACATGCCTGATTAAACAAGGACAAATTGTTTACACACACACACGCTTTTGAGAAAGACAAGTTGTGAAACTCATTTAAGGATACATAGCTAGCTATTTGCAAGATAATTAAACAAATTAAAGTTTTTGAGGAAAAAGAAATGCAAAAATCCAGGGGTTCAGAGGTATCAAGCATCAGATCGAGTTCAGAGAATTTGTTGAAAATTAACCTGCGTTGAAGTTCTATTTTATAGTAGTTTGACCTTTCAGGCTCAAAAAAACAACATTGACGACTTCCCTTATTGGCTTATTCAGTTCAGCTGTCTGGTGTATATTTATATATATGACTTTTTCCAGAAATGATACGCATATATAGAATTTAGTCAACTGGGCATTCATGTCCAAGCATAGAGAATAACTATAACTGTGATTGAAGAGTAATTACAATCTATAGCAATTGGTTACATTGAAACATTTGAGAAACTATATATTGTATAAAATTAAATTAAGTCTAGGGTTATTACCATATCGATTTTGAGTCTTCTGTTCTAAAGAGCTAGGCTAATGGTTTTCTAAAATAATACTGACCGAGTATCCTTGCTTCTCTCTCTTCTAACAAGATGGTGCTTCTCAGCCTAGCTAACTAGCTAGCTAGCTACTTCTCCGTTGTCATCATTGTTCAAGGTTGTTTTTATTAGCTAGGTTTTCTTTTTGTTCTCTTTACTTATTGAATTTAGCTAGGTTTTCTTCTTGCTTGTCATCATTATTGTATTGTACAGCATTAAAAAATTCAAAGATTTAAATGTTTACACATTACAAAATAGAACATCTATATATGTACAAAATACTGTTTAAATCCTAAGGGAAATTATCAGCCATATACTCTTAAATGACACCCGTATCAAACGTGTGTGAACACTTTTCAAGTGTATCATTCGTATATCCTAAGTTGACAAAACACTTCTATTGTCCATCAATCCGTTAACTTCTGTTTGCAAGCACTGACATCATAAGGGTAATTTAGTCTTTTAAGATTGACGAAACTTTGAAGTTAAAAAACGACATGTCATCCCATTTACCTTATGCAAAATGACATGTCATTGCATTTACCTTATAAAAATGACATGTCATATGATATATATTGATAAAAATGACATGTCATCCTATTTATCGGATAATTGTTAATAATTGCTAAAAAAACTACTTTACAACCGAATCTACTCCTCCAAAATTTAACCTAAATTTTTGAAGATATACTCCTCCAAGCTCTAACTGGAAATTTTTATGGTATAATATGTATAATTGTAAATAATATATAGTTAATAATGTTTTATAGTATAATATGGATTTTTTTTGGATAATTGTTAATAATATGTACCATTAATAATTCATTTTTAATAAGAAAAATGTATTTTTAATAAATATAAATATAAAAAAATTATGTATTGAAAATTTACGTTAATTTTTTGGGTAAATTTATTTTTTTACTTCATTTTAAGTTTCAAGGGTTAAATAGTTAATTTGCCACAATTCTATTAACTTTCTAATTGAAGTTAACGGATTGGTGGACGACAGAAGTATTTTGTCAACTTAGGGTATACGAGTGATACACTTAAAAAATGTTCACACACGTTTGATACGGGTGTCATTTAAAGGTATATGGCTGATAATTTCCCAAATCCTAATAAAAGAAGATCAGAACCATTTTCTAATATGAGCGTTCCTAAACGTTTAACAACCTTATGTCATATTTCATGTAATAATAGTATATGGATAAGATTTAACTTTTCTATATTTTAAATTTATTAACTACCAATCAATGCATGAAATTTTACTAAGCTCGTATCATTAAAAGATTTAAATCCAGAAAAAAAAAACTAAAAATTAAAGTTTAGTTCTCTAGTCATTTTTCTCTAAAATATAAGTTAATCTATTATATCGCAATAACTAGTGGTTTTAACTATAATTTAGTATTGAACTATAGCTAGTTACCGCCGTTTGGCCTAACTATAAAGTTGAGACCTTGAGATGGGCACAATGCACACGAAACATGCATGCTTACTAAACTAAAATAAAAGGAGGAAAAAAAACAAAAGATTCGGCCGAATTGCAAGAAGCGAGTGTTGTAAGTAATTTCAATTCAAAGGTGAAAGTTTGACTGGAGATTGGAGTCTTTTGGGTTTCTGTTGGCAAAAGCGTGCCACAAAATTCGGAAGGTAACGGAGAATTTAGGATGACGTGAAAGCCCAATCAGCAACACATAAGACGCAACACACAACTCAAGTTGTGCAAGAAAGCAAGAAAATTCGAACAGCAGATGATTATGTATCTCCCACGTGCCAGTTACGGTCAAATGACGGTGCCAAATCCCTGACACGTGTAATCCGATCCCCCAACAATTAAAAAGAAAACCGTAAAGTTGTAAACATTGACCGCTCTTTCGCCCTCTCTCTCTGCTTAATAACGTTGATTATGACCGCCTGCAATCACTGGTCAAGCTTCAGTCTTAGTCTTGGTTAAGCTACTCTCATGTCTTTTTCCTTGATTTTTTCTCTCTCTTCCCCTTTTTAATTTCTCTAATATCATCTATTATGAATATTATATAGAAAAAAAAAATCTTTGTACTATATAAATTTTGTAGAGGTAAAAATTTTGAATTTGAATCTAATGTGCCGATGTTTTAAAAATCTTGTTTCGTGTAATACATTTACAACAATGTATAGTTACAATTTAGTTCAATATATATAGATCCAATGCTGTTCATTTTAACTTGTGCTGAATTTTTTACAAGGATGAAATTACTAGTTATTAAATAAATAATTAATTAATTAAATTTTAAACCATGCACTCATATATATATACACATGAGAAGATTTTCAAATATTAGCACAGCTTAGATTAATGATGCATTTAAATTCCATATTTTATCCAATTAGCATTGAGTACAACATTGTAAATTAAAGATCGGTATATAACTCAAATTAGCACTAAATTCAAATATGAAAAGGTTTTGAGAATTTGTTTACGGAAATGAATTAATTATAAAAGAAAGAATAGAGTTAAAATAATAGGGAATAGCCAAACCTGCATCCAAACAACACTCGTGATCGTCCTCTCTCTCTCTAAAGTTGTAGAAAACTTTAATACAAAGCTCACTTTCAAAGAAGAATAAAGGCAAAGGGTTTAATAGCTCTTTTAACCAAAACAACGCTCTCTCTTTCTTTTCTGCTCTTCACTTTATCTTCTTCTTGCCCTCATCATCATCATCACCATCACCATCACCATCATCATCAGTGCTTCTTCTTCATCGTCTATGTCAAATAATGAGAAAAAGAGCTCTTACCATTTTTATGATCCTTTCGATTGTAATCCCCATGGATTCAACCGGCTAGGTTTTAACTTCTTTCAAGACAACAACCCCTCTATGTACATGAATCCACCAACACCGGCAGTAGAAAACCTACAAGCAGCAGCCTTTGATCCCACCAGCCCATACGTGAGCTTCACTGACTGCTTGCATGGCAACTCCATGGACTACACCTCTCTTTCGAGAGCTTTCGACATATCTTGCTCATCATCTGAAATAATCACTCCCCCTGTGGACGACACTTCCAAGAAGACTACTTCTTTTGCTGGAGATTCAACTGGGGCTACTGAGAATAATAACAACCCATCAACCCCAAATTCTTCTGTATCTTCTTCATCTAACGAAGCCGGCGCAGATGAAGATTCAGGGAATCACAGTAACAAGAAAGATAAGCAGCAGGTAAAAGGGCAAGAAGATGGGGATGATGATGAGAAGTCAAAGAATAAAGTGTAGGTTTTGTGAAATTAATTTAAATACTGCTTTCTTCTGTTTAAGTAAAATTTAATTAATAAGGTCTTGTATTTATATATCATTTTCATTTTTATGGGGGTAAGACTTAAATTCAAAGTCTTCTGTGGATATAATTCCTTTGTTTTCTTTCTTTGCAGCTTACTAATTAATATTTTTTTGCAAGACTTTCTTTACCTTTCAATGAACTGTATCTTAATGGATTTGTATTATTTTGTCTTAATTATTTCATCTGGATCCAACATACTCTAATAGAGGGTCGACAAAACCCTAATCTATGATCATCAACAGTCATTTTATGTGCAAACATGTAATTAGCGTCAAGGAGGGTAGAAATTACTTGCATGTTTAATTTAGGTTGAAATACATATAAAATGTTATTAACTTCATTTTGATATGTACTAATCTTTTGTATTAATTAATGCGAATGAATAAATCAGGAACAAGCCGAAAAAGGAGAAAAAGCAAAGGGAGCCGCGGTTTGCCTTCTTGACAAAGAGTGAGATTGATCATCTTGAAGATGGATACAGATGGAGAAAGTATGGACAGAAGGCTGTCAAGAATAGCCCTTATCCAAGGTTTAATTTCTTTTATATTTTCAATCACTTGCTCACTTGTATATCACAACAAAAAAATGATTGAAATTCATGATTAATTTATGGATTTTCTTACCAAAATTTTCTCAATTTTTTGCATAGAACATAATGGAAAATTAGATTTAAGAGAGAACTTTCCAAAGTCATTTACAGTATTATTAGGAGATTTTTAATCAGTTTACAATTGTGCAATTAAAATGTGATTTTAAAACCGATCATGGTGGTGGAATTGTCACTTCATGCAATTAAAGACCAGATCCACCTATTCTAGTTGCAGTCACATAACCGCTTTTATAAATAGGTTTACTACATCAGACAATTAACTATAGTGTCATTACATTTGTAAATACAGTTCTAACTTTTCCTTTCTGGTATAATATAGTGATGGAAATGTAACATATTGACATTCTACTTGGAATCAAAACTGCATAATGGTTTCTTAAAAGTAAATATTTTCTTACATTCAATCAAGAGATCATTAATTTTCGGAATGATATATAGTTAATTTATATATGTAGTAGCATGCACCATAATTGCTCTTACAACATCAATTTCATCATATGAATTAAGTTTAATTTTGTCCCTTTTCTCCCCTTTGGTTATCTTGATTGAAATCAACGTGAAACTTCATATATAATCTCATATATAAGTTATATAGATGTATCTCCCATATTGATGTCGTTACAACTTGGGCATAATGCAGGAGTTACTACAGATGCACGAGCCAAAAGTGCACCGTGAAGAAACGTGTTGAGAGATCATACCAAGATCCAACAGTTGTGATCACAACATATGAAGGGCAGCACAACCATCAGTGCCCCGCAACACTTCGTGGCAACGCAGCTGGAATGCTGTCTCCTTCCCTTCTGGCATCTGCGTCGATGAGGCCTACCTTTCCTCAGGAATTCCTGCTCAGTCAATTTCTTCCATCCGCAAACAACAACCAAGGTGTTAACATTCCAAGCTCAATGTACTATCAGAATCTTAATATTTCCCCACAGCAGCAGCAGCAACAACTTGGTCATCAGGTTCCTGATTATGGCTTACTGCAAGATTTAGTTCCCTCATTCATCAATAGACAGCAGCCATGAACTCATCAGGTTATGTATTTAAAGCATCGAATGCATGTCGCTGACCTATTGGAACCATGATGCTTAACTTTTTGATCCCTTGAAGGAGTATAGAAATTTGTTTGATATATATTGCTGCCAAGATGCAAATAAGATCTTAGATGGGATATTGATTGGACTTGCACTAAGTTGACAGCAGTTGCAATTCAGATGGTGGCTGTTTGATTGCCACTGTAAATGGAGGTGACTTTGTGTTATTGGAGATAAGAGAAGCATGGATTATTGACTCTTAAAGCTTCTAGATGTAAATGAAAAATTTGGACACGTTATGTTTAAAGTCAATGGGGTTGCTAACTATTCAGCTGTTGTGTTAGTGTCTAAGATTATATCGTTTGCCCTATGATCTTTTTCTTTTTTACTGGTTTTTTGTATTCCAGAACAGATTGGATCTACTACTAAATGTTTGGAAGAAAATCAACTTTTATAGCATGCACATGGGAGGGTTCGAGGTCGTACCCACACTAGTCATTGAGCGGTCCTGGACCCCTTTCCAGTTTATAAAGATATTGATGCGTATTTTATTTCAATGTACTTGAAATTTAAAAATGCATTTTATATTAATTTTTGCATACTTCTAATTTGAATGCATTTACTAAAAATATAAATGCAATTATTAAATTTTTGTAAATTTCATTAGACTGGAAAAGTTGGTGGTTTTAATGGATGTAAACTCTTTTAATTTGAACTCGTTAGGAGTCAGCACTCTAAGAAGCTCTCAGTATATACTAATTTTCTAGAAATTTATGAGCTTGACTTTTCACAGCCTAAATGTTCAGTAAAATAGAGGTGTGTGGGCTTGATAAATATTAGTGTGGAACAAGAGTGATTATGCGAGGAAAATAAAGAATCTAATTACTGGTACTTATGCAGCATTAATTTAAAGCTTGAAAAGAAAGGGTATTTTTGTATGATTATGAAGCATATATCAAGTTCTACGAGGAGTGTATAATTAAGCAAATGCGACTGATCGGTGAGGGATGAAGAAGAAGGAGAAGCTTGGTTGAGATAGAGAAAGAATGACTCGATCGAAGAAACTAGAAATTCTAAAATCAATATTCAATCGAACTTTTAAAAATGAATAATGTTTGACATGAAAAGTTATTACTCTTTTTTTTCTTTTTTTGACTTGTAATGTGGGCGCACTAATTAATTGGAGGGTATGTTTTTACGATTCAAAGTGCAAGTATGGCTATGTATAAGTTTACTAATAGTAATATAAATTAACAAGTGAAAATTTGTTCAATATATATATAATCTCTGCTGTGGTCCTATCTTTTATTAATTGGATATAAAGAAGATGATAAAAGGGACTCATGGAATTACGCAAAAAAAAAAGAGCAAAAAATACAGTTTAGTTGATCGAATTCTTGTAGTGTAAGTAAAGAGTTGCAAGAGGTTAACTGGTTAAGGGGGGTCAACTTTTAACTAGAAGGTGGTGAGAGGTCAGATGAAGGTAATGTTAAAAAAATAAAAAAAGAGTTGCGAAAAGAAAATTCTTATTTCTGAGATTTAAAAAGGAGAAAAGCCTATATAAATGAGATGGGCAAACCACATCATCAGTGTACTATCTACTTAGCATTTGATAGGTACAATTGTATACCTTTATACTTTCAAAATTAGTCAATATGTGATGAGAAAGAAAAAAAAATTTAGCTAGGATATAAGGTGATTGGATGGACTCATTAAAATTAATATAATACTAATAATAATAATGATAATAAAAAATGAGTCATGATGTTAGAGTCTTAATCTTTTGGTTGAGCGGTCAATCCTCACATAAAAGAACCATCATACCCACTGGCTTCCTCAATCCATTAACTCTAATTGCCCTGGGAAGTTTTATCATCATAAAACACGAACGATTTCCACGAGATCGCCAATTAGGGTTTTCTATGTATTCTGCAATATACAAAAAATAGTGACAACATACATAAGCCTTAAGTTGCTTCATGTATGGTCACACAAATGCTTTTCATCATGATCCATAGACCGTAATCCACTAATATTGTTCTCTATTGTTTGTTCTCAATTTTCTCCAAGTCTTTTTGCTGGTTGATCAACCAGACAAGTTTGCAACATTGAGTCACTTTTGCTTTTTTTTAAGTCTTTAGGCTACATTTAAAATGCAGATTAAATTACACAAACTATTAATATTAGACTGGATTATATTGAATTACATTAGCCTCATTATATATATCTATATATAGTCATTCTCTATCGAGCATATCCTGCACACTAAAATACAAAAAAAATAATAATTAGTTGTGTTTTATTATCTGTTAATGGCATTCTCACTTTGTTAAAATTAGGACATCCTCACCAGAGAATTATTATTATTATTATTATTATTATTATTATTATTATTATTATTATTATTATTATTATTATTATTATTATTATTGTGTGCGTGTGTGTGCAGTCGTTCTAAGGTGTGGTTGCTCCTTTTTTTTTAATGCAGACACGTTATTAAACTATGCGTTTTAATAGTCATTTTAATGAATTATTAAATTGTTTGCTTCAAGAGTGTATTTACACAAAAATAATTAGGGTACCCGCACCTGCAAATGATTATACACACACACACACATATATTATTCCAGTAACTTTCCTAAACTTTAACAAATCAAGGATCCATATGTGTGTGTACATACAAATGTATATGTATATCTAAATGAATATGTTTATAAATCAAGATCCTTGATTTTTGCGGTTTAGTATGTAATGGAATTATACTTTAAACGGCACGATTTTAATAGTTTTTTCAAACTTTAATAAAGTTTTGGATCTTGGATATATGTGTGTGTGTGTGTGTGTGTGTGTGTATACATACGTACTTACATGTACTCTCAGGTGTAAGCACCATCATTTTTTTCAGCCTTCATTTTTTCTTCATGTGAACGTGCTATAAAGTCATTTGACTTTATAGTTAATTGAACACTAACTAACTCTATTAAAATCATATATCTTAATAGCATGTCCAAGTGGATATATATATGTGTGTGTGTGTGTGTGTGTGTGTGTGTGTGTGTGTGTGTGTGTGTGTGTGTGTGTGTGTGTGTGAGTGGGCTTCTAATAAGGGATCCCTAATCATATTAAAGTCATGGATATGATAAAAAGAAAAAAAATCATATTTCAATATGCTACAAGAATAAGATGAACTCTGAGTTTTTTTTTTTATTTGTCCATGAATTTAATATAATCAAAATTCTTAATTAGAATATTTCTAACACACACACATATATCTATATATATATATATATATATATATATATATATATATATATATATATATATATATATATATATATATATATATATATATGTATGTATATATACGCATATAAATATATGTGTGTGTAAAGAAAGAGGAAAATTATTCTCTAATAAATATCTTCATTTTATTAAAATGAAGAGAAGATGTCCTGACTAAAAAATTACATATATGCGCTTTGACTTTGACTAATTGTCATATACAATGCGAAGAATCCGAAATATGGGCCTTACAACACAAACTCAACACGGGCGAAGCACAAGGAAGCCGCGTGAGAAATAGTCCACCCCATGTCCCATACGGCAAAGCCATATAAGAAATAATCTGGTCTGTATCCTATATGGCAAGAGCCGAAGCCACGTCAACACTCGGCTAACCAGTGGATTTTAGACACATCATGGATCCATATCCTGCCACAGACTTGTAATATCAGAGTCTCTTGTTGTTAAGGGATTTTCTCGAGTAAATTCTATTTTAAGCATAATAATTTTTACGTCATTAAATATTGGCTTACCACTTTAGTAAAGAATCCCGCGTTCAAAACGCAGCACATCCCTCTTCACTTTCATTGCCTGTACCTGTATATATGTGGTGTATATGATTATTTTGTGTGTGAATTAAAATGTACTTCTTATAAGCTTAATTAGGGCATTGTAACTTTCTCTCCTATAGTAATTAATATATATTATTTATTCTCATATTATTTTTATAATGGTCAAAAACTCTCTTGACAGTATAAGTTTATAATATTGTTATTATTTTTAACTACTCTTTTATTTATATTTATTATAAATTAAATAAATCACATGAATAAAAATTAAATAAAAAATTAAGCATTAAAAATAAGAAATATATGTTTTGATATGAACAAAAAAAATTAATAATAAAATTTTTTTCTTGTACTTATTTATTTTGTTAAAATTTTCTTATAATAAATATATAAGAAAATTATTATAAAATGATAAAAAATTATTATAAGAAAACTTGAATGACAAATAAAAATTTAAATAAGATAAATAATAAAATATTTTGCCTATACTTTTTACATTTAATTTTAAAATATTACACCATGTTTATTATGAGAAAATGTTCACAAAATAAATAATTGCAAGAAAAAAAATTTATCATTAATTTTTTTCTCATATCAAAACATATATTTCTTATTTTTAATACTTAATTTTTTTATTTAGTTCTATTCATGCAATTTGTTTAATTTATAATAAATGTAAATAAAAGAGTAGTTGAAAATAAGGGTAATATTATAAATTTATATTGTCATGGAGATTTTTGGCCATTATAAAAACAGTAAGGGGATAAATGGTATATGTTGATTACTGTAGAGAGGAAAGTGACAATCTCCCAGCCCAATTATAAGGTTCTCAAAAGTATTTTGTTTAGTTCAAAAGTTTTATTTAAAACATTTTATTAGTTTTATGCTATATTAGCTAAGGGGCGGTGACATTTCCACTCTATAATTTTTGTAAACCCCCTCACTCCTTATAAGAATTAAAGTAAGTTCATATCATTTTTTTTAAATATAAATAAATAAGAAGTTTGGAGACTTAATCAAATAAAATTAACTATCTAAACTATTAGATATGAAAACTAATGTTTCTGGAGATATTTTAGTCATTTCATATTATTAAGATAAAAAATCAAATAGAACTTATCTTAAAGTAAGGCTAAAGACATCTATGTAAAACAAAAACAAAAAAAAAGAATAATTTATTTGATTAATTGTTATTTTTTTTATTAATTTGTATATTTTTTTAAAATAATGTGAACTTATTATAACTGTTGATGCTCAAATCCGTTCGCTTTCTGACCGACCAGATTCTTTCACCAACGTTTGTGTTATCAGCTATTGCTCGGATCACTGGGGTGAAATCACATTCCTTTCCCTTGCTGGACGGAAAAACAATGGTGATGCGAGATTCTGGTTGTCCTCGTTCCACGACCAGGGTCTCTGCTCGATCAACTTCACCACGACCAGGATCTCTCCTCGTAAAGCTTCTTCTCCAGAGGTTCCTGCACACACAGACAGGTCAGAGTACGCCGGTGGTTTTGCCGGCGTAAACCCTCTGATGCCTAAGTTAGCACAAGGTGTTTACGGGAAAACAATATAATTCGGATTCAAGAAGGGTTTTTAACTTGTTTTGAAATTCGTAAGAGAAAAGGTCTGATTGCAATTTGGCAGCGTTTTCCCTCTTAATTTTTTGTCTATCCCTCTCTTCATCGGTTTTTCCTCCTTTTATAGCCATTATTCCACGTTCCCCTTCAGTCCTCCTCCCTCACTTTTCAGGTAGTGGTCATTGATGGAGCTTTAACTGCTACATCATGGGTAAACATGGGGTATTAAATGTCTCGTAACGGTTATGGGAAAAGCGCAAACGCCATGAGTCTGTGGGATCGTGTTCCCGCTTTTTCAGGAGACGGGTATCGGCTCGGCATATACCTCTGGTCGGACACTCGTCTCTGGTCGGGCATTCGTCTCTGGTCGGGCATTCGCCTCTGGTCGGGCAACATTCGCCTCCATGCTCTGCTTGCACCATTTGGTTGAGGTGAGTCATACCGGGGCGGAAATAGTAGCATGACCGACCTAATGCTTTTACGTACTCAACAATAACTATTTTCTGCAAATGGGATGGATTTATCCATACCCTTAGTTAAAATAAGATTTTGTTTGGTATTAGGATGTTGTAACTTTTAAATTAAAATTAATGTTAAAAAAATTTATAAATATGAAAAAATTTAATAATATACATTAAATATGACTTTTAAATAATAAATTAATAAAAATAATAAAAATATTATAAATTTTTCATCAAATTAATTTAACTTCTAAATTAGAGTAATTATTATTTATCATATTTTAGTACTGTAATTTAAAGGGATACATGTATCCGACCTCACGGGTCTTAAAATCAATTTTAAAAAATAAAAATAATAAGTAAAAAGTTGATTTTGGGAAATTAATAAAAATAATAATTATTAAAAACGAAGATACGATTTTCCTCCTTCTGGCGACCTGGGAAATTGTAAGGAATAAAAACTGAAATTCTTTTAATTTTGATATGCTTTTTTGAGATTTTTAGCGGTTCCAGAAAGACTATAAGAGAGAGATGATATTGCACAGTGGCTCTGGCTTAATGGTTGTGGCCTGCAGGCCTAGCAGGGTTTTTCTTGTAAGGCCGAATTGCCTCTCTTCGAGTACAAACACAGAGCAGCTACGTTCCCAGCTTGACCAACTTCACACCGAAGCTGAGACCACTCGAGCCAAAGGTAACCCAGTTCAAGATTTTATGTTTTTGTCTCAATTTTAGACAAAAGCTTATTACTTGGATTATATATATTCAATGCTAACGCTTAATAATGAATTGGGTACATGATTTTTTTTTTTTTTTGTGGTTCAAAAGTTGTTGGGTTTTTAAGTTCTTCGTTATTGAAGGATCATGTTTGTCATTGATACTCAAAAGACTTTTGTTTGATGTGATGGTTGAATGTATTGAATTGGTTGTTGAAATATCCGAGAAATATATTTGTATGCAATGTGCATTGGTTGTTTGTTCAGCAAGCAGTGCAAGACTGAGACTTTTGCGGCTTTCGGAGGCAGCGGAGAAGCTTAAGCGACAGGCAGCTATCAATGTCCATAGAGGGAAGGAAAGTGATGCAAGGGAATTGCTATTTCAGAAGAAGAAGGTCATGCAAGCAATGGAGAAGTCAAAGAATCGGATTGAATTGCTTGATGAACTTTGCACAAAGCTCAACGAGGTAAGAGAAGAGCTTTTTTAGATACTTTTTCCAACTAATGCTTGTGTTCTGACTGAAGATTTGGGACCAATGCTGACGAAACTTTTGCTAGTAATCAGATCCATTGCAGCTGTAATTTTACGAACTTTCTAGATCAATATTGATCTTCAAATGACTTCTTTTAGGACTAATCTTGAATGGCTCGAAGATACTTGTTGGTGCCTTATTCGATATGGATCCCACTTGATCTCTTTTGATTGGTGTTATTGAAACTTAAGTATAAAAGATGGTCCAACAATTTATATGTTATTGAAAAAAACATGTCTTATAAGTTGATATTGCTGTAAACCCTGTATGGAAATATGAATGGATACTGATAGGCACTGGGTATCTGTAGCAAAAAGAAGATAAATGTTGCAGATGCGACAAAATTGGTTGATATCCTGAAACAGCCACACTAAATTGAGAAAAGATGGGAATTTACTGTGTTTCTGGAAGTCCTTTTTAATATGTTGGAAATTTTGAATTTATCCTAAAATACATGATCTTTCCCTTTAAATTTTAATCTTGATCATGGTGCTCATGTTTAGTAACCTATTAGAGTATTAATATTCAGCATGACAATGGAACAAAAAAATCCAACTTTTAAGAAGCTAAATGGTGTTAATTGATGATTTTTTTTTTGTGATTTTTTTTCTTTTTAATGTTAGGCTTATAGTATATCTACAGCTGTTATATCCAACATAATTATCTAGTTCTGCTCTCCCATCCTAAAACAACAAGTATCCAACTATTCATTTTATTTCAGTTGATTTTTGGTTGATCTTGTTCAAGGACATGAGATTCTATTTTATCATACTATCAGAAGTTTGTTTTGATTTCAGGCAATATCTGTAAAAGAAACTCAACTGATAGGAAATGTTGCTTTGGATCTTGAAGTTGACTTGGAAGATCCTTCTGGGCTAGTTCGGATTGTATCTCCAAAGAAGAGAGTTCAAGAGGAGAAAGATGAGGATAAAGACTTTGACCCTAATGCTCCAAAACCTGGTGACAATGGCAGTCAAGTTTTGCAGTTTTCAGAAGCAAGTCCACTTGTTGGCGAGGAAATGGACTGTCAGGGATCTGTAGGTTTGTACATTGATACCGAAGATAACAAAACTAACAGTTGGAGGGAAATATCCTCTTTTTCTGGCTTCTTGGAAAATCTAGATCAACAGCTTAACGATATTGAATCAGAACTTGTCACCATATTAAATGTCTCATCCCTAATACTCGATAACAAGGAGAAGCCAAAAAATGTAAAGGTGCAGCAAGCAATGGAACTTCTTGAGAGTGTTCGCAGCATTAGAGGCAGGTAAGTGCCCTTTTTTTCAATACTGTGGAACAATAAGAACATTGCTTAGAGATGTTAGACTGTTTATAATTGATTCATTGTTGCATTCACATGCAGAATCGCGGATTTCATGGAGTCCACAGTGGACAGCAGTTAAAGTTTGTTTGTACGGATATGGTTCTTCAACTCCTGGTAAGGTCTAGGTTTTTCCATAAACCAATATATATGCTTGTTTAATCTCAGTGAAAAGCCGATAATTCTTTGAGCAAGAATCATGAGAACAAAATAAGGTTACCACACACCCTTGCCCCACACTATGCACAAACACAAATTCCCTCAGGTTGGTTTGAGGAGGTCGATCCCTTAACCAAGAGGCCAATAGTGAAGTTTTTGTTTGACTGATTTAAAAAATAAGGGTATGTATTGAGAAAAATGAAGAATGAATTTGTGAAGCATCCTTGAATGAAAGCAAGCCAAATGTTCTAACTTCTAATGCTGCAAAAACAATGTTATGATGAGTGGAAACATCTACTAAGTAAATTAAATGATTTGGAAATTCTGCAGCTCATCTTTCATGAGGTACATGATTAGAAGTCAATTTTGCAATAAGATAATAAGCAGTGAGGATCTTCTTGGATTTCAGGCTTGTGATCAAAGGTGAAATTCAATATTTCTTTATTTATTTTCAGTTCTCCAAATATTTCTTTTCAATTAACTTAGGTTGTGCTGGCAAAATTTATATTTCTCTTTGTTTTCCAAATTGTTTATTTGAATTCTTTTTCAATTATCATTTCTTTTTACAGTTTCTTGAACTTGACATCTATCCTGATTTCAATTTTATGGTTGCCAGAGAATTCTGAGGGCATTGTTGATGCAAAAGCTCTGGCATGAAGCTGCTTGGGCTCAACCTAAGTTGTTAGCATCTGAATTTGAAGAGAAAGACCTGTAAACAAGATTGATGTAATCTTATCTTGCAGCTGAAAGCCTGAAACGAAGAAATTTGTTGGTGAATTTAGCCTTCAGAAATGCTTCTGAAGCGTTTGAGATGCATGGTACTTTTTATCTGAAAGTCCCCCAGTATAATGCAAGTTGCTCTTCTATTTCTCGTGTTCTTTCCTGTAAGAAGTTTCAACTTACCAATCTTTACCTATCTTGTGAATGGAAAAAGCATGTCCCGATGAGACTGTTTGTAAGCGAGGAATGGAAAAAGCAACTTTTAATAATTGATGTAATAATAAATTTATCTTACAATGAAATGTTCTCTACAATTTTTAGGTACTGCATTTTTTCAACTCTTATATATATATATGTACATTCTCTAGGACCAGAAGAGGAGCTAAAAACAAGCAAATGATAATAAATTGCTATTTTCCTAAGAATAGCTCCCATTATCATAGCCAGCTTAGCAGTTTTCTTCTGTAGGGAATGGCGATTTGGATATGGCACCAGCTGACTGTTGTATATAAAAAAATGATGATCAGGTACTTTCTTGATTTTCCCTTCTGTACATTTGATGCGATTCCATCTTGAGGAAATTGTTAAGGCTAAACCCAAAAAATTCCCCGGCTTTCTAGTTCCAAATAGGGAACCTCGAATGAGTCAATCACTGTACATAAGGTCGGCAACAGTAATTTTGCCACATTTACTGTCATCTATCAAATCAAATTGGTTACAGATCTGCAGGATGTCTTTCTCTGCAATCTTTCCCATCTCCTTAAGTTTGTATATGACAAATTCAGATTTACTGCAAGGTGAAACAAATCAATTAGGTGGTTATATGTTTACTTCTACAGAAATAGCAGAGCTAACATGGAAAGTTGGCAAAGCCAGTTAATGAATAGGAAAAGTCAAAGAGGATAATCACCCATAAGTATTAAGTAGAGTGAGTTTTTACAGTTTACTAGTATCTTCCATCCAGAGAAACCACAGCTCAAATATCCTACTGGGAGCATATGTTATTCTTGCATGATACAACTTTTCTTTCAAAACCTATTGTATGCTTTCTCTGCACTTACAGGTTGAAAGGAGCCTCATGAACATGAACAATCACTTCATTATTCATGATTTTCATAGTAGGATTTCAAATCTGCTTGTCGCGTAATCCTACACCAAATGAAGTATTATCTTCCCGTACCACCAAATGTCCCAACAGAAGTGATTGGGCCCACTTATAGACGTTCTGCAGAAAATTTCTCTTAACTATTTTCTTTCAAGTTTATTTTTTGTCACAGGACACCCTACTTCTGTATCAATTACTACAAACCAAGTGTATGGAGGGAGATAACATGAAGATGAGAGAAAACTTGCTTTAGGGTTTTAGAACTTTGAATAATTAAATTTAATTATCAACCTGTGAGCATATAAGATAATGAAGGTACCTGATGGAACCATCATTGTCAAGGTCTGCAGCTACCAAATCCCCCAGAGTCATCTTCTTCTGAAGAACCCATTTTGCAATTCTCCGATTCCTCTTCTCGATCCTCAGCTCGGTTAAATACAGAAAAGCTCTGGCAACAGCCAATGTGCTTACTAGCAACCAAATAATAGCAAAACACCTCCCTGTTAGTGTCGTAAAAGCATAGTCTCCATAGCCAACAGTAGTCACAGAAGTAACAGAAAGATAAAAACTATCAACCCAATTCATATCCTCAAGAAAATGCACAGTCACTGTCCCTATAGCAAGACAGCCGATCACAACTCCTAAAGCCAAGCACACTTTGATCCTTATTCTCATTCTTCCTTTCTCTTTATCAATCATATAAGTTCTCACCATTGCGTTGAACCTATTCTCATCCATAGTGCTTAAGAAAACTTCTTCTTGCCTGTCACAAATGTATGTGACCAACCCATTAAGCAGAATATCAACGAAACCAAATCCAATCAATATAAAAACACAAGTGAACAGCTTAGTAAATGTTGTGTCTGGAACAATATCGCCGTAGCCAATTGTACAGAGAGTAACTACAATGAAATACAACGCGTCTACAGGCTTGAATATAGCTTTGCCCTTAAAGTTTCCATTAGTCAAATATATCACAATGCCAGCAAGTATATACAAAACCAAACCAATGAAAGCTTGTTGAACGATCAAAGGAGTTGATTTCAGGGGCGGTCTGGGGTCTAAAGAATCCGGGAAAGCTTCCTTAAACTGAGTGAAGACAGAAGGAGAAGAGTGCGAGCGGCGAGTGAGTTTTCCCTTCTTCAAGTTGGCAATAATGTTTAGATAAGATGGAGGCTTTGGTGCTGTGATGATGGGAATAATGGCATCATTTCTGACGAGATGGGCAGTTGACTGCCGCCTTGAAGGGCCATTATCTAGATTCCCGGATGGCAATTCTCTCTTTATTGATGATGCTTTACTGCTTCCTTCTTCAAGTCCTTTAGTTTTTGAGAGAAAAGGCTCATCCATACAGTAACAATCTGGGTTGCGTTCTGGACAAATTTTGCTTCCATTGGAGAAAATTTTGATGGTGTTATCTAAAACCACAAGTCAATAGCATTTGAAGTGTGCATGTTCAGTTTCGACAGGTTGGTGGTTCATCTAACAGTCGTATCTTTTGCAAAAATTGATTGTAAAGTCGAAATGCCATGCTGGCACTCTCAAGGTGTCCATGTTAGCCTTCGTGGGGTACCTTTTCCCAAAAAAAAATCAACTACTTTCATTAATTTCATTGGTAATTTTGTAAAGCTTTCAAAGAGCCGTCTAACTCAAGGCAAGATGAACACTATCCAATAAAAGACCGTCAAATAACACATCATATGTTTGTAAATCATATTACTTTCTGGGAGTTGCACCATAACAAGTGTGATCTTGATTGTCTACCGACTGATACAAGAAAACAAAAATCTTGGCCGTGCCTTATCAACCAGATCATGGTAATTGGTGTATAAAAGATCATTACCTCCTCATGAAGGTGGGTGGCTGCAAGATATTACTCTGCATGAGACAAATGATAGACAAATTAGTCAGAATATTGGAGAAATACACAGTAAATCACTTGACCTGTTGGCTAAATTTATACAGAATTTGTTCCATCAGCTCCTGCTTTTATCATACAGTTTCTTTACTAAATCAAACTCCACAGATGGCTCGAGAGCCAAAATATTTAGAGAGATCAATGAGAAAAACCGGATGAAAAAGATCAAAAACATTTTCAGCTTCCACTTCTATCAGTCAAGTTGAAACCAAAAAGTAGACAAATATCAAGAATTGTTTTTGTACATTCACAGAACTCAAAACTGGCAAACTCATTGTTACCTAATGAAAGATAGAATCTGCTGAAAGGTTGGTTCGAGCCACCATGCTAGCTAAAGGAAAACATCAACTGAATCGATGTGTATACAAGTATAAATCTTCTGAATTATTTAATGCATGCATGAAACTTTTTCTAATTTGCGAATTAGTCTTTTCTTTCTTTCCAAGCAATGAAAATTTTTCCTGACTTTGTACTAAGCAGTTATCTTGTTCCCCTTCTATTTTGAGCATTAACAATGGTTAGAATGATACACAACTAATACTCCTCAAATATCACAACTGAGAAGAAATTGATTGAGAATCACCTTTCATTAATTTCATACATGCCCTCCATTATTTCATAAAGAGAACAAAGCAAAAAGCACTCACTGCAACACAATGTAGTGGCTCACTCACATGCACTATCATCAACTGATGAGAACATAACTTGCCCCATCTGGGAGTAAATCTGCCGCAGTTGGAGGTAAAGTGGAATGCGGAACAGATTTTCGGACCTGTGCATGAGATTCAGCTTTCGAGCTCTAATTTTCTCACTTCAACATGTTCATCAAGGATGGGTTTCTTCAATCCAAGGTAGAGCAGTCCAATTGCAATTAGCACAACTCCTAACAAGAAAAGGATCCCAGAGAACAATGCAAATGCATATGGAGACCCTCTAGCTCCAGGTATTCCATCAACATTGATCCCAAAAAGTCCAGTGATAATAGAAAGGATGAGGCCACAACCCCCAAAAACTCCTAAATTATGTGTGACTGTAAGGCTTCTGTTCTTGAATTAGAAGTAGTGATAAAGTGAGGAAACAGGCATAAAAATTTGATCCAAATTATAAAAGACTGATGGAAGAGAAAAGAGAAATCTTACGATAGTAAAGAAAGTCAAGGATAGGACATATCTATATTAAGAATCATATAGTTTTCGTCCCCAAGGAGACAGCCCAGTTGGCTTGGTCTCTCTCTTGCAGAAGTAGCAAGAGTTCAAGGGTTTAATCCCCCTCGCAACAACCTTCAAAGGGAAGGGGGATAAATCTAATTTGTGGTGGGACAGGATATGGGTGCTTGGTCACTAAAATAAATAAATAAATAAACAAAACCTACACTTATCTTGGACAGATGCAGGACAGTGATATTGGTAACTTTTGTCAGAAATTCAAAAGTACTGTAAGTTAAATAAAATGCTATATAATACTTCCAATGGAGGGCTATTCACATCTTTAGTGTTTAACATTTTAGATGATTTTATAGACCATAGTTTTAGCGTAACAATTTTCCAAACATACGTTCATTGATGATAAATCCAGGCTAAGATTATGTATTCTATCAGACCTACTTAGGTAGAGTTATTCTGAAACAAATGCAACTGCCATCCAAGCATCACAAACAAACATGTGAGTAGATGACACAGCGTACCTCTAGCCAAACTTAACCCAAGTGTTTTGGCGGTTTAAATACAACTCAAGGTGCATCATGTTCAAAGTGTACAAGTCAAGTCGATCTAAGTCACCTTCGTTTTGTATTAGAGCATAAGTTTGAATTGATACTACATTATTAATTTTTGTCATTACCAAACAAAGCACATTCACTAGCACAGAGTATCTAGACAACTGCCTCTTTATAATTTTATAAATTTGTACTACTGAACAGTAATTTTGTCTTCCCAAACAACATTTTCTAAATGTGTGTGTGTGTGTGTGTGAAAAACATCCTAGCTGGCTACAGAAAATCATCATTTTGAGATTGAGAAAATTTGACCATAAAATTTCTTAATCTCACCTGTAACCATGCACGGACAGTACTCTGCATGACATCTTGAATTGTAAATAGGCGTCCACGAACTGCTTCTTGTTCTTCAATCATTTCCCTTGTGGACTTTCTCATTCTCTCTAGCAAAGCCCGTGCAAGATTCCCTTTCAAGTGTTGAAGAAGCTCAAACACAATTTCGTCCCTCGCATGAAGTAACCATTTCACTCTTATAACCTGTAAGTTGAGTTACATAATGAAAGGTAAATTCATAAATCATAAGCAGAGATTCTTCTATTTTTATTTTTATTTTTTACCCTATCTTCATATCAGAACATCCACAAGAACTAGTATGCTAGTGGAATCTTAACCAGCTGCAATGTCATTTGTTAAGCCTGATTTTGTCAAAAATTACCTCTGTAAAAGAGGTTACCAGATCATAAAAGAAAACAACATAAACAAAGCAGACTAAAAATTTCAAATAAAACTGAAACTCCTCATGTGCAAACATTCACCAACTTGGGCAAGAAATATGATAATACTAATTGCAGCATTCCAACAGAAACAAGTCTGCTTGTTCAAAATATTATATAGCAAGAGATTAGTATCGGTTCATGTGTCAGAAAATTATATTATGCGCTGGAGCTTCACATTCAGATATGATTCTTTTTGTGAACATTCATGGTCAGTTCTCATCCAAGTCTATATAGACCCTGACAGACATGGTATCAGGAACCTTATAAGCCCCCACAATGGACATTTACACCAATAATCATAATCCGCACACAATATATCATACTGAGGCAGGCACAAAAATCACAGCTAAAATAGTTCTCGGAAGTTACTTTGAAAAAAAAAATATCAGCTTCAAGGTTATGATTTCCATGTTTCAGCCAGTTGCAGGAAGGTCCGGGCATTACACATTAAAAAAGGTAGTCATGCAGGTTATCATCCCAATACATTCCTTCCTCGATGAGTGATTTGCCTAACTCTATACAAGATACCAAACATATAGCTGAAGTTTAATTATTTTTTCAAGCTTTAGATCACTGCAAAGCAATTTCAGCAGGTGAAGTATAATGACTGATGTTTGATAGATTGATGTCTACAGGCAAAATCCAGTTGAGCATAAAAATTGACAAACTAGCAAACAGCATAAACAGTAAAGAAAATGAATTGCCAATATTCTAGCTATTTAGTAGATTGATGTTTGCCCAGAAAAAGATGCAAATGTTAATTTTCAATTGCAAGAGTAATCTGTCCACAAGGACAAAGTAGTTTGATACCTGAGTTGATAGCCTTTTGATCTCTTGGTTCAAAATTATACCGACTAGATGCATATCCTAATGTGTTCTCCTATTCATAAGTGAAAAATGTGTCAGGTAAAGACTACAGAGGACTTACCAAAAAAAGACCCACAAGGAAAGTGAAACTGAAGTAGTAAAAATGTCCAATGTGTGTGGATGCACCGATTCATAAACTTCAACTCAATCTCATCGGCTGCCCCAAATATGGATTTGCGGAACAACCTAATTCGCAATAATTAGAAACAATCAAAATAGGAATTAGGAAAAAATTGTCTGAAATTAAGAAAACATCAATCCTTACTATTGCCTATGCTGCTACTTCTAATATTCTATTCAAAGAATGGTGGAAAAAACCAGGAAATGGTTGTCAATAAACTTGCTTCCTCATAGTTAAATCAACAGAAAACATTAATCACAGAACTATATTTTTTCTTGAACTAGTAGACTGTAGGTTAAACCTGAAGGTGACCACAGGAAAGTAAAAGCCATGAATGCTTCTCAGCGGCTAAGTCAAAGATATGAACAACATAAAGCTCCAGTACCTATCATCCCATTGTGCAAGACGACAAGCTAGATGTGCTACAACTTCATAAATAGTTCGTGGTATGTTACTACGTCCAGCGGCAAGCAGTTCGTGAATAAAGCATGATACAAGATCTTGTGATAAAATATATAAAAATATATTTGACAATAGGTTAGCCATTGTCGAGAAAGATGGCTGCAGCAAGTTTTTCTTTTTTTTTTTTTTTTTTGACTGTGGACAAACCTGTACTTCCATGATACCTAACACATTAATATTTGATGTCGATCCTTTGACGTGCAAAGCAGTTAGTAAAACTTTTTGTGCCTGCCACGATCTTAGAACTATTGGGACGTCATCCTCATCGACTAGTGGATCACCAGCTGACTGCCCTAATAGCTCAAATAATAGTCCACCAGCAACTCTTACAGGAACCTGTCAATCAATAAGAAAATTAATAAGTTTCAAATATAACACAATCCTATAAATTAAAAAAAAAAACAACCATGAAAATCTCTCAAAATCTATTATTATGTCAAACATCCGACAAGAAACAAATTTCTCAACTCTTCACTCAAAGTGAGAAGAAATCCATGGTCAGCTTTTCTTCATATCACTTCTCTGCCAGAGCTGATAGTTAATCATGTGTGCCAATTGCTGAACTTTCAATCCACTTAAATTAGCTAAAATAATTATAAATAAAAAACACAGGTCACTGCTCTAAGAACTAAAATTTCCAACAATATACAACAGCATCTTTGACACAAAAAACAAGATTTCACATGTTTTCACGCACTTTATCAAGCTGCAATAAACTTTATAGGTACTGCATCATGCATCTCGTCACATCACAAAGTCAGGCCTTAGTGTGCTTTCCTACCACCCCCCTCCCCCCCACCTGCTTTCTTTTTTCCTGTCGAAGTGAAACTACCAAAGAAAGGAAAGACAATAGGAAAAGCAGCAGTGGGGGGAATGCAGATACTTCGTAGAAGAGGTGGAAAAGAGATGTTTAAGCAGTGGAGGCAATTGTCCATAGAATTTCAGGAAAGTTATCAAATTGATAGCTCTTTGTTGGTTGTGAATGCCAATAAATTAAGAACCTGTTGTATTTTTTGTGTTTTCTCATATTTAGATAAAAGTAAATGATTACCTCAATACTGGGAAATAGCATCAGACTAGATTTTTAAATGTCAGAGTAGTTTATAATTTACTTGCTAGGGTTATGATTCCATATACAGGGTAAGATAACTGCTTTCTCATGCCTTGAGAACAGAAAACAGTGACTTACCCCAGGTGACACTCAAAAGTACTCTCATATCGGTCCTTAGAAATGAAACACTGACATTGTCAACTGGTCAAGTATCAATCAAGAAATTTACCTCGTAAAGAAGGTGCTTCATTCGATCACTTATCAGCTTACTTTCATCTCGCAAAGCAACACTGATAGCAGGATGCAACCATTGAGCATTACTCAACCAAGCATTAATGTGTGGATGATCTGCAGCAACATGACACCACCAAGTTGGACCCACTGGCCTTTCCCAGTAAGGAGCAGCCAAATCTGCAACAGTGACATCATCTTCTTCACTGGGAAAATCAAAAGGCTGCTCATTCCAGCCGGCATCAATTTGCACTGACTGGACCAGTTGAGAAATTCTATCCCAGCCAATTGGTATCCAATAACTTCTCGGAAGAAAATTTTCCCTGCCATTAAGATGCCCTACATGACAGTCGTCACTAAAATCATGTTCATCAAACTTATCCTTAATCGTAATCGCAGACTCTATCACAGGTGAAGATTTACTGAGACTAAAACCATTAACTTTAGGAGTTAAAGATGGTTCAACTTTTGAGCCAGGTTTCGATTTAACCATCTTCTTGTGGCCTCGAACAAACTCAAAGGCACAAATAAGTCCATCAGTCCAAAGATCACCCCCCAGCAAGGAATCTCTACTGAGATGAATCTTTTGAGTTTCAGGCTTCTTCATTCCATTATTGCACACGAAAACAGAATGTCCATTTGCCGCATCACTCATGTTGCATTTCACCTCTGCAAAGAAAGGGAAAATTAGCAACCAGTTACTGAAAATAACCAACCCATCTGAACAGTATGCACCTTATCATCTAGAGTCCTATGCGGACACAATGAATTACTAGTTTCCAGCTGAATTCTTTAATTTTTCTTATTGCCCAATTCTTCTTTCTTTCTTTTTTTCCAATAAAAAGATAAAATTTTGGATAGATAAATTCATATATGGTCCCAAAGCACTCAAACTACTCTACTATACTTAATTCCAGAACAGAAAAATACCAACACTTTCAAGTTCTCAACCAATGATACTACAATTACAAACAACATTACAATTCATGTAAGAAAAAGAGTAAAAATTAAGAGTTAGTTTTATAAAACAACTAGTAAAACTTAGAAATTGGCCATATACAGATATACTTACAGAGGGATCCAGATGGCAGCAGCGTGATACTGTGATGATGATGATGATGCTTCACTAACTTGAAAACCTGAAACGGTCGATTTAAATGAAGAAAATAAATAGTGAAAATAAAATCAAGCGGTATTTTTTTTAGTTGTTATTATTATCATCATTTATTTTTTGGGCCCGAACCGTTCGGAGATAAGCGGAGGATCGCTTACGAGTGCACGTGGAATGCTTCCAGTGTTCCGCTTCGACTTCGAGTTTTGCATGTTTAAACTGTGTTGCACCGTTTTATTAATATCGAAAATAATGTAACACCAATACTTTCATTTTTTTAAATATTTTAATAACTCTGTTGACAAACAGAATTAAAGTCCATTTCAAAAAAATAGAAAAGAAATTTAGAAGTCTGTCGTGACTATTTTTGGATGCGTTTGAAATTGAAGTTGGGCAGTTGTAATTGTGTTTGGTAAATTTTAACTGATATAATTTAGAAGTTATATTAATATAATTTTTCACTTGTATAATATATATTCTATTATATCTTTAATAATTTTATTAAACTTATTATATATTATTAATTTTTTATAATTATGGCCCATTTGTGATAACTTTTGAGAGACTTAAAAGTGATTTTAAAAATTTAAAAGTTAATTTTAGTGTTTGGTAAACAAAAAATTAAAAACACTTTTGTCAACAGCAACCGTCCTACAGTTATTTTTTAATAGCATGGAATGAGTACCTTTTAAATTATGATTTTGAGAATCAAAATTGTCATTTAATACAATTCTATAAACATCCTTAAAATTATTACCTAAACCCAAAATTACCCTTATTCAAATTGAAAATAAATTAATATTTTAATAAATGTTTGTTATAATTCATCAATATAATTTATTAATATCATTTGTTGGTCGAATTATCATTAAATTTGTTTCACTATATTATAAATTTAGTTATATATTATTTTAAGATAAAAATTTAAAAATTAAAATCAATATATTCTAGATTTTATTTTTAATTAAAATTATTATAATACACAACTAAAAATATTGAATGTACATGTTTTTATATGTATAAGTAAATTTCATTTTACATTATTTATATTTTAGTCATTTGTTTCTCTTAGTAATTTTACAATAATGTATAAGTGATTTTGAAATTTTACATAATGTACATTATGTATAAGTACATAACTGCTTTCAAAATTTACAATACTTTTGAAAACAAAATTTACCGAGGGCCCGTTTGAAATTGTTTTTGGAAGGCTTAAAAGTGATTTTGAAATTTTAAAAGCTAATTCTAGTGTTTGGTAAAAAAAAATCAAAATCATTTTTTGTAAAAATTAGCCCCTCCTACAGCTGATTTTGAAAAGTACGGAAAGAGTAGCTTTTAAATTCTGATTTTGAGAATCAATTTTATCATTTAATACAGTTCCATAAATATCCTTAAAATTATTATCTAAACACAAACTTATCCTTATTCAACTTGGAAACAAAATCAATATTATAATAAAATTTTATTATAATTCATCAATATAAATTTATTAATATCAATTTGTTGGTCAAATTATTATTAAATTTGTTCCACTATATTATAAATTTAAATATCAATTGTTTTTAAGATAAAAAATAATATATAATAAATTTTATTTTTAGTAAAAATTATTATAATACACAATTAAAAATATTACATTTACATGTTTTTTTATATATAAGTAAATTTTATCCTATATTATGTATATTTTACTCATTGGTTTTCTCTCATTAGTTTAACAGTAAAATTTACCAAACGTCCATAATTGCTTTCAAAACTCACAGTACTTCTAAAAACAAAATTTATCAAACACTTAATTGATTCTCTTCACATAAAACAAAATTTACCAAATACTTAATTAATTTTCTTCACAGTTGATTATTTTTATAGCATTTTTAAAGGTAAGGAGGGTGGGCAAGCCCAAATATAGTTTTTACCCCCTTTACCATCCCCAAGAATCGAACATGAATTTTGGTAGAGGCTACAACTACACTGCAACTAACCTGACCACGCCATTGAGGGCTAGCTAATAGCAATTATTTTAGAAGTTACAGTATTTTCAAACTAGCCTCAAATACTTAACTGATTCTATTCACAAATGATTATTTTTACAACACAGCTAATAACAATTATTTTAAAAGTTATAACATTCCCAAATTGACCCTTACAATTTTTTTTCCCGCAGTAGCTAGAACTTAAAAGTTACAGTAACTCAATCTCAAATAACTCCTTAATATAATTTATTGATATAGTTAATACGATATATGTTATAAAAATATATTATTTTGTAAAATTGTGTTACCAACTCTTAATCGGTGAAAAGGACAATTGAAAAAAAAAAAATTTGTGTCCGTTTAGGCTTTCCACATCCAAATTATTGACTTATACCCGATCTAAAAGAATCAAGCAATTTGAAAATTGTTTGTTGATATGAACAAAGTCAAGGACAACCATCAAATTATTTCAATGACTTTGGACATATAATAGCTTCAAATCATATCTTTTTATAAAGATATGAACAAAGTCAAGGACTCATGGTAGTCTGTTCTAGTTGTCTTATGAAACTTTCATTATTGAATTAAACATGCATTTCCCATGTTTCTTGCTATTTACATAGCACCATCAAATGATAGACGTTTTAATTAAGAAACAACCATTCAAATTGGTTTGAAGGAAAAATAATCAAAAGTTCATTTAACGCATTCCCAAATTCATCTAAGAAACAATGAGTCAAATTTTGACATTGAATATTAAACTATTTCTACGATGGTCTTAGACATATGTCACGACACATATTATAATTAGATTTAGATCCAATGTTGAGTTGACTTATATTCAATTCTTCATAATATTTTGTCGTACGTGTATATATAATAATATACGATTAAAATTTAGTTTGTTTTATACTCTTATTTAATAACTATTACTTATATATTTATAAAAGATTAATAAGAAGAGTTTAACTATTGGCACCCCTATGTACTCTTTGTAAAACTCTCTCCTAATGTAATTTCATTAAAGGACAAAATAAATCGAAGTATACTCATATATTTCTCCCTCTAAGTTTCTACATAAATACAACTATACCAAGGCTTCTTACATTTTTTGTCTGCTCACAAACACTTTTGCATTCTAAACTTTTTTTTTTTAATTTAAAAAACTACATGATAATTTTTCGAGGTAGCTTTTAATTCTACTTAATTCATACATATATATGGTGTTTTTCAATTAAATATGTATGCTTAAATCATTCAAAAAATTGTAAAAAAAAATGCAATTGAGATTGTTCGGAAGAAACTGAATTTTTTTTTCTTTTTGAGTCAGAAAAGAAACTGAAAAAATGGAAAAAGATATTTTGGGAATTAAAATAAGATTTCACAGTAATGGGTTTGAAAAGAAGATTATGGGGTGCTAATAGTCCCTCACTAATAAAAAGGTTACCTAAGCACTTAACTATATCCTAAACTGAAAAATGGGAAACCATAGATTCGAATTACCAAACTTAACGGGAAATTCTCTATTTCTCTCTCAGCGTACCAAATCAAAAAATTAAAAGTCACCTTGAAAATTAGCGACAGAGACCGTACTCTGACCAGAAACGACGCCGCCGTACCAAATCATATCTCCGTAGTCTGTATTCCACTCTGGATAAAGTTTCCTTTAATCTCGCATCTCCATCCGTTAAGATGAAAAAAAAAAAACCACGTAGACTAAAGCACGCAACGGTTGATCCGAGGACTGTGACGGAGCTTTAACTCACAGACAGTACAAATAGGAACACTCAGTAAGTTACTAATACTGCATTACTACTGCTGAGTCCAAGGAGATTTTACTTACGCGTGGCGTTTAAATAAATAGAGTTAAAAAAGCGAAAGAGAGAGAAAAGGAGAGTAGGTTTTTGTTTTGTTTGTTTGTTTGATTGTTTGGCTTGATTGATCTGCTGCCAATCCAAAAGGGAGAAAAAAAAAAAAGGCTTTGAAAGAAAGGGCGGAGCAAAAGAAACGGAGCGAGCCGCAAGAGGATAGAAAGAAGAGTGAAGCGAAGGGATGGGGAGTGATAGCAAGAAGAGCAATAATAACAGTAATGTGGCGGGCGGAGCGTCGCAGATTCCGGCGGCGGCTAAGAAGATAGTGCAGAATTTGAAGGAGACGCTTAACAAGAACTGTACGGACAGCGAGATCTACGCCGTTCTTGTCGAATGTAACATGGACCCCAACGACGCCTTCCAACGCCTCCTCTCTCAAGGTCTTCTCCGCTTTCTCTTTTTTGCACGTGAAAATTTCAAAGGAAAAAAAGAAAGAAAGAAAGAATTTATTTTTGCTTTTCTTGCTGCATTTTGTTTGGTTTCCGAGAAAACCGAAACGAAAAAAAAGAAAGTCTGATAGAAAGTTATGAGTTTCTCTTTTATGTAGGTCTTGGCGTTATTTTGTAAAACATTTTATTTTTTTAATTTTTAATTTATTGTGTGCATTTGCTTAGCAATGTTAACTTATCTTGTTCATATTTTGCTGATTCTTGTATATGAATCTGAAGAGGTCTTCATAAATTAATACAAAATTCTAAATTGTGTAGATGCTTTTAAGGAAGTGAAGAGCAAGCGTGAAAGAAGAAAAGAGGTAATTAATTGACAATCTGCAGGTTGTTGTTGTCTTTCATTCTTTATTTGTTCTACCTTTCACAGCAATCACTCTACAGTCATAATGTTAATGTTGGGACCAATTATTTTTATTTTAAGTAGTATGAGGAGGTTATAATTTTATAGAGATGTGACTTTAAAAATTATTGGTTTGACTTAGTCATTCTTAGTCTAAGTCATATAGAGGTAAAGTATGCACACTACATTAATCTTATAGAATTGGAAATATCTAAAGTCATCTTAAAATTCTAAATGTTTGTGTTCTCTTTCATGTTTTTCACTCAATATAATTTCTATAAATATTATACAATAATTTGGTAACAACTCTAAAATATTAAATTATTGTCCCAAGTAAGTTTAGAAAATATTTTATTCCATCTTTAACCTTTAATGTGACATAGCATATATTTTTTTACAACAGACATATAGTTATTATTGCGTGGAAGCAAGTTTCTTAAAACAAGATCTACAAAAACTATAACTTATTACAATGTGAAGTTTATTCTTATTTATAAATGACCCAAATTGGGACTATAATTTTTTATGACTATATGGAGATTATTCTTGTATTGAATATTGCTACACAGAAGTTTTACTGTATATTGGATTTTTTATTTTTTATTTCATTAGATGAAGGAGACGCAAGAATCAAGGGCTCGGAGTAACAGTGTGACTGCGAATCGCGGAGCTAGATTTGGTAGCGAACAAGTGGTTGGACAAACTGGTTCAACAGAAAACAACTATAATGGTGCTTTCTTCTTGCAGTTCAATGTCAAAATCTTGCCTGATGCATGCAACAATATTAACTATTCTTGCTGTGTGAACATGTGCTTCTCATTACAGAGCTTGGTAAGACTGCCAACAAGCGAGAGATGGGTTCAGCAGCTCCATCAGGATCCTCATCATCATCTTATGCGTATCGTGCGACAGGAAAGATTATAAATGAGCAACCTCCAATTCACAGGTTAGTTCTACATATATATATATATGTATATATATGTATATATATTATCTGACGGGAAAGATTTTAAATTTGGTTTCACTATCAAAGCCTTCCATAGTAATGAAGTGAGCATCTAGTTTCTAAATTGGGACTAATTTTAGTTAAGGACCACCAAATTTGTCAGTTGTTTCATTAGACTCTTACTATCATTTACCCATTTCACATCCCTTTTGCATGTATATATGCCCATTTAATATGATTCTGGATTTTTTCTTCCATGCATTGCTATCCATAGATTCCTTTTCAATATAGCCTGAATTTTCTGTGATAAGCTTTACAAATACTGTGGAGATTTCAAAATAACTAGACACTGAAATTGCAGTATGTTAGCTTTTGTGCTACAGATTTTTGCTAAACACTTTGTAACTAAAAACAAAATTTTATCTGATAGATTATTATGTGATTTTGGTGGACATATTTACTGACTGTATAGCATATTGGCTACCGCTAAAATCTAATCAGAATTTGGAAAACTGATATGGTGTAATAACATGGTTTCTGGAAGTGGAAAGGTGATATACTTAGCTGCAGCAGGATAATTTCCTTCCACTTGCAGTTGTCTGCCTCGGTGCTTGTGGAAAGCAGTTTAAAGCTTTTCAAGTTTCTTGAAGTTTTTTTCTGGTGGATCTGAAGATAAAATTCCTAGTTAACTGTAGGAAGGGGTTTTCAAGGAAAATTCCTTTCTTAGGCCATCAATGGCATTTGGTTGTGAGTGATTTTGGGAACTAGAATATTTTCGTCCTGCAAATATGTTTTTGCTAATGTGGGATACATTGTTTTACTACTTTATGCTGCATCTTGCTGAGAGTATTGGGGTTGGAAAAGTGTTGGTTCAAATTGGGCATTTATGTGTTTGTGTATTGTCAGCTTTTCAATTTTTATTCTGTGTAAGTAATCGGATGCTATAAGAATGTGCCAACCTTTTAACTCAGTTCTGTCTTTCCTTATTAAATGTCTAGCATATTATTTGAGTGCTTCAAATTCTTTTGCAGCGATTTTTTTAATGCTGATAATAGAAGACAGTTATTAGGAACGGGTGATACTATCTCTTCATCTATGCAAATGTGTTCAGGAAATCAGCCTACTTGGCCGGGCGTTTCCAAAGTCCAGGTTTCTCTGGCTGATATTGTGAGGGGTAGGCCATTAAACAAAGGCTCGCAAATGTCAAGTGAAATATCTTGTACAAGTCAAGCTGCAGTTTTACCAAACTCAATTCAGTATCACAACAAAAATCCACAAGTTTTGACATCTCCAGAACTCCATCAAGACCCATACTCTTCACATCCTTCTAATTCTTCGGAGAAAATTCATGGGTGTGGCAGGAGTGCTGGTCAGCATGATTTTGATGATGAATGGCCTGTGATTGAGCATCTACCTGCTGCCACTGGATTATTAGTCACAGATGCATCTGCTACCTCAGACGCAGATGGGTACTCTAATCATACTTGCTTATATAGTGATAGAGCTAAATTGTCAAGGCACTCCGAGTCAGATGACGTTCAAATATCACAGAGGCATTATGATAGTCATAATCAAAGTTCTAACAGCAATGAGTCTGTTTCGGTTCCCAGCAGACGGATTTTTGCAGACGGTGCTGGGGGAGTATCTAATGATGACTTGCTTAAGGAGACAAGTTCTCATGATTCTCATGGACGCATGTTTCAAGAAGGTAATTATTTTTGTTATCAAATTGATGTTAGTTTGTTATTTTATCTGTATCATACAATTGTGTAGCAGACTATTACTATATTAAGTGCGATGCCTTACAATAACTAACCATAATAGACTTGACTCACCTTTTAAGAATTCTAATTTCCCTTGTAGTTTTACTTTGCCTGGTTTGTGTTAGTTTTTTATCTGAGAATTTGCTTACTAATAAAGATTTTAGTATGCTATAAAGACTGTTTTAAAATTCAGTTGATACTGGTTTTCGTGATGTACATTTATCCTTGCATCTAAAAGTACACATCTATAAGCAATGGCTTTACTCAAATTTAGTTTCCATCTGATCTGCTACATTAATCTTTCTGAGAAGTATGTTTTCTCAACTTAATCACTAATCAATCAGCACTTGGACTTTTCTGAATCCAATTTGAGTCTGTGTTGTGGCCTTGTGGGTACCCTGCCATTAGCAGTAAGTTTTGGGCATCTGTTATCGGTACTTGGGGAGTATTTTTGGTCCATGTATATATATATATCTTAATAGCAGTATATGAAATTTTTTCTGGTAAAATAATCATACTTGTTCATGTCAGTCAATTTGAATCGTCAATTTTATTCAAATTGAGTGATTTATACGTATTATGTTTCATTTTTATTGAACATTTGAGTAAATCTATTGAGCTGGAAGCAGTTTTTTTTATCTTCCTTTAATATGATCTTGGGTTTTCCATCTTTCTTAATTTTTCAGGAATAGCCAATGTTTCAGATTTGCCTTCCCAAAACTACTCTGCATCTTTGAATGATGATGTTGTGTCAGCAATGTCATCAGCTGTGGCCAATTTGCAGCAGCTTAATATAGGGAAAGAGGAACCAGTAATGCCTCCAACAGAGAATCACAGTGCAGTGGTGCTTCCAAACCATTTGCAAACATTTGCAGCTGATTGTTCACATTTGAGTTTTGGTACCTATAAGTCTGGAGTTACTTCTGCATCTCCCACAGTAGTGGCATTTAATCCAATAGAAAGCAATTTGGAGGTCTCAGCAGCAGATACTTCATCTGCCATGTACAACTTCAGGCATGATTAACTTTAGTTTAGTTACAATGCATACTTTTTGGATATTGGTTAATAGGATTTTTCTCTTCCTGTGCAGAAATTCCGAATACCATGGTGCTGAGCAGTTTGGTTTTATGCATGATACTCACAGAGTAACTGCAGAAACCAGGAATTATGACCCTCCTGTGTCTTCACAGCCAGAGTTGATGAAGCAAGATATTCCTCAAGCAACACGGGAGCATGAATATATTACTTCTTTGTCATTGCCAGGTAATAGCATGAATGACATTCAACAGTCAGATTCCAACTTCCCTTTTGTGGCAGAACTTAATGAGAGGAATCTTCCTTCTGTACCGAGTGAAACGGTAATTCTCAATTTCATAGACTTTCTTCTGTCATTGATTCCCAGTTTTAGTTGCCTTAAATAAAGCAAGCATATATTAAAACCCTTTTTTTGTTTAATGATAGCTAGTTGCCTATGCCCAGTGGCAAGTGATGTTAGGTGGGATTTCTATTGTTTTCTTTCTAAATACAAACCTTTGACTGCAAACCAGATTAACATTTGGGGACTTTGATTCATTTGTTGTATTTGGTAATGAAATAGCCGAAATGCACTTTCAATTTGCATTTGCTTATTAAAGTTCAAGGTCATAGATGCATAATTTTACCCTACTTTTTGTAAAAAGTTGCTCTGTTTTACCCAAAGTACATAGATACAGAATTTTATCATGTGAAATGAAGTAAAATACAAAGTTGATAACATATAATATCAGAAATATATCCATTTAATCTGATGCCAATTCAAGGTCACTGAGCTAGATTTTTCTAATTTGATTTCAATTTGCTTTACTTTTTCCTTTTTCTAATATAACACATTAATGGCATGTGCGAATTCTTTGTATTATCTTTTGTTTATTATTTGTTCTCATCAAGTTTAGATCCCTGGCCGCCATATCATTTAGTATTATCGCTCATACTCACGACCAACTGATTTATGGTCAGTATTGCAATCATACTCATGTTTTTCCTTCCTGGCCTTCTTTCCTATTGGTTGTTTGTGCCAATTCCTTCCTATTTGTGTTATTGATTGTTTGTTTATCCTGTCATCTTCCTGTATTTTACATGATTTTCAACTTGTTTGGCATGGTTAAATTGGTACTCATGTTATGTATTATTCTACAGAATTTCGAAAATATACCAAGTGGTTTATTGGCACCAACTCGTCAGTCCTTGAGAATGAGAGATTCCTCATCTTTTCTTGCAACACAATCAATGCCATCTGGTTACGGCTCTACAGTCTCATTACACGCGACAATGCCCGTGTCAGAGGTACTCTAAGTGGTCTCGTAATCATGTTTGTCTTCGCTTTTTGATGTTAACGCCTTTTTATTAGTTTATATATTTTTTTAATATGTTAGCTTGATCACTCACTGAATACTTTCTTGAAATTTTGAATATTGATCTATACCACCATAAGAATAATATCTTTTGCTTATGATTAATAAATTGATGATTGAAGCAACCAAAATTGGAATTAAGGCTTTAGATGGTATACTTATGTTTCATTATCCGATAATTTTGAAATTTTCAATAATTTGAATGAGATTTTACTCTTGTTACTCCTTTAGTTGTAAACTTGTTTTCAATGTCATCCGGTCATTGTGATACTTTGGTTTGCTATCTTGAATTTGGCCCATCTTTTGGTGTCTACAGATAATTAGATTTGTAGTATGGGAAGATTAGAGTTAAATTATCATTGGAATATAATTCTGCAGCTTTTGAATTCTGGCACGTTCTCTTTACCTCAGATTTCCCCACATGATCTGCCTGGTTCCAACCTTACTGGAAGAGATGCACTTTCCCATCGTCAGCCTTTGCATTCTTACGCTCAATCTAGACTTCCTTCAGGCAAATTAACCAACACGATTGGCTATCCTTCCATGCCACAGAGGCAGACATATGTTCCGTCTGCTTTGCAGCATGCCTATCCAGAGGCCAGCGTGTTTCACGATTCTCTGGCAGGCATGAATTACAATCTTCCGCAGTACAGAAGCAGTGGCACTATAGGCAGCTTGCCTCTGTCCAATAGTGGCCTTTCTGCCTATGGAAGTTTTGTTGGGAGTTCTACCTTACCAATGGGTGCTGCAGTTGGCTACAATGGTCCTCCACAGTCTCACTATATGGATGGAAATAGTTTACCACGTCACCAGGTAGAAGCGATGAATGTCTGTTCCCCTTTTATGAGTACTCACTGTGATGGTGTAGATTGGCTTGCTATCTTATTAAGATGCATAATTTGAGATTATTGATAGGGACTTAATTTGATGTCCAGATAATGGCTTTCACTGTAATCATATCTTTAAGGGTTTTTATTTTTATATTTTTTTCCTCTTCCTTTTGGCTGATAGAAATATTTTGTCTTCAACTGTTCTCCTCCCTCAACTCGTCTCCCCTCTGCTTTTTTGCTTTATCTTATGATTTTTTTTTTTTGGTTTTCCTGTGGTGCTTGAATTATCTAATTTTATTTGGCTGGTAGGTATTTTTGTGCTCTAGTTATTCTACTCAACTCTTCTCTCCACTCTGCTTAATTACTTATTTTTTCTTCCTATGGTGCCAGCATAATCGCTCTTCTACATGGGATTTGGGAGCCAGTCGACAGGCATCGTCGATGCATTCTGATAGTGCATACTATAGCTTGCTTCGACAGAATCAGCATCATCCAGGATATCAAGTTGATCAGCAAGCTTCACAGCATTATGAATCTCTGGGGTACCCAAATCCAAATACCTATCATTCCAATAGAATCACAAGAACATCAGCACCAAGACCTTGGTGATTTTTTTTCCTAACTGATTCTTAAGGCACTACAGCCTGCAATTACGCTAGATTCAGCAGCACAGCTACTAACAGTTTTCAGTCTTCCTAAATCTGTTTTCGATACCAGCAGCTTAGGGTTTTGTTATAGTTGAAAGATTGCACGTTGATTTTGAGTGTGGCAATGTCCAATTGTATATATCTCTAAATAGAAAATGACAGTCACTGCCCTCTGCCTTAACATTGCATTTTTATATGATTTCATGTTGGGGCATGATTTCTGATTTTAGAGATATAGCTTGCTTTATCCCATTTTGTCAAGGTGCAGAAATTTTTTTGATCGGATGGTTGACAAAAAGCAAGTGGCAAAACTCATCTGGCTGGGGTTTTGTGTCACTTGCACTCAATAAATCGGTCTTGCATGTGTCCATTTTTTTAAATTGAAGCATTTGCCATGATCAAGTCATTGTGTTGTTCTCATATGGGTTCTATGAAAAATATGGTAATTGAACACTGTTCCTCTAGTTGACGATGTAAAATTTAGGAATTATAATTGCAGGCCTTATTTACCATAAACCATCAAGTTAATAGAAGTTTAATATGGGTATCTGTTGGGGAAGGCAATTGACATGAAGGGCAGTTGGAAGGTAGGCTATGATATGAATATATTGATCCATTTTTAAATTAAAAGTTTGGTGTCACTTAACCATCTCCTAATTGCCAATCATTCTTTTCGGTTCATATAATAAATTTAATGGTAAAAATCCACTACTTAAACTCACTTAATGTACATAATTTTTTGTGAAGTTTTTTTTTTTCCCATTTTGAGCAAAGAACTGAACTTGCAAGCATGGCCGGAGGCACAGATCTTAATGTACATTCAGTTGCGACCAAAGCTGCTGTGGATAGAAACCAAGAACTGGATAAAGGTAATCACCAGAGACCAGGCACTGATGCGATGCTTATGCCTCCCAGAGTAGCCAAGGCAGTGTCACCAGTTTCTGCAGCTGATGGGGAAACCCTGAGGAGGCCTCGTGGTAGGCCAGCTGGCTCAAAGAACAAGCCAAAGCCGCCCATCATTGTCACCCGTGACAGTGCCAATGCTCTTCGGGCACATGCAATGGAGGTGAGCTCAGGCTGCGATGTAAGTGAAAGCTTAGCTAACTTTGCAAGAAGGAAGCAACGCGGTATATGCATATTAAGTGGGAGTGGCTGTGTAACAAACGTCACACTGCGCCAACCAGCCACTTCTGGGTCGATTGTGACCCTTCATGGCCGTTTTGAGATTCTATCATTGCTCGGATCAATCCTGCCTCCGCCTGCCCCACCGGGAATCACCGGGCTAACAATTT
This sequence comes from Citrus medica, assembly GCA_002013955.2. Classification (NCBI taxonomy): domain Eukaryota; kingdom Viridiplantae; phylum Streptophyta; class Magnoliopsida; order Sapindales; family Rutaceae; genus Citrus; species Citrus medica. The sequence continues at coordinate 472,746 of MKYO02030513.1, read as the reverse complement.
ACTTGGCAGGTGCTCAGGGACAGGTTGTGGGTGGGGTTGTGGTCGGTGCACTGATTGCTTCGGGCCCAGTTGTTATCATGGCCGCGTCTTTCATGAATGCTACCTTTGATCGTCTTCCATTAGATGATGATGAATTAGCTGCTGCCATGCAGAACCAGCATTACCAAAATAGTCGTCACCACCACCTCGACATCTCTGATTTACACGGGTTGCCGCCCCAGAACTTGCTGACTAATGGGACTATGCCTCCTGAGATTTACGCTTGGGCACCAGGGAAGCCTATGTCAAAAACCTGATTAGCATTATTAGCACCAATGCCTTTGGGGAAAATTGTTGGGTCATCTCTTTACTACTGTTAAGCTTATGCTTCCATTAATCATTTCTTATTATTATTAAATTTCTTTGTTTTCCATTATGTTAAAGATTATGTACAAGTAATCAATAGCAAACATGTTTCTTTACAATTATCTATGATCCCATTTCTTGTATTAGCAATCCCAAGTCATTCAATAAAAGGTAAACCTCTGGGGCTTTCGGATGCAGCCTCCCACCAGCGACAAATTCATGAACTTCACCATCTACTTCTATCAAACTACACCCCGGTTCTTTCTCTATCTTCACTTCCTTCATCAAAAGCCTCTCCTCCATTGCTTCCTCAAACTGATAGGAAGCAGCATATAGATTAGACATAAGCACATAACCACAGCTTTCATTTTTATCCAACTCAATTATTTGCTTTGCTGCTTGTTTAGCCATCTCAATATTTCCATGCTTTCTACAAGCGGAGAGTAAAGACCCCCATATAACAGCATCTGGGTCTGAAGGCATACTTCTTATTAGCTTTTCTGCCTCTTCTAGCAGTCCAGCTCTGCCTAGCGCATCAACCATACAGCTATAGTGCTTTATGGATGGCTTAATCTTGTATGTTTCCGTCATTAATGTGAAGTAATCCTTCGCTTGATTCACTTTGCCTGAGTGATTACAAGCTGTTAGGACAGCAATGAAACTAATGTAATCTGGTTTAAGATTCGAAGATTGAAGCCCCGAGAACAATTTTATCGCTTCATTCTCATAACCATTCATAGCTAGGCCAAAAACCATGGAATTCCAACATGATAATCCTTTCTTGGGAGCAGTGTTAAACACTTGAAGTGCCCTTTCAGGGCAGCCACATTTGCAATACATGTCTATAATTGCAGTAACAACTATGGTATTCAACTCAAAGCAATTCGTCACTAAGAAATTATGAATCCATTCACCTTGTCTAATTGCTCCTAATTTGGCACAAGCATTCAACAAGCTCACCATTGTAAACTCACTAGGCTTAATATTCTGCTCTTGCATTTCGCGAAAAAGGTCCAATGCCTCCTTAAACTTAACATTCCTCACATACCCACTAATCATAGAGTTCCAAGAAACTGTATTTCTAGACACCATTTTGTCAAACAGCCTCCTAGACTCATCAATTTCTCCACATTTAGCCAGGCCTATAATCATTGAATTCCAAGCAACAACATCGAATTCCGTATCTACTTCATCAAACATCAGTCTTGCTTCACTCAAAAATCCACAATTTGCATACATATAAATGATAGTGTTATGTATAAACTGATCAAATTCAAGACCTTGTTTTACAACTCTACCATGAAGCTGAGCTCCATCACGAGCTAAACCAAGCTGAGCATATGCCTTGAATAGTAAAGGATAAGTTAACCTTTGTGGCTGAATTGGTGAAGTGACCAACATGTCAATGAAAAGCAATATTGCATTTCGCGGAGTTGAGCTCTGAGAGAAGCCTCTAATGATGGTATTCCAAATAAAAAGATTTGGCTTCTTTATTTGTGTAAAGACTAAGTAAGCATAGTTTATGTCGCCGGCCGGAGATGTGCAAAAGGCCAAGATACGGCTGGCGGCAATGGGATCTTTGGCCAGGCCAGTTTTGATGAGATGGGCATGGATTTTTTTCAGGTCTTTCATTGAAGTGCATTGTTTGTCTAGCAAAGAGAGTAATGGTTGGTCCGAAATGAACTTGGACATGGAGGTTGGTGATGGAATTTGTGACCAGCACGAAGAAACTGCCATTTTTGTTTTAATTCTATGGTTCTTGTTTTCTCTATATGTTATCCTCTGTGGCAGAATAAAATTATTGACTATTGCCACCCTCACTCATAAGGAGGCTGAACTCACTTGACCTATGGTTGTGGATAGGAATTCAATGTTGATCTAATTTTTATGTTAGACATTTTAGAAAGCAGTGATTAATAATAGCTAAATTTTAACTATATAGTTTACACTATAATAAAATGTATTAATTATATATAGGGATGGTAATGGGCACCGCTCGCAGTAGGTTTGTCATTACAAAACCTAAACCCGCACAAAATTTAAATTACTAAATCCACCCACAACCCGCATGGGGTTTTAATTTTTTTAAGAAAACACATCCGTTGCGGGTTTTAACAATTACCAAACTCGCAATAGTATCCGACGGATTTTTTGAGGATTTGTACATTTAAAATCACAAATGTTTATATATATAAAATTACAATAATAACTTCAAATTTGACATAACATACTCAATTTTAAATTTAACCAATGTAAATTAAAAATTAAAATTTCAACATCAATTCAACACAATTAAACTGTATTTCTAGACACCATTTTGTCAAACAGCCTCCTAGACTCATCAATTTCTCCACATTTAGCCAGGCCTATAATCATTGAATTCCAAGCAACAACATCGAATTCCGTATCTACTTCATCAAACATCAGTCTTGCTTCACTCAAAAATCCACAATTTGCATACATATAAATGATAGTGTTATGTATAAACTGATCAAATTCAAGACCTTGTTTTACAACTCTACCATGAAGCTGAGCTCCATCACGAGCTAAACCAAGCTGAGCATATGCCTTGAATAGTAAAGGATAAGTTAACCTTTGTGGCTGAATTGGTGAAGTGACCAACATGTCAATGAAAAGCAATATTGCATTTCGCGGAGTTGAGCTCTGAGAGAAGCCTCTAATGATGGTATTCCAAATAAAAAGATTTGGCTTCTTTATTTGTGTAAAGACTAAGTAAGCATAGTTTATGTCGCCGGCCGGAGATGTGCAAAAGGCCAAGATACGGCTGGCGGCAATGGGATCTTTGGCCAGGCCAGTTTTGATGAGATGGGCATGGATTTTTTTCAGGTCTTTCATTGAAGTGCATTGTTTGTCTAGCAAAGAGAGTAATGGTTGGTCCGAAATGAACTTGGACATGGAGGTTGGTGATGGAATTTGTGACCAGCACGAAGAAACTGCCATTTTTGTTTTAATTCTATGGTTCTTGTTTTCTCTATATGTTATCCTCTGTGGCAGAATAAAATTATTGACTATTGCCACCCTCACTCATAAGGAGGCTGAACTCACTTGACCTATGGTTGTGGATAGGAATTCAATGTTGATCTAATTTTTATGTTAGACATTTTAGAAAGCAGTGATTAATAATAGCTAAATTTTAACTATATAGTTTACACTATAATAAAATGTATTAATTATATATAGGGATGGTAATGGGCACCGCTCGCAGTAGGTTTGTCATTACAAAACCTAAACCCGCACAAAATTTAAATTACTAAATCCACCCACAACCCGCATGGGGTTTTAATTTTTTTAAGAAAACACATCCGTTGCGGGTTTTAACAATTACCAAACTCGCAATAGTATCCGACGGATTTTTTGAGGATTTGTACATTTAAAATCACAAATGTTTATATATATAAAATTACAATAATAACTTCAAATTTGACATAACATACTCAATTTTAAATTTAACCAATGTAAATTAAAAATTAAAATTTCAACATCAATTCAACACAATTTCTCAAATTTAAGTATAAAATACAAAAATCCATTAAAAAAAACCCACAAACTAGTAGATAAAAATAACAATTATATTTTATATTATCATTCAACACAAGCTCCAAGAGAAGATTTTTATTTCATTCACCATCATTAGCACCCATCCAACATGATGCCTACAAAAATGATAAGATTAATTTTTTTTCAAAGAATAATACTTTTCAAATATTAATTTGAAAAAAAATTATAATAATGAAATAATTCATGCATTAAGTTAAAGAAAAACATATCATACAAAAATACTTTGGTTATTTGGCACTTTGCATAATTGCATTATTTTCTTTATATATATTTTTAAATTTAAATATTTTTTCAATTAAAATTAAATTAAAAAATATTTATTAAAAAAATTGCGAGTCTAGTGATTATCCATGCGTGTATCTACCGGATATTAGGCTAATACTAAACTCATCCGCATCCAAGTGCGGGTTTCAATTTTTAATACCAAATCCGCTCGCAACTCGCAAAATTATTCACAACAACCGAGTTTTAGCGGGCGGGTTTAGACAGGTTTACGGGCACAATTGCATCCCTAGTTATAGAGGACTATTAAAATATAAGCACATTTTAATTAAAATTTAGTTAATTTCTTTGAAAATTTTTACATTTTGGCTTCTTCAGTTATAGAATTTTTTTTTTTTTCAATTCTAATCCACTCAAAGTTTGTAGTTTCTTCATTACAGACCCCATCAAACTAAAATCATAATTCCACCATGACCACCAGTACCTAAAGTGAAGAGATAAAAACATAATGAATCGAACAAATGACCTTAACTTTGATACAACTCAGACCTAAAATATTAAGTCATTGATTTAAAACGGCACGTGAAAAGTGAATCATATGAAATGCCAAACAACAAGAAGAAGAAGGCAGAATGAGTGGGGATCCTACACTACATGATTGCGGCCTTTACACTCAGTGTTTATGAAATTGCAAGCATTAGCAATTCGCAAGAAAGAATGAGGATCAGATTCTTCCTTCTTTATCTTCTCTTTCGTTTTGTTTACAACCAAGCATTAGTAATCCATATACCCAAGAAAAAAAATTTAATTAAGATGCCAGCTTCTCTTTTATCTTTAGGTTCCTTGTGCTGAATCGTTCATGTCAAGTTTGCAAAAGGAGGCTTCCAGCTTTTGCCTTGAATTACGTAAAATCTTTTCCACTAAATAATCAGAATATGAAAGAAAAAAAAATGTTAGAAGAAGTCATGTGGCCAATAGTGACTTTGGAGTTATGGAGGCATATACCAAAGATTTGGTCGCGTTAAAAGTTATATTTTGTAGAAGATTATGGGGAAAATTATTAGATTACAAACAATTATTGGCCTTTGAAAATTTTACACTTTGAAGTCTCTATCAGATATATTCTCATTTAATTATTTGAAATAATAAAGCGGTGGCAACAATCAAGGAGAGCCTTTATTTGTATATTTAAATATTTAGAGGTTTGGGAGTATTTTATAATGTATAGGTAGGAATCCAATTGGTCAAAAGTGCAGCCTCATGATAGTATTTTGGACGATCTACTTTTTATTTTAAGGCTCAATTTCACTGAATTTGTTTGCTTGCAAGTTTTATCCATGGTCCCCCATGCTATGCTTTTAGCAATTAAATCCATGATCCAAGATTCCAAAACTCACATTAAATTTGGATATTAGTTGGAATCAATTGTTTAAAAGAGATTATTTATAAGTCGATGGGAGGTGTTTGAGATTTTATTTAACATGCTCTTAAGGCACATATTAATATAACCTTAATGACAAAGAAGATCCCTAATTACTAGAAACAACTATTTGTTTGTGGATTAATTGGTGAAGAAGTTTGTGTTCGTTTATAATATATGATCAATTGAGAATCGGAACCATTCTTTAATTACATAAGAGGAAATGGTTTTCTTCTCCATTTTGAAGTGAAAATTTTTGACAAGATTGTTCCACAAAGTAGAATAAAATGCTAAAAGGGATTTGACCATTTAGTTGTGATAAGAGTCTCCCCTTCACATAACGACCCAACAACAAAGCCTTGGCCCCCCTTCCCCCCCAAAAAAAAAGAAGCCAATCAGCTTAAAAAACAAAGACTCCCAAATGGAAGAGATAATAGACTAGTACTTGATTGCTACTTTTTAGTGCAGTCTAGGCGCACACAACCATCTTTGCTTAATTGCTTCTTTTTCTTTTCTTCAGATTCTCACTCTCTAATCCCCTCTCTTTGGCTAGGTGATTAATTTCAGCAAGAAGTCAATATAATGGAAGTTACAAATATTAGTATTATATTCCTTAATATAATTTTGATTCACTGTTATAGAACAAGAAAAAGGAGTACATGATAAATATAAAAAAAGAGAAAGGCAAGAGGCATACATCATCATCATCATCATTACAATCACCACATTACCAAACCTAAATTCCAAAACAATTCTCTCTTTAACTTCTTTTCCAATCTTTTCCCTCCTTTTTGAACCTTAATTCCTCTCTTGTTGCTTGCACCTTCCCACACTCCATGTTTCTTCCTTTCGCTCTAGATTGCACTTATCTTGCAAAATATATTTGTATAATTCACAAAGAGGGTGAAAAATCTTCTTCTTTCTACAACATCATTCATATTTTAATTTCTTTAGTTGATGATATCTTGGCCTCTCTCTCTTATCTTTCTTTCTTTTGAACTTGAGAAGCAGGTAGAACTGAGATTGGAGAATTATTTATTAACACTGAAGAAGCTGCAAAACAAAGCTTTGATGATCTTGACAAATGGGAAGAGCAGCAAGTTTCATTCCAATATTACTCCTACTATTTTGTCTCATCCTTTGTTCAGGTAACTTTCTTTGTCTTCTTTGCTTCTTAAGCATTTGTATATTTCTAATTTTCTGCTCGTTTCTTTTTCTTGTTCACGAGCCAGCAATCTCAGTGAAACTGCAGTTTCATTCGTTGAAATATGAACAGGGGAAGCTAAAAAATTGGCGTGAATTTGGTCATTTCATTTTCAAACATAGTTTACATTCTTTGAATCAAAGTTTGCTTACTTTACATGTTGGACATAGAATTTGATTACTTTCCCATGTGGGTATTGTTCTCCTTTTCTGAATTGACCGTCCTTTATCTGAATGGAATTTCTTTTCATATTGCCAAATAGTTGTTTAGTGTTAGTGTGTTATTACTCTAGGAAGCTACTGTTTTTTCAAAATTTCAATGATGCATGATTCTTGTTTCAATTTTAACTTTTCTCTTTATTTGCTCTTTTTGTCCTTAATTATTACATATGACCTGTTATACATAAGCCATATTCTTATTAAATTTTTGCTTTACTGTCTTCTTGTTGAAGATGTTTCTTCTAGCTTCCTTTCTACCAACATAATTGAGTACAACCATAGCCAAAGGTGCCCACAGAGCTGCTCTATAAGAAAAAGAATGTAGTTAGTAACATGAATGTGTGGTTGATGTTGAATTTTGAACTAACTATTTGAAAAGATCTTGATTCCTTTTTCCACAACAATAATTTTGCTCTAGTTCTTGTTTGAAATTCAATTCTCACAAACCCAATTCACATTAGGCATCTTACTTTTGCCTGTTTCAAAATTCAGGTTCAAGTGTCACAAGTGCACAACTTGGCATTGAAGATAAAAATGTACAATTAAATTCTTCTATATCCACTACCAAAAGAGACATTACCACACCAATAACAACGGTACCAATCATAACTCCCGCTGCTCCCACTTCATCAATACCAATTTTGAACCCAACTTCAACCCCAGAAACAACATCCCCGGCAGCAACAACCCCGAGTTTGACTCCGCCCACCACGACGACCCCTGTATCCACCGGAGCAAGCTGGTGTGTAGCTAGCCAAAGTGCATCACATACCGCGTTACAAGTTGCTTTGGACTATGCTTGTGGGTATGGTGCTGATTGCTCAGTAATTCAGCCCGGTGGAGGTTGTTTCAATCCCAACACCCTTAGAGACCATGCTTCTTATGCATTCAATTCATTTTATCAGAAGAATCCGATTCCAAGTAGCTGCAATTTTGGAGGAGCTGCTGTTAGTACCAGCACTAACCCCAGTGAGTATCTTTATTATTGTTCCATATATACTACTGCACAGTTACAGTTACACCACTAGACCATCACTTTGTTTATTTGTTAATTGGACATCTTTACTATGATTTTAGGTAGCGGTACATGCCAATATCAATCCACCAGGTGACGCTCTCCAGCACTGCTTTTGTTTTAATTTATTGACTTCTTGTACAACAAGCAATTAAGAACCAAATTGTGACAAGCTTTAATGGGAATTTGTTGCAGCACAAGTTCATCAATCTTAAACACAACAAATTCTAATGGGGCAACAGTATATGGTGCTGTTCCTAATCCACCGAGCCCCACTGCATCTCTTGCACTTGCAGCAGCCAAGCTTCATAGCATGTCAATTTTCTTTCCTGCGCCATGTTTCCTAATGCTGCAGCTGGTCTAAATTCTAGCTACCACTAGAATTAAAAATATACATGGAAGCTGTATTCACTTTTTTGAATGAATCAAACTTCAAGTCATGCAATTACCTTTAGTGTTTCTTTTTCTTTCCCTCTTTTTTTATTTTTTTATTATTATTTTTTTGGGGATATGCTGATTGACTAAGCACATACGAACTTGGTTCAATTTTGGGTTGCTGTTGTAGAGTTGTATGTACATGGGGGGTAGTGTCATTAGTGATGGAGAGAGATCACAAGGGCAATGAAAGCAAAATGGCGAGTTTTTGTACTGGTAGAAATCATGGTTAATTTTCTTGTTTGTAGAACTCCGAGGCATATTAATATTTGTCTATGGATCAATTTGTTTATTTATTTTATTTTATAATTTCAATCATAATACTATTGATATATTACAATCATAAATCTTTTGTGATTAATTAATATCATTTTTATCAAGGTTTCTTCCATTGAAGAGCAAACTACTCTAATGATTGGAAAACTAAACTCTTTCTAACATTACTTTTGAGTGTGATTTTGTCAAGGTTTAGTTTTCATATTAGTGTTTAGAGAGAAAACTACTTCTATTTAAAAAGAATTCGAGTCCTAGTAAAACGGGACTTGAACTCACTCCCTCGTTCATCTAAAAGGCCCAGTGTGGGATAGATCAATTATTTCATTTGTTTTCAGCTATTTTGTTAGTGATGACGGCAAAAATAAGTAGCATGGCTATTTTGGGCCTGGACTCCAACCATCAAGTACCGACAACCAATTCTTTCATTTTCAAATGTCGGGTTTCCTGGTTGGATCTGGCCCAAATGAGAAGCCCATTTCAGTGTGCGGCCCATCAGCCACAGGTCATCTCATGATTGATCTCATATATATATATATATATATATATATATATGAAACGGAAAATATTCACTGTCCACCTGTTTTTTTCAACTTTTTTTAAAATACAAAATTTTTTTTGTTGAAATCTACCTAAAATTATATTTTATTTTACTTTTCCACTTCTGTTTGGAATCCGTTAAGAAAACTAACGGAAACTTAAAAAAATGACCATTTTATCCTCCAAAACAAAAACTATAATTCCACCCTAAAAATTACCAAAAATAATTAGATTTAATCTAATTATTTTTTTCCATTGGTCAATAAAGAAATTAATTCCACAACCATCAAATGCATGGTTTTTTTTTTAAAATATGTCTGTAATTAGAATGCTAAATTATAACAGTAGTATTAAAAATAGTCAAATCTCACAAACCATCAATTGAATTTAAGATAAGTAGAGTTTTATTATTCATTGAGTTATAATCTCTAGTAGTTAAGATTTTTTTGTACTTCATTAACGTACCAATAATGATATTCATAATGAAATCTTATTATTTTTGGCATTTTTAAGGTGAAATTATAATTTTGTTTTGGGGGGTAAAATGATTATTTTTTTTCAGTTTCCGTTAGTTTTATTAACGAGTTCCAAAAAAATATGAAAAAGTGAAACAAAATGTAACTTTAGGTAGATTTCAGTAAAAAAAAATTGTGTATTTTTAAAAAAATAAGAAAAAAATAGATAAACGGTGGATATTTTTCCTATATAAAATAAAGAAATGAGGTGACAGAATGTTAGATATGTACAAAAGTATCTCACTGTTACATTCTATGTTTTATATATGGTATCTATTTGAACATGCGCAAAAAAAGATGTATGTACTAAATTAAGGTGATAATTCCTTTTAGCAAGATTATAAAATTTTATAATTAGTCAACATCGCAAGGATGCAGTGACACATTTGTTTGTTTAACAAATAATTAATACATCACCATGTAAGATCGAACGATTAGATGTCAAGAATTCCTTCGAGAACGAAAAGTACAAGCGATAGTTAATATTCTAAAGAGCGGATGCCGACAAAGAATGATCCAAGCTCCATTGCTATTTGTCTGTCTGACCACATAAGAAAGTTGCGTTGATCCACCATGTGATCTATTCTTGTACATTATCATATATGTGTACGTACATTTCAGTAAGCCAATTGAATGGCTGTGATGGCCTTATCCATCACACAACATGTTATTTCAATAAGCCCATGAATGGCTGTGATGACCTTATCCATCATACACATGGGGTTGTCCACAATAACCCCATGTATTTAAATACAGACTTTGTATTTCTTTCATCACTGACGATTGAGGTGATCGCTGAGTCATCCAGCTCAAATGAACCAGGTATCAATATGTACGTACCTGTTTTTTTTTATTCTTAATTTGTCAAAATCATGATAATCTTGCTATGGATAGATCTCGTTACCCGATTTTAACATGTTAACCCTTTGTACCAATGGGCCTTTGTTTCAGTGGAAGAATCTTTGCATTTATAATAATGAGTGCAATGGTTCGAGCTTTTATAAAAATATTTATGAAGCTTATTTATAATCCGTCCTTAATTATCAAATAATTGAGTGGAGCCAGTCTATTCTTCATAAAATGTGAGTGGAGTGGACAGCTCTCGAATATTTGAGAGGATTTGAAGAATTTAGACATAGTTTCAGAGAAGTACATGCCACGAAAAAAATCACAATTATAGAATCTGTTTGTAAATATTAATTATAATACCTACAGTCCTATATAACAGTATTAAAAAAAAAATATGTTAACCCTTTGCACGTCGTGTAGGCCACATCATTTAACACTCAAGACAAATACAACATTATTCGAACTCTCTTACTATTATTATTATTATTATCATTGTGTATGATGCACTTAAGATAACATTTCACTGTTTGCAACCACTCAAAATAACATTTTGTTTTATCAAAATGGCAGCTTCATCACATATCGAGCTTCTCTGGACCATTAATAATATTTCCTCTCTTAATTTAGTAATTGCTTTTCACATTTTTGCAGCACACCTTTGTCATGTATGGAGGACCCCCACCTCTTCCGACCCCTCTTGGCCCCGACCGCCGCCACCTCCTCCTCCGCCGACGCCGCCGGCACCGCCTGTGCCGATGAAAACGATGCCGATTACCACAGCATCAACCATTTGTCTTCAAACACTTCCATTACCTTCCGGCTACTTGCAGTCATTGTCGTAGGAGTAATCTCCATATGGGCAAACCGTGAAGCATCAAAAGGCTTCGATATAACAATCATCAATGAAGCTAAAGACTCTCCGGCGGGCAGACGCTTCGAGCTCTTCTACATATCAAACGACAAGGCCACAAGAATACTCCTCAACACAAGCTCCTTTGCTGAAAACATTCTTTATCCCAATACCAATTTTTCTCTGGACAGCAAGAAGCAAGTTCAGCATGTCACTCTCCGGCTGACCACGAACACGACACAGAGAATATTGGTCTCCGTGGACACAAGCAACGAAAGCAACGATGATTTTGTGATTAATCTAAGTTCATCGGCAATGGGCGATACTAATATTGCTAATGCCAACCACGCAATTGTCTCGGCGTTGCAACGTGGCATGGCTAGGATATGGCTCTGGGACGGCGAGTCTAGGGCTCCCCCGTCGCTGATACAAGGCTTGGTCGAGTACATAAGCATGTTAGCTGGATTTGGGGTTGCCAAAAATTACGTGGGTGGTGAGTTGCCGGAATTTGGTCACATTTGTTGGGACAGTAAGGACCCTGGGGTTACGGCAAGATTCTTGGAATTTTGTGAGGTGAATCATAAGGGTTTCATCCAACGGCTTAACCAAGGTATGAGGCAGAGATGGGATAATCGGACGGTGGATGATGCGTTAGGGATGGAAGCTAAGTATTTATGTGATTCTTATAAAAAGTTGTCATAATTTTTTTTTCCACTTTTAAATAAATTGAATGATAGATTGAGCTTCCAAGTTGCATTCGGTGCTCTTGATAAAAACATGTAGACATAACACATACATTGATTTTTGGGGACAGGTTCTTTTATTTTGAGCTGGCAGTATGTGGGACATTTTGCTCTGTCCACGTGACAATTTTTTTTAATGGGTGAGTAGGAAGAGATAAGAAGTTTTGTATAGTATTTTAGATTAGACCATGTTCTCTGAATCTCTGGTGATATTATGAATATATGCATGATTTATGCTAAAAATATATTGTCAACACTTTTGGTGATTGATATTTTTTTTTCTTTTACCATAATATATGTCACCCACTAATCTTATTTACATTTTGTAAAATATGATAGACAGTTCCCCACATCTGGAGAAAAAATTATGTTGGGTGGTGAAGGAACAACAGATTTCATATGGAACCCGCAGTAGGTTTTATATTGAGAACCACAAAAATTTAATATAAATAAATGGTGAGTTTCTTAGTGGGGAATCACTTTATCTTGACAAAATTTTAATGATTGGTCCTTCCACCTTAGCCTGCTGAGGTGGTAGGATGGCTCATACGATTCTTTCTCGATCGCATTATAGAGCTAATGAGTTTCAATGAGTTATGTCTGAGTGCCAAAGTGTCTTTTGCATTACGACGACTAGTGCTTGAAGCTTTGAAAGTTAAGAAGTCGAAGGAGAAATCTGCCATTTGAAAACATGAAGGATTTGGATCAACTTCAAGTGCGAGTACTCAACGATCGAAGATTCAAGAACATGCTTGCTCTAAGTTCATCAAGGATAAAATTAATGCTCACTAACAAGACAAATAAGTCCGGTCGTCCTCTGAAAACGACAAGCACCATGAAGCCGTTGGATAAGATAAATTATAGTTATGTCTTTGGATTAAACAATCACTTTCGACCCAAAGATTATCAATAACCTCAGTTGAGTTTAATTGCCCACACCTTCTTCTTTCGATGCGAATTTAGTTTGTGTCTATACTCTATATATATAAAATCTTCAATTCAAGATTTTAAAATGAAAAAAAAAAATTTAAATCGTGTGATTTTAAAATTTTCTTAAACTTTATGGGAACTTCAAAATTTCATGTCAGAAAACTGTTATATAATACATACATGAACTAAAGGAAATGAGAGGACGTAAAAAAACATATAGAAAAAGGTGAGAGAGACATAATATATATATATATATATATAACGCAGGAGATGGAAAAATCAAATCATTGAAAACAGGAGGAGCCTACAAAACCAGCGGTATTTATAAATCATGGGGTTGCCTTGCCCTGCCTCTCTTCAACAACGCACAGAGAATTGGTTTTCATCGCAAGAGACCCCTCAATTTGCATTTATCTCAACATTAAATTCAGTTGCAAGCAGGAATTTCTAACCGTCCATGACAGCTTGCATGATATTTACTTATAGCATGCATGCTGCACGTATCTCAAGGCAATTTTAAAACCAAAAAAAAAACTGTAATTTAAAACTTTTTTTCTCTCTCTCTCTCTCTCTCTCTCTTTCTCTCTTTCTCTCTTTCATTCTTTTGTTTTGGATAATGGGGGTCTGTGCTTCGTGAGTGATCAGTCACCAAAAATTAAAGAAGATAGAATGAAATCATTAACTGAAGTCAAATCCATCGCTCTCTAACTGAAGCAAAACTCAAGATATTAATGTCTTCATAACCTATTTATTTTCTTGAATCAATTTCAGATATATATATATATATTAATGTCTCAATCTTGTCCGCTAAATGTAGATGGAAACATTTGAACGTAAGTGTAAACAATAGTAATTTGAATACAACATTTTATTTTTTTTATTTGAAGTCAAGACTCGAGGCTTGGGAAAATCGCATCTTACCATTAGAGTGAGACCACCTTAGCTCCAATATAAAAATTTATACTTAAAATATATAACTGGAAATCATACATATGTCATTCTGCAATAAGAATTGTAACATTTAACATTTAAATAGACCTCTAACGTATTACAAGGACCTTATAGGGAAAAGAATTATTGCTGCTTCAAAAGGCCGTAATTTCATGATATGGGATGGGTAGGTTAAGTAGCTAGGTTTTTGGTCGCTGGTCACCATTGACAAACCCTTCATTTCCAGCTAACATCAAGTACTTGTCCCTTCTTGTAAGATTAGTGCACTCAAACCCTAATGCATCAGCCAGCTGCCTTTGTATGTAATTTGCCACCTCATGACTTGATCTCCCTCCTGAACATGTGAGCTCTTTGGGCAATTTCCCAAGTATCTGAATATGGTAGCTTGGTCTAGGGTTCATCAAAAAGAAAATGGGATCCAAGCATTTTAGTCCACTGGCGGTGGTCCCATAGAACATGCTCACATGTGTGTTCATTGCCACAGGGACTATGTCATCAGCTAGCTCAGCAAACAATGAGCTAAACCTCAACAAATAGGGCTCCCTGCATGTGGTTCCTTCCGGGCAAACAACCAAGTCACCTTCACTTAGCAATTTTCGCATGGTGTCTCCATCTTTCTTTCTGTCTCTTGTCAATCTGACGGTTCTGATTGGGGCTATAATCTCAGACATTTTGCTTAGGCTATATGTAACTGCAGTCAAAGGCTTAGCTAAGGATTTGCTGAGGAAAACAGGGTCCAAAAGTGTTCTATGTGAGCAAACGTAGAGGACCCCTTTTGAATAACTTGATGATGATGGGCTTTCGCCTTTAAGTCTTATCTCTATACCACTCATTGCGCCCAATAAGATGGCTAGTTTGCATGGAAGCATGATGCCAACAGAGAGTCTGAAAATGGCTAGAATGATTCCAACTGGTAGCCACATGAACATTGAAAGAGTTGCTAATGGAGTGGGCAAGAAAGCTAGCCTTCCATCATGAAAGATGAGAGGCTTTGGATATTTGTTTCTTGGCATTATTGTATTTGCACTGCTTTTACTCTCTTCCTTGTTCACCACATAAGCTTCCTGTAATAATATTGATTAGTCAGCTTAAATACAATTATGTTGTACACAGTAATTAATCTGTTTACTAATCATAACTCAAATGGGAAAATTTCTAAATGAAGGTCTAAGATATATTGAAGCCAAACAGGAATTGGCAGGATGGTGGTTACCCAAAATTGTAAAAAGAAAATGAATAATGGTTTTTCTATAAATATGACAAAATTTCTCAAAATTGCTCTATGCGCTTCAAAAATAAATTGCCAATATAAGGAAAAAGAATAATTACCTTGCACTGAGAGATGAAGAGTTGGTCATGGAAACTTGAACTTCCGAGGCCAAGTTCAGGCTTCTGGTCACCAAAATAATTGATAAGAGCTGTGTGTTTTACAAGCAAACCAGAGCCAGAAACTAAACCAGTAAAATATTGACCAGAAGTTTGCAATTCAGTCCCTACAACACCATCAACTCTCAAATATTCTTTCAAGAATCCCTCGACCATGACTCTAGGAACACCTGTGAACACAAATCTAGACCCAGCTGAGGCTAAAACTTCATAGACCTCAGCATTGAGATTCTCAAGGTAGAATTTAGGCAAAACCGCCCTACTCACATTCTCCATGTCCCTCGTTTTAAGCCCACAAAAGGTTATGAAAATCATGACTCTTAGTTTACACTCATAGTCCAAGACCCACAAGAAAAGACAAGACAAAAGCAAACACAATGCTCGCAAAATGCCGCCACCTTCAAAGGCAACAAGCATGAAATAAGGGAAAAAAGATTGGGACCTTAACAAGACTCCATGCATGTCACAAACCACAGTGTCAAAGCCTCTATTTTCTAAATCACACTTTGTAACACTAGGAAAAAGAGGATTTTGCTGTGACTGTGACTGTTGGGATGATTTGCCATATGGGTTCCTTAAAAGGAAACCATAGCTTCTCATCTTTCTTGCAGCTTTGTAGCACGAATTTGCCAGAATCTTGTACCAGAGCAAGTCTGCTACTAGCCTCAGTACTACATTAGGAAGCACCATGGCTAATGCTTTTGCTTTTGCTTTTGCTTCTACTTATGCAACGATGTCAAGAGACAAAAACACAAGAGAAAAGAAGATAAATTCTGCTTAGGAGCTTTGTGGAGAACTGAAGAAGGTGCAAGAGAAGCAGAAAATATTTATAAGACTCGGATTACAAGGCGGTCTAGTGGCAAGTTGACCAATGCGTTTGGTTAGCCACATACCGCTGGCATTAATAACACTGTCAAAAACTTTCTTTTCTTCCCCTTGTTTTCGTTAATTCTTTCATATTATTCAAACAAGAAGTGCAATATGAACATTCACGCACATGAGCACATCCACACATGACGCTACAGAGTTTTATTTTTTCTTAGCTTAGCAACGTTTTTTTAGTTAGGTGGGATTGTTGGTGACCGCCATTAAAAGTTTTCATCCTTTGGTCATTGTTTTGAAATTTTTATTATTTTTCACACTCCTCAACAATTTTCATTTTAGGCATTGGAATGTGTATACAACTTTTTTGGGACATCAATTTTTCAATCCAAAGGACCAGTCCCAAGTTAGATAGCCCATACCATCCGAAAATTTTTGACTTTTTTTTTTAAACAATATTTTAAAATTGCTATATACTGGTCAAAATCGTATCAGCAAAATTACGGCTGCTATTTAGGTGATTGACTTTGTGTTCACTATGAACATGCGATGTGTTGACTTCAATTTATTGTAATCTCATATCTCGCTAATTACGACAGCATTTGCTTTTAATTAAATAATTAATTAAGATCCCAATTAGTTGGTAGTTGTCTAAGGACGATCGAGAGATGCTTTTAGTTGCCATAAAAGCAAAGAATTTCGACCGACGTGATGTGGTATTATTGCTAAAAAGGAACATAGGATAGTATATATTATTTTGAACCAAAGAAATTAATCAATGAAATTGCATGTTCTTGAATATAATTTTACGTTTTGTTGATTTGGTAGTTGAGATCATGCAAGTCTCGCTGAGGGTTTGGTTTGGTGAACGTTCAATCATTTGATACTACTGTTAGATTATCACGCATAGTGTCTGCGTGAAACATTATTAGAGGAGATTTAAAGTTTACGGCGCATGATCATGCAGTAATGTTACTATTCTAAAGTAATGATAGGTGAAATATGTCATCTAATGCCAGAAACTCGTTAGTTGAATCATGCAATGTATGCGCAAGCTAGGCATGCATTTAGTTTCCCATGGTATTTTGTCCAGTGTCGCGGCATTGCAAATATTTTTGCAGAGCTTTAACTTTCTGCCTCGCCCACCTGTTGAACAAAGCATAACACTTATAAATGGAGGTGGGGAAGGGAAAACAATTAAAGTTGTACGACTCTTAGCCGGTGTGGATTCATTCTCTTTAGGGTTTTGATTTTTCTAAATCTTATTAGGGGTGTACCATATATTTGCAATAACACATGTTCAAGCAAATATTAGGCACATCTAATCTGAACTGCACTATTTCTTTCTTTTTTTTTTATTTTGTTGATCCTTTTACTAAAACAAAATTTCATGTAATAAAGCTTTGACTTAGTGGTAGATTTGTGCTCTCAACAAGGTTTGTGTGAGTGAAAATATATATTTCTCTCAAATATTAATAAGGGCATAATTTCAAGCTAGTCTCAATCGACCTTTGGATTATTTTATGAATTTATTTATGTGTTTAGTTATTAGTATTTTTTTTTTGTAATGTCAATAGATTAATCAATCCAAAAAAAAAATTGTGCTCGGTATATATCACGATTCATATTACATTTACTGACATTTAAGGGTTTGACTACAGTATCCTAAAGGTTGTACCATACTGTCTAGAAACAATCCAATGGATAAAGAATTAACATAATAAAATATGATGGTATTGAAGTATGGGGGGTACAATACTTACTTGCCAACTCACAAACCCACTCATTATGGGTAATCTTGCAAGTTACGGGCATGTTTGGTATTTCAAACTGAAATCCACTGTAAATTATGGGTGAGTTTGGTATTGAGATAAAAAAAAAATTTATCGGACACCCGCGCAAGTATCTGCGAACCCGTATTCTTTATTTTAATTATTTGTATTTTTAATTTTAATGACAAAAATTACATTAAAAAATTAATCATAGATATATATAAGTTAAAGTTCTTAATTCCTAAACTTAACCTTTCTCGCCGCTATTGAGACACACACATAGACACACAAAAGCTTTTAATGACCGGAAATTTATAATTTTCAAGTTTAATATTACTAATATTTTTATTTTTATTGATTGATTTTGTTTGTTTTATTTCAATGACTTGAACCTAATGATTACTTGGTAAAGTTGTGTTTTAATTTCTTTAATAAATTGTTAACAGTAGTTGTACAAAATTTACTTGTTAATATTGTTGATAATACTTGTATATTGATTAAAACATAGAGTAAGACATTGATCGATAATTAGTGATGATGATTTGTCTACAACATAAATAATTTGTGTTAGATTAATAAATTTTATGTATTTATTTTAATGTTGAAATTTTAATTTCTTATTAAATTGATCAAATTTAGAATTGAGTATCATATGTATATTTTTTTAGCTATTGTTATAAGTTTATATTTTGAATTATATAATTTAATTTTTATGTATTATTAAAAGTATTTTTTAATATTTGTGATTTTAAATGACAAAATGCACAAAAAATTATGTATGCGGAATACTAGTGGGTATGGTAATTAATAAAACCCGCAACAGATAGATTTTATTAAAAAATAAAAATAAAAATATACTACAAGTTACAGGATATTTGATAATTTAAATTTTTTATGGGTGTAAATTTAGTAACGATAATCATTTAATTTACAAACAAATTTTGCTTTTCTCTATAGACTGGAGAAGAGTACATCTATTTAAAAAAAGAAAAAAGAAAAAAGAAAAATTAATTTGAATACCGTCCATGGATTAGTTGAATAGCACTGTACAAGTTGGCGGTGAGACCGTGAGACCAGCATCATTAATTTGCTTTTCAAATACCATGTACATAGAATGGGAATAGGCTAACCAAACCTATCTCATACTATTCTGAAAATTTGTCATTTACTTACCGAGTGGAGCTATCATCACACCTCGAATTTCCTTTAAAAAAAAAAAAAAACTCCTTTTCTAATTTCTACCACACCCCCAAAATTAAATGAACGAATGCAAAATATTTTTGAAACCCAATTTAACTAAAAAATCAACTCTATTCTTCTTCTTCTCCAAAAAAAGAAAAAAAAAACTCTTTTTCTCTCTCTTGTTTAATTTGTCTGTTATGAAATTTGAAATCTTAACAAAAGAAAGAAAAAAAATAAATTTTATCTCTCTTTCTATTGATTTCTCATGCCAGTTAACAAGCCCAAATTTTCAATTACAATTTTTTTTCAAGAAATTAGAGGAATGCCAATAGTTTCACTCTACAACAATTAAATATTTAATTATTTAATTATTTTCCCCACCCCGATTTTATCGGTGTTATGTTTTCTTCATTAGGTGGCCGAGTGGTGAAAGGTAAAAGCTAAGATTGTAATTGCTCACAATTGGCATATTCGACTAATGGCGGCATCTCTTGTAGAATCTTTGTTGAGATTTGGCATCAATAAATTAAAAAATAATTGTTCTAAAATGGCGCTTGGGAAAAAGTATATTACGCCACCTTCCGCAAACTTTCCGAGAAAAATTGAGAACATGAGATAGAATATGGATGAAAAGAATAGAAAAAAATCAACATCGAATTTATCATGATCCTAACATTCTGAAAAAAAATGTTTGGACTCTTATAAGATGCTCTATTTCTAAATAGGTCACATCATGGCTGCCTTCACTATATGTATAAGTTTTAGTAGCGATTAAGTTATAGAACACCTACGTTACGTTAATCGTAACGTACATCCACACACAGCAACAATATTTATGTTGGGATCCGCTACTATTGTTGTGTGTAGCATACGTTACGATTAACGTAGCGTAGCATTGGCCTTAAGTTATTAAGTTATATTATTTTGAAGTATGGGGGGTACAATAGTTACTTGCCAACTCACAAACCCGCTCATTATGAGTAATCTTGCAAGTTACGGGCATGTTTGGTATCTCAAACTGAAATCCACTGTAAATTATGGGTGAGTTTGGTATTGAGATAAAAAAATTTATCGGACACCCGCGCAAGTATCCGCGAACCCGTATTCTTTATTTTAATTATTTGTATTTTCAATTTTAATAACAAAAATTACATTAAAAAATTAATCATAGATATATATAGGTTAAAGTTCTTAATTCCTAAACTTAACCTTTCTCACCGCTATTGAGACACACACGCAGACACACAAAAGCTTTTAATGACCGGAAATTTATAATTTTCAAGTTTAATATTACTAATATTTTATTTTAATTGATTGATTTTGTTTGTTTTATTTCAATGACTTGAACTTAATGATTACTTGGTAAAGTTGTGTTTTAATTTCTTTAATAAATTGTTAACAATAGTTGTACAAAATTTACTTGTTAATATTGTTGATAATACTTGTATATTGATTAAAAGATAGAGTAAGGCATTGATCGATAATTAGCAATTATGATTTGTCTACAACATAAATATTTTGTGTTAGATTAATATATTTTGTATATTTATTTTAACGTTGAAATTTTAATTTCTTATTGTATTGATTAAATTTAGAATTGAGCATCGTATGTCTATTTTTTTTTTTGCTATTGTTATAAGTTTATAGTTTGAATTATACAATTTAATTTTTATGTATTATTAAAAGTATTTTTTAATATTTATGATTTTAAATAACAAAATCCACAAAAAAATTTGTCTGCGGAGTACAAGTGGGTATGGTAATTGATAAAACCCGCAACAGATAGATTTTATTAAAAAAATATAAATATAAATCTACTACAAGTTGCAAGTGTGTTTGATAATTTAAATTTAAATTTTTTATGGATACAAATTTAGTAACGGTAAAACTGCATAAAGTGGTGCCCATTGTCATCTCTAATAATGGTTGTACAGCCACTGCCGACGTTTAAAATTACGAATATAATCATTTAATTTACAAACAAATTTTGGGGACATCTATAGACTGGAGAAGAGTACATCTATTAAATAATAATAATAATAAATAAATAACATTGAAGTTGATTGAATGAGACCGTGAGACCAGCATAATTAATTTGCTTTTCAAATACCATGTACATAGAATAGGCTAACCAAATCTATCTCATACTGAGTAGTGGAGCTATCATCACACCTCGAATTTCCCTTTTTTTTTTAAAAAAAAAAAAAAAAAAACTCCTTTTCTACAGCACCCCCAAAATAAATTGATCGAATGCAAAATAATTTTGAAACCCAATTTAATTAAAAAATCAACTCTATTCTTTTTCTTCTTAAAAAAAAAACTCTTTCTCTCTCTTGCTTTAATTTGTCTGTTATGAAATTTGAAATCTTAACAAAAGAAAGAAAAAATAAATTTTATCTCTCTTTCTATTGATTTCTTATGCTAGTTAACAAGCCCAAATTTTTAATTATGATTTTTTAAAAAAAAAAGGAAATTAGAAGAGGGAAATTGAGATTGAAAACTAGAAGTTACAACAAAACTTTTAAGTCCAAAAGAAGAAACTCATGCTGCAATCAAGTAGTAATCGCTGGGCACCAGTGGCAATAGGTATAATAAAGAGCTGCTTTTCTTTTATGGCGAGTATAATCTTCTCATTATTAGTACAAATTTGAAGATAATTTGTTAAAAAACAAGTGAATTTATTTATTCTTCGTTAAAGCAATAAGATTGAGAAAGTTGATGTCATAGCCAAATTATAAAAAAAAAAAAAGGAAAGAGACGAGGGTAATTTTGAAATTAGCTTAGAATTTTTTAAAAGCGATGCATATATATATCAAAATTTTTTTCAAGAAATTAGAGGGATGCCAATAGTTTCGGGAAATTTATAAAAATGGCTATAAAATTTTAGTGTTTTTCAACTTTAATCCCCTAAAGTTTTTTCTATCATAACTAGCAAAATACCTTATTTTTTTACTACATTACCCTCATCACTTTCATCAAATTTACAAAGGTATGCCACTTTTTCATTTTTAATTCCAGTACTACTAAACCTTAGCTCAACAACTTAACAAACTTCATTACTCAACAAACTCCATCACTCTCAATAAATTACAAATTCCATCAAACAAACATTGCATAATTGAAGATATAATTATCAATTGAAGAGCTTCTTAAGGTTAGTTTATACTCTTACCATAACCTAAACTTTTAATCTATTGATTTTATCATTTGAGTTCGAAGTTGAAGTGAGTTTTTATTGCAAACGTTGTTATTTTTCATTAACAAAACAATTTGACTTGTTAAAGTAGTTAGTTCGAGTTGAGAAATGAAGATCAATCATTGAAACATCTGAAAAATCGAGCAAAACAAAAGCTTAGAACAAGTGAGACAGGCACCTGTCTCACTTGCCTCTCTCACCAAAATATGTGCGATAGGCAAGTGAGACAGGCGCCTGTCGCACATATAAACCCACTGGTTTTATGTGAGACAGACGTCTGTCTCACTTGTTCCCACTGGTTTTATGTGAGACAGGCACATGTCTCACTGTCTGTCTCACTAAATTTCAGCTATTTTTTGAAAGCCATAACTTTGGGCTAATGTGTCCATTTTAGGTGTATAATATATCGTTTCGAAGCTTACGATGAGACGAATCAAATCCAAAATTGTATACTTCATTTTCTCCACATAAATGTACTGCATATTCATTTTACTAGGTTTTGTAGTGTGTAATCTTATCTCTTTTGTTTTTTTTTAATTTTTAGGTTTAATGGATTCCGTTGTACTTCAATCATGTTACAACGGTTGGTGGGAGACGTTAGCAGATGGTCGTACGTAGTACGTGAATGTGAAGAATACATCATTTTTAGTTTGGAAAGATTGTACGTTTGAGCAATTTCTGGCAAGGGTGTATGAAATTTTACAGATAAATCCTAATGAATATAGTTTGACGATGAAAACAACTTTGAGATCTAGTAACACAATGACTTTGCCGTTCAATACATTATTAATGCTTTCATATATTGTTTCCCATGACAAACGATCCCACAGACAACTTCGAAAGTAATCTATGTCATCTACCACATTAAGCAAATTGAAATTGATTTGACAATAATCTTTTCTTCCGTTTAGTACTTTATCAGCAAAGCAAAACATGGCGATTTTTAACGCATCGATGTCATCCATAGTCTTGAAGTCTAAGTTCATAAATCTTTATTCGAACTGGCCAAGATTTATATCGCGATTCCTGCCTCCAAAATACTTCTTAAGTAGCCTATGCATTGTTTTATGCTTCGTCAGGACGACATCTTCGCCATAGCAAAGTCTCGTTACTAGGCACCACTCTCTAATCGATAGCTGTATCAAATGGTCGCCAACTTGAAACCATAACTCTTTTTTTTTTTCATTTCCAGCGCCATGAGACACTTGCCGAAGCAATATATTGTGCACAATTACGCCACTGAACGGATAGTTTCGGCACTGTAGGAAATGCCCAAATATATTTTCTTTGAACAGTTGCAACGGTTGCTTTGTTAATTTTTCCCGAATGGCATTAACAACGACATCTAATTTGCACATACTCGTGATACGCCCGGGAAAGTGATCAACATAAGGTATCTTCATCATTCCCGATTTTTTCCTCGATCCGGGTGGGTTATGCAATGCTATTTTTTATTTGCTCATTTATCTGGTACAAGTTAAAAGTATTACATGTTAATAAATTATGAAAAAAGCAAAAAAAAAAAAGATGATGTTGTCGCACCAAGAGGTGCTGCCTCATGGTGCGACGGGGTTCCTGTCGCACCAAGAGGTAGCACCAAGTGCGCTGTCTCTTGGTGCGACGGGGTGCCTGTCGCACCAAGAGGCAGCACCAAGCGCGCCTGGATGGGCATACCGCGCGCATCTCGCGTGCGACAGGCAAGGCCTCGCGCGCGGGATGTACCACGACCTTACCTGTCACTTCCATTTCTCTTTCCTTCCCTTTCCCACATGCATCTCACCCACCATCGCCATTAAACACCAATAACAGCCCAAATACTCAATCCATCACCAACGCAGCAACAACAACAACAACAACGGGTTTTCAATAACTCACTTAAGGTTTTCAATTTTTGTCTTTGATTTTGGAGATCTCCGAAGATTTTCAACATGATTTAGCTTGTTTCAGCCGCTGCCGATCTACGCCGCTGACGATGTATACGGGATTCCGGTGATGAGATTTTGGTGAGAGGGGGAGGAATTTGGCTTGAGAGAAACGTGAGAATGATGAGGTAATTTCGTCCACAATTTGGTGATTTGGCTAATGTTTATAGAAAAAATTTGGGGGGGTTAAAGTTGAAAAACGCATAAATTTTATGGCTATTTTTGTAAATTTTCCAATAGTTCCACTCTACAACAATTAAATATTTAAATGTTTTCCCCACCCCCATTTTATCGGTGTTATGTTTTCTTCGTTAGGTGGCCGAGTGGAGAAAGCGAAAGCTAAGATTGTAATTGCTAACAATGGGCATATTCCACTATTTTATTGGATGGCATGCAGCTCAATCTTTAATGGCGGCATCTCTTGTAGAATCTTTGTTGAGGTTTGGCATCAATCAATTGGAAAATAATTGTTCTAAAATGGCGCTTGGGAAAAAGTATATTACGCTACCTTCCGCAAACTTTTCGAGAAAAATTGAGAACATGAGATAGAATATGGATGAAAAGAATAGAAAAAAAAATCAACATCGAATTTTTATCATCAGCCTAACATTCTGAAAAATATGGGAAAATTTATAAAAAAAACCATAAAACTTTTACTATTTTCACAATTAACCCTCTAAAGTTTTTTCTATCAACATTAGCCAAACATACGCTTTTCTCCCCAAATTACCATTGTGTTTGCTAGCCAACCTGTCGCACATAGTTTGATGCGACAGACACCTGTCGCACGAAGCTAAGTGCGACAGGCACCTGTCGCACCAAGCTATAAATATCCAAAAAGTAAGAGTTTTTGACCAAAGCCCTGTTGTCACGCCAAGGTCAATGGAACAGAAGCAGGGATCCTTGCACTGGAGCTGCCATCGATGATTCCATTGTCTTCGATAACCTCGATTACAATCCCTTCATCAAATGCGACTGCTCTTCCCAAAATGGCACCGTGTGCCATATTACCCAGTTGTAAGTTTTTTTTTAAATTTTATGGGGACACACTTGTAAGAATTGTTTGATCATATCTGTATATATTTCTTTTCATGCTTGCTTATTATTATTTTTTCTTTCTTTTTGAAACTTTCGTTTACAGGAAAGTTTATGCGCTGAATGTGGTTGGTGTGATACCAGATGAACTATGGAATCTGACTTCCCTCTTCAATCTGTATGTTTTCATTTTTTTTCCCTTAAGTGCAGACATCACATATTTTAAAATGCAAATTCGAGAGTAATATTGATTCGCATGGCTGACCTTGAATAATTTGACAATTTGACAATTTTCCACCTTATAACAGGAACCTGGGCCAGAATATTGGTGGGAGAATAGGAAATAGAAATTTAGGGTTTTTGACCTAACCTTTAATTTTAACTTTTGACCGGATCTAAGTAAGTGTTGGCTGCCGAGAATGACTCCGGGAAGCCGCCGGTGACGAGTGAATAAGTTGGGAGTGAATTCGGCGGGGAGAGAGAGAGAGAGAGAGAGAGAGAGAGAGAGAGAGAGAGAGAGAGAGAGAGAGAGAGAGAGAGAGAGAGAGAGAGAGAGAGAGAGAGAGAGAGAGAGAGAGAGAGAGAGAGAGAGAGAGAGAGAGAGAGAGAGAGAGAGAGAGAGAGAGAGAGAGAGAGAGAGAGAGAGAGAGAGAGAGAGAGAGAGAGAGAGAGAGAGAGAGAGAGAGAGAGAGAGAGAGAGAGAGAGAGAGAGAGAGAGAGAGAGAGAGAGAGAGAGAGAGAGAGAGAGAGAGAGAGAGAGAGAGAGAGAGAGAGGAAGGGGAGGAAGAGGAGGAAGGAGAGGGAGAGTTATGGGACAAGTATTTTCGGTACTAGGGATGATTATTGGCTAATGTTGACAGAAAAAAAATTGAGGGGTTAATTGTGAAAATAACAAAAAATTTTAGATTATTTATGTAAATTTTCCAAAAATATGCTTGGACTCTTATAGGATGCTCGATTTCTAAATAGGTCACATAATGGCCGCCTTCACCATATGTATAAGTTGTAGCAGCGATTAAGTTATTAAGTTATATTATTTTTTTAAGTAATTTTTTATAATTCTTTAATTATTCGACGGAAAACAATAAAATCATAAAAAAAAATTTATTTATGAGTTGATGTAAATTAATTTAAAAAAATTGCGGTCTACGCATTTATTATCGACCTCTGTTTATGTTCTCTCCGTTGAAGAAAGAAACGGGCATGGGAAATGCTTGTCGATCAAGCATGGAAAATGCTTGTAATCATTTAAATATGATAAACATTAACCACTATGTACACATTTAAATATTGTCAAGGACATGATGCATATAAAAAAAATTAATGGTAATAAAAAATTTACACAATCAATTAGAATTTTTTTTAATTAGCAAAATTAATCAGAATAAACCCCTCGTCTAAAGTGTTTATCCAATTTTAACTTTTTAGGAAGGCATATGTAACATGTTTAAATTTAAATTGATTTAAAAGGGTTCTCTTTTTCCCCAAAAAAAAAATTACATTATTACAATAAAAAAAATAAAAAACATAGTTATAGAATGCATTAGAAATCCAATCCAACATCTGTACACTAATTAATGGGTTGCATTTGAATGGGATTATTTCATGAACTTTGGTACGAAAAAAATTATATGAAAAAACTTTGGAGTGGAGTTTGGAAGAAGAAAAGAAATTATGGGACTCTTGATTCTTGAATGTTGAAAAATCTACAATGTTCAAACTTTGAAGTCAAATGTCAGTCAAACGAGTTCAAGTTTCTAACCCGGGCGTCGCGCTTACGCACAACTGAGTTATTAAAATAAAAAAAAAGAGTATAAAATGCGGAGGCGTTCTCTCTGAAACCCTCACTCATTCATTCATTCTCGCCACTGCACAAAAAAGAATGGAGGACAAAAGAGACATAAAGGCAAAGAAGTCACAGAAGAAGAAGCAAGTTCATTTGTTCTATTGTGTGGAGTGCGAAGAGCTTGCGCGTAAAGTCGCAGCTCAATCCGACCTCATTACTCTTCAGTCCATTAACTGGAGGTTTTTAATTCTGAATTCTCTCTTTTCTCTGTTTCTATCAACTTATGTGTGTGTGTGTGTGTGTGTGTTTTTTTTTTTTTTCAATTTTCTTTGTGTTTCTCTTGCTTTGTTTAGCTTCTCTGCCATGAATTTGATGTGGGGTTTTTTTAATTTTCTCTTTTCTCTTGGCGATTGCTGCTTCACTTGTGAGATTTTTTAAAAATTATTTAATAAAGAAAAAAAGGAATTGTTAATTCATCCTAGTTGAAGTTGTGTTTAAGTTTTAATACAGAGGAATTTTGTAGTGTTATGATCGATGGTTTATTTCTCATAAAACTCACCCAACACAATTATTGTATTTGTGATTTCAGCTCATAACATATCCACCGCATAGCATAGAAAAATCAATTGTCAGTTTTGTCTTTCGATAGGGGCTTTGCAGCTCTCTTAGGAAATATGGAAACTAAACCATGTTTGAAAAATCCCAAAATTTTCAAGAATTTTTTTTTTTTAATGATTTCATAGCATGCGCTTTAAGTGCATTGTATAGCTGTGGTGTTGACCAATGTGAATGTTTTTGTGTTTGAGGTAGAATGGTAATTTTCTGTGCTATGGATGTATCAGGAACTTTGCTGACGGGTGGCCAAATCTTTATATAAATAGTGCACATGATATTCGAGGTCAGCATGTGGCCTTTCTTGCATCTTTCAGCTCCCCGGGAGTTATCTTTGAACAGATATCTGTCATATATGCACTCCCGAGGCTGTTTGTTGCTTCCTTCACGCTGGTATTGCCTTTCTTTCCAACTGGCTCCTTTGAGCGAATGGAAGAAGAAGGGGATGTAGCAACTGCATTTACCATGGCGAGGATATTGTCAAATATTCCCACTTCAAGAGGTGGCCCAACTAGTTTAGTCATCTATGACATACATGCTTTGCAGGTGAAACTACCTGCAATCAGAACTATTAAACTATGTTTTGATTTTTGCTATGATATGTCCCTTCAATATTTGGATCGGTTGTTTTTCTTTACCGAAGTTTCTGCTAACTTAAACATTTAGGGTATTATACACCAATATGATGTTGCAGAGTATCTAGTTGTAGATTCTTCGGCTCAATGTTTCCTTGTTAGGGGTGTCAAAAAAGCCCGCCTGGACCGGACCCGGCTAATCCGGTCCGGGCAAAACCCAGACCGCATGCACATAAAAACCGGACCCGGGTTTGAAATTCTCAAACCCGGACATTTCCGGGCCCGGGCCCGGGTTCAATACCAAAAACCCGGAACCCGGACCGGACCTGGTTTTTTAATAAATTTAAAAATATATATAGTTCAATTTT
Organism: Citrus medica; assembly: GCA_002013955.2. Classification (NCBI taxonomy): domain Eukaryota; kingdom Viridiplantae; phylum Streptophyta; class Magnoliopsida; order Sapindales; family Rutaceae; genus Citrus; species Citrus medica. The sequence continues at coordinate 444,001 of MKYO02030513.1, read as the reverse complement.
CTTTGTGTTTCTCTTGCTTTGTTTAGCTTCTCTGCCATGAATTTGATGTGGGGTTTTTTTAATTTTCTCTTTTCTCTTGGCGATTGCTGCTTCACTTGTGAGATTTTTTAAAAATTATTTAATAAAGAAAAAAAGGAATTGTTAATTCATCCTAGTTGAAGTTGTGTTTAAGTTTTAATACAGAGGAATTTTGTAGTGTTATGATCGATGGTTTATTTCTCATAAAACTCACCCAACACAATTATTGTATTTGTGATTTCAGCTCATAACATATCCACCGCATAGCATAGAAAAATCAATTGTCAGTTTTGTCTTTCGATAGGGGCTTTGCAGCTCTCTTAGGAAATATGGAAACTAAACCATGTTTGAAAAATCCCAAAATTTTCAAGAATTTTTTTTTTTTAATGATTTCATAGCATGCGCTTTAAGTGCATTGTATAGCTGTGGTGTTGACCAATGTGAATGTTTTTGTGTTTGAGGTAGAATGGTAATTTTCTGTGCTATGGATGTATCAGGAACTTTGCTGACGGGTGGCCAAATCTTTATATAAATAGTGCACATGATATTCGAGGTCAGCATGTGGCCTTTCTTGCATCTTTCAGCTCCCCGGGAGTTATCTTTGAACAGATATCTGTCATATATGCACTCCCGAGGCTGTTTGTTGCTTCCTTCACGCTGGTATTGCCTTTCTTTCCAACTGGCTCCTTTGAGCGAATGGAAGAAGAAGGGGATGTAGCAACTGCATTTACCATGGCGAGGATATTGTCAAATATTCCCACTTCAAGAGGTGGCCCAACTAGTTTAGTCATCTATGACATACATGCTTTGCAGGTGAAACTACCTGCAATCAGAACTATTAAACTATGTTTTGATTTTTGCTATGATATGTCCCTTCAATATTTGGATCGGTTGTTTTTCTTTACCGAAGTTTCTGCTAACTTAAACATTTAGGGTATTATACACCAATATGATGTTGCAGAGTATCTAGTTGTAGATTCTTCGGCTCAATGTTTCCTTGTTAGGGGTGTCAAAAAAGCCCGCCTGGACCGGACCCGGCTAATCCGGTCCGGGCAAAACCCAGACCGCATGCACATAAAAACCGGACCCGGGTTTGAAATTCTCAAACCCGGACATTTCCGGGCCCGGGCCCGGGTTCAATACCAAAAACCCGGAACCCGGACCGGACCTGGTTTTTTAATAAATTTAAAAATATATATAGAAATATATAATTATGAATTTATGATATGTTGGATGTTATTTAAATTTATTGTGTGATTATTGTGTTGTTGAATTTAATTTATTTATTTTATATATAGATTGAATGAGTTTAAGTTATAAATTGGATGAATTTAGGTATTAGAAAGTAGATTGAAATAATTTTAATTTATCATTTGTGCAAAATATGCATTGTTAGTGTGTTATATATTTGTATTTGACTATTTTCTTTTTTAAAGTTTGAGATTGAATGAGTTTATTTGATTATTTTCTTTTTTTAAATTTGAATTGTTAGAGAAATAAAAGAAAAAATTGAAGTTATCACATGCGGGTTTAGAAAGCCCGGATCAAAACCCGGACCCGGAAGGTGCCGGGCTCAAGCCCAGACCGGACCCGGAAAAACCGGGTTTTAACCCGGATCCGGTCTTGTATTTCTCTCATCCGGTCCGGTCCCGGGCAACACCAAAACCCGGACCGGACCCGGATTTTGCCAAGCCTATTCCTTGTACTCATTGGCCATCCAAAGTGTTTTTGACGGGGAGTAGACAGTCTGAAGGCACTTTACATTGATTGCACATGGCTTGAATCCTCTTATTCATGAATAAATTGTGTAGATTTGTGAATGATCATTTTTCTTTACTTGTTTTCCTTCTTGACACTTGTGATGAATAAGCTCGTTAACATTAAAAATATCCATATCTATCTTCAACAACTTTTACCTTTGAAAGATGGCTCTGTTTATCCATGACATGTTTTCTTAAGTACCAGCTGCATGTTTGTTTTTAGAAGGCCATATTTTTATTTGCCAGTTCTCCTTGTGTAGGAAAGATTTTATTTCAGTGACCATGTCTTGCCTCTGTTTGAGACGGGGATTCCTCTGTTAAAGCAACGTCTGCACCAGCTCCCTGACGCCAATAATGTGAGTACACAGAAAACATAGTTGCCTGTCCTTGTACACTATATTGTTATTCTGAGTAATGTTTCTGATCATTCTTCTTATTATTGAGGCGTTATCATTGTCTGCATATTGATATTGTTGTTTTATTCGAGACTTCATTGAAGGCTTTTGCACTGCACTGTCACTACTATATTTGCTAGCCCATAATCTCTCCAATTTACTTTCAGATAGTTATTGCATTTCCGGATGATGGAGCCTGGAAGCGGTTCCACAAGATGCTGGATCATTTCCCTACGGTTGGTTTCAATTCTTCAATGAATTTAAATAAATGATTTCCCTGTTCCAAGGTTATAAGTTAATAAAACTTCTACTCTAGTTATTGTATAATCTGGATAAGCTGATCCTGTTGAGTGGCAGGTGGTGTGTGCCAAGGTTCGTGAAGGTGATAAGAGGATAGTTAGGATCAAGGAGGGAAATCCTGCTGGTTGTCATGTGGTCATTGTTGATGATTTGGTGCAATCCGGAGGCACCCTCATTGAGTGCCAGGTATTATCTTACCTTCTACCTGCTGTTCTTTTAAAAATGTGTGTTTCAGAGTTTGAGTGGTTTCTGACCTTCTGATTTTTAAAAACTTGATTCTTTGAATAAATAATTATTCCAACCCCAAAAAAAAAGATTTTTGTGGAGTCACTACTCAAACTTCTTCAATAAGCATTTATTATTCATCTAAATTCTTGGCCTCTTGGGCAAAAATAATTAATTTCCTTTCACATTTATAACTTTTTGTCTACATTTTTCCAAATTTATTACAAACTTTTTTTGTTCATCAGATATATTGACTTCACACCAATCTGTAAACAAAAATCATTGATTATGAATTTTTTGTACCCTAATATCTCCCATACCTTAGAATTTGCCAATATGGGCCTTTGTTGGATAATTATTTTGTGGTGCAAGTTGAACTTAAGTTGGACAAGTCTATGGAACCAAATTGCAGATCAGTTAGATCAAGCTTTCTGAAATTTAGCAAAATAGTAGCGGTTACACTGTTCAAATCTGGTAGGGATATGCCTTCCATTTTTCTCTTTAAGCTTCCAGGGCTTTCAGTATCAACTGCTGGTGGGGTAGTTTATCCTGGATTTTGTATTTTCTTGCGTGCCCTTCATTTTTCTAATGATTATTGGGTGTTACTGCAGTTCACTTTCTGAAATAGAAAGAACAACCAAAGAAAAGAATTTTTAATCTTCTCTTTGCGTGGTGAAAGTGGAGAGACTAAAAAGAAGAAAATAAATTTTGATGTTTCGTTGTTCGCGCAATTTAAATTATCTACAAACTGCAAACATGGATCCTTTAACTGACCACTGCTCAAGTATAAATTGACATTTCTGGCAATTACTCAATTTCTTTGCTATGTCTTTTTTTGTTTGAAAATGGCACCTGGATGAATTCACGATATAGGACCTTTGCCGTGTTTCTTTGGACTTAAAAATGAGGAGCACATAGCACGTGCATTGAAATTCAAGAAGTCTTGTCATAATATGGGTGGTTATTGTAATGTTATTTGGTATAAATTTGGAAGCTCAAATAGTTCCCTCATTAGTTAACTAGTTTTCTTCTCGTTATGGTTTCAGAAAGTTCTGGCAGCTCATGGTGCAGCGAAGGTTAGCGCTTATGTCACGCATGGTGTGTTTCCAAAGGGCTCTTGGGAGCGATTCAATCTCAAGAACTGCGGTAATTACCTGTATTCTCTCAACCATATTACCTCTTCAACTTCAGCGTTCTTATTGCATATAATTTTCAGAAAACGTGGAGAATGCTTTTGCCAACTTTTGGATCACGGATTCGTGCCCGCTCACTGTCAAGGCCATAGCAAATAAGGCTCCTTTTGAAGTTTTGAGCCTGGCAGGATCGATTGCTGATGCTCTACAAATCTGATGGATTTTGTTGGCAATGTAACTTCATGAGTACTGCAATTTTCTTATCGGCTAGTTTTATTATTGATATGATATGTATCACAAGACTTTTGTGTGAAATCCCAACTTTTAGTGTGGGGGTGGGGAATAAAAAAATAAAAAAAAATTCATTGCCATCCTTGCGCTTTCCAATGAACCTTTTTGTTTATCAGTCTTCAGTTAGCCCTTGCCTTCGTCGCTGGCAGAATGACTTGAATGTTCCACACCAAATAAGTGAATATCATCAAAACTGCCGCACCAGTTTCAGAATTTTTAAGCAAACGAATAGAAAACAAATTCAATCACCATTGTTGGTTTATGAGAAATCTAATATATTTACGGACATTCAATACAGTAACGTTTTAGAGTAAATCGAACATCTGTACAACCATTAATCTCATTAATTACACTTTTTCTTAGATACCGATAACAATTAACAACACTGTTTATGTATGATGAACCGATCCAGTGTCTGATTATTCTCGCTATACAATTAAGTAATAGACCTCCCACAATATTTACGGACATAAACATCATAATATTTGCAAATTTGACCCAACAAGAGAACTTTGAAAGATTATAATATAAGAGAGATCATCGTGGAATGCGCATATGCCTGCAAAGACTTTTTCACTTCTCAGCAATATGCTGCTCCAAACTTATTCTTCTCATCCGGTTCAATAACAATTTGCTGCTCTAAATGTTAACAAAATGCTCTCTGCCACCTCACTCAGAAGCTCCTTAGTGAATATATGTGAAGTGTCCATAACTGAAAAGAGGACACCGACCACAATGCATGCATAATATACACTTGTACCTTTGGTTTCTCTTCCAACTTTGTACACTTAATTACCTATACAACAGTCAGCACTCCAAGCCACCATATCTTAAGGCCAAGAGTAAAATTTCCAATTTACTGTTAAATCTTCTCTGGCTTCTCATCCGGGTAGCCATTTAAGCTTTCCAAGGAGTCCCCAGAATATGACCCATCTGGCTGACGTATAAATATGTTCAAATTGCTGGAAAGTAAAGCTTCCTGGAAGATCCACAAAAGCATAAAAACAGTTAGCAAAGACTAAACTGAGTCCATACAATATCTTCAAGGGAATCACACATATGGCAAACTTTATTTGGACTCTGATCAGCTCATATGCATGTTCTGCTTGTATTATATCAATCTAATCTCTCCCCTAGGGGTACTTCGGGGTGTTACATTTCCACTTACCCCCACCCCCCCCAAAAAAAAAAACATAATTGGGACTCTCTCCAGTCCTCATCCACTTTCCTTTTTCTCCTTATATTTGGGATCACTACATTCTGATCTATCTCCACCCATTTAACCACATACATGGGATGAACCCCTCATCCCTTTCAATTTCCGCTTTTATCCTTATGCCCCTTTTGTCAGACCACTTCAAAATTAAAGATAGATAAGCTCAAACTGCATAATATTATCATTTCTATTCTTCATCTTACTAAAATTTGGCAGCTAAAAATAAATATAGACCATTAAAAGTTGATATGTTCAGGTAGCAAATCCAAATACATTTTATATTTGAAAATTCAGTTGTGCAATAAAACAATGTCGACAAATAGGTAAATCAAGAATCACCTAAACAATAGCATAATTTGTTTGACGAATTTTCTTTATAAGAATGATATTAATTCAGACCAATGACTGAAAATCCTATTGAATGGTAAGAGTACTTGATTAGAGAACAATACAAAGACAAGTACCAGGGGAAAATTTCAACTCACAAGGCACTACATTCTGTAGTTGCCGAAAAGAAAGAGAACTAAATAAAGTACCTGATCACTGGTTTCTTGGCCCTCAGAGTGGAAGACTATTGGCCGGCATCGTTTATCTTCATTCATCAGGCTAGAATTTTGAAAGTGTGTTACAAGGGCAGCCTGGCCCTGGATTCGGGCATATGCCAAGGACGCAACTTTCTCACTATTGAATTTCTCCCATTTCTTCCCATTAAATGCCTGCAAAGATTTCCATCATATAAGTCCTTAGTTGAGTAAATGGATACCCAAGGTTCTTCACGTCAGCAATATATAGTACAAATCAGTTGCCTGACAATCTGACATCTAACACAGGTAATCTTCTGTTGGATGGCCTTAACAATTTTACCATTTATGAATAGAGAACCAACTTCTCCAGCTTTCAACGCATGAATAATATAAAAGAAAAAGTGAATTAAAAGTACGTGCATCAGCTTTGGAAACAGTGAGGAAGGGGTTGAACTCGTACCTCGTAAAAGGAAATAATGTGCGAAGGAGACACCATGTTGATAAAGGCATACCCCACATTGCACTTATTCTGCATACAAATAGCTTATCAGCAGCAAATCAATCAAAAAATGTTATATAATAACGAGATTATAGAATTTCCCAAAGTTGAGGTACCTTAAAGTCAATTGGCAAGTACAGAAAATCGTAAGTACCCCTGTGATTCTCATCAATGGCAGCCAGCAGCATTTTTGAAGTATACCTTAAAGGAAGACAATAAAAGTAGATATTATCAATAAGCTAACCATCTTCATTTGAAACCAACAAGCACTGCAACATTTTTATAACAATATTCATAAATTTTCTTACTTATTAGGGATGTTTTTGATCATTAAAGTAGTCCTAGTATCCTCCCCACTAATGATTTTGTCCAAATCAAGCTGATACTGCTTTTTGCTATCAACCTGGCTCCCACTATTCTCAACTCGCCTGGTGCGACCACGTTCAGTAAACGCCTCATTGCTAGTTGTTCCTAGTCCCGAGTAAGAACCATTTCCAAAGAAGAGGGGACCATGCCTTGGGAATGACATCATTCTGAGACTAGGTGAACCATTATCAGTCACATTTAACGGAAGGCCAACACCAACACGACCACCAACATTCATCATATAACCTGCATTGTTACGACTTAGACCCATACCCCCTAGCGGAACTGGGTTCGTAAAGGATGTTTCTGGTGACTCAGGGAAAAAGCCGAAATTCCTGTCAAGGGAAACACCAGAGGGAGCTGATCCAACATGATGTTGATGATGTGAACCAATAAAAGATCCATGCCGACTACCATAGGGAAAGCCCTGTCCTTGTCCACTAGACGAAAATGGGTGCCCCACAGAGGATGTTGGCCAGGCAGAAGAGCTGGAATGATCAGAATAAGGAGGGGGGCTTCCCCATAAAAACTGAGGACCTGATAAAGTTCCAACACCAGAAGAATTTGAATTTGATTCACCAAAAGGAGATTTAGGGCCAGGACTTGCACTTAATTTCTGTTCAGGAAAGGATTGAGAATGCTGATAGGCTGCTCCTTGCAGTGATGCAGAGTTAGAAAACATGTGGTTTGTTTGATTAGCCCTTCCTTGGTCCTTACCAATTGGAGCAATCTTTCCAGTGTTAGATAGATGAGGTGGTAGAATCGAAGCCAACCCGGGCAAGTGATTACTGTTTACGGGAGTGGGTGTTGCCAAACCCGTGGACTTACTAAAAGCATGCAAAGGATTACTATTTATAGGACTGAGTGTTCCCAAACCCGGAGACTTACTAAAAGCATGCAAAGGATTGCGTTCAACTGGGCTACCAAACTGTGCCCAGGTACCTGTCATCGATGTGCCACTATTTAGCTAATAATAGAAAGAAAAAAACATTTCCAAAAGGAGTTGATAAACTTTAGTACACATTATTAACTTCTCAGACTACCACCAAAAAAAAGAAAAAAACTATTTACCTGGAGGAGAGTTGGTCACTGGTGAGCCTACTTGATGCCGAAAACCTCGGGCTTCATCTTGTTCCAGCTCTTGATTTAATTGTTGCATCAGGCTGACCATAAACAAGTACCTCGACATTATTAATTTTCTATTTTACAGATGATTCACGACATATAATATAAGTTAAGAAATTCAACAAAACATGATTCAAGAAGGAATATCAACAAAAGAAATTATAAATCATAAAATATGTACATAACATTCAGAGACCGTAGAAGATCAGATCCGGTTATTTTACAAAGAATAGCTATCATTTATGGATAGATTTACTTGAAAAAGTAAAAAAAAAAAAAAAACTGTTAGCAGATTTACATTTGCCGGAAGAATATTATTAAAAAAAAAAATCACCAACGAACAGCAGGTCCAAAAGTGTTACATAAACATAACAAAAACTGCATCTTTTCATTTCTATTTAAAAAACTGAAAGGCTTCCCTGTTCCACTCAAGTGATCTACAATTCACTTGTATCTCACTTAAATAATGGCATTCATTTAACTAGGAATTTCATAAGAAATTGCACTCACAAGTTAGAAAGGTACAGGTATCTTATATTCTCGACTACTGATGATTTAACTGGAAATTTAACTCTGGCAGATGAAGATGGAAGCTGCAACTGGTGTCAGAGGGCAGGTCCGATAATATATGAATGTTCGATAATCTTGCAGTTATCATCAACAACTAATGAGGAAACAAGTAATTTAAGAAGAATAAACAAAGCCACAAACACTATTAATGAAGCTACTGCTGTGCTTTGATTACCAAAAGGAAATTTTGGAAATCTTTTGAGAAAATGTGGAACCAAGATATCCACTCAGAAATCAACATGCAACACCCTTTGTCAATCAATAACCAACTTGGATTGCATGATCCACAAAATGTTTAAACCACTAAACCCACGCTGCACGGTATAGGGGATAGATTAATGCATGTTGATTTTACAAACCATACTTAATCAGCAAATTGATACTTACTTTCGACGTGCTCCACCAGGGCGACTAGGTTCAAGCTTTATGCGTTTCCCATTTATATCACTCCTATTTAATGCTCTGAGAGCCGCCTCAGCAGCTCTCACATCATAAAACTCTATGAATTTATGATGTCGCTTATGAGGTGTTTCCCTGATCTGCATTTGTACACAGAAACTTACATATTAGGTAAACAATTAGCATAGCGTTCAGGGTACAATTATAAGGATGAGTCAAAGATAAATATATATTGGCAAACAAGCACCTCTTTGACCTCCCCGTAAGCCCCAAAAATTTGACGAAGGTCATCATTTGAAACAGAAGCATCCAAATTGAACACCACAAGGGTCCCTTGATTTACATCCTTTTCTGATGGATTATCCTGGAATTTAGCCAGAAAAATAATTCATGAATAAGTACAGGATGGAATTAACGTCCACATAAAATCATATAACAAGCTATCCTGAACCAAACCTTGGGAATGGAAAAATGAATATCCAGCTTCCTTCGTCGTAAGGGCTTATTTTGTAATGCACGCATTGCAGTCCGAGCTGCTCGGATATCATAGTAAGATATCATCACAAAACCCCTATGCTTGCATGCAGTGTATAAAGTTCTGATATCCCCATATTGCTACAAAGAAAATAAGCATTCAATCAATGATTGTAGAAACTATCAAATTGAGTTCAAAGTCATTTTCACCATGATAAATGGCAGAACAAATTAGAAATAACAGCAGAGAATCACAATAATACACTTCTTCAACCAGACCCAAAAACAGCAATTACAGAAAAAAAAAAAAACAAAAACAAAACAAAACAAAAGGGTTCAGCACTTAAAAGCAAATCATTAAAAGACTTCAATGCACATGGAAACAGGATGTAAATTCAACAGAATACATATATTACCCAAAATTCACTCACATACAGGAAACAAGTCATTCAATCATAACAAGAAAAACACAGAAAATGAACATCTCTTTTTCAATAACATTAAATAATATGTGATCTCTTATTCATTTCCTTTTCATAACTTGATAATATTATTTTATCTGGTATATGGAGAAAAACATGAGATAACCTTTTCATTAAGCCTTTGATACATTCTTTCTTCCAGGAAAGATGTTAAAATGTCCATAGCAAGTCAAATACATGTCAGGTATACATCTATTATTTGAAAAATAACCAAAATTTCAGAAGTAACATGATCAGCAAAGACATTAATCACACAGATACTAATGCCAAAGTGGACATAAAGGTTTTGTAAAAGGAAATAAAAACAATATGACATACCTCAAAGAGTGATCTCAATTCCAAGTCCTCAACATTACTATTGATATTTCGCACAAACAGTGTTCTTGAAGGATGCTCCCCGTATGGATGTTCCCCAGCAACTGTTCCCACACCATTTGAGATAGGATAGTGAGCAATGCCAGTGCCAGCAATCCCGTCAGATATGTTCAGTTTTGACACTCCAATACTAAGGCTCTCATGGGGCTCAAATTCCAACTCCATTCCTCCGCCACTGTCAAATAGATCATCTTCCAAATCCTCCAGTTGGCTAGGCAACCCCCTTAGGTCAAAATCATCTACTAAGCCAGCAAGAAGATCATTTTCATCATCAGGAAGCAAGCTTCCAATTGTTTCAACACCAGCAAGTGGACCATTGCTCTCATTTTCCAGGTCAATTTTGTTTAAAGTTGGTGAGCTATCATCAACAGATTGATCATGGTGTTCTGAATCAGCAAAGTTCACTGCATGTTGGCAAAAGAAGGCCTAAGATGTTAATTTTAAGTAATAGAAATCTACTATATCTTGTAAGAAGAGCTCACGCATACACTTCTCATGAGGAAGGACAGGCAGTGAACTAGAAAACAAGCTTGCATCATTCGATGCATTATTTGCTTCTGTTCCAAATGAGATTCCCCACGCACCACTTCCCACTTTCTTAGGGATGGTCAATGATGGAATATTAGATGAGCCTACAAAAATATTGATCCAAAGACCACTCAGAATATGACATCAGCAACTACACTAGAAACATAAGAATAAATGTTTGTCTTGGCTTTCATCAGATTGACAGACAGAGATATAGAAAGCACCTTTAGAATGGCCCGAAACAGAATCCCCTGATTGTTGTTCCATAAATTGCTCACAGCAGCAAAAGTACCTGGGAGCTAAGCTATTAACAAATTTTCAATTTGTTTATTGTTATGGAGCTGCCTTAACATCATCAAATAGCCATTCATAAAGAGATGCACAGATATAAATCTATAAGAATTGAAGATTAAATCAAAAACAGTACATTAAGCAAAGAAAAGAAAGACGATATAACTATTTAATTAATCTATAGGAATTTACTTAATTTAAGTGCATTCACTAAATTCTTCAGAAATGATCAAAGTGACTGCAAACATGGTCCAAGAGCTCAATTATCTACCACAAAAATGTCAGGCTGAACCAAATACCTCAAGCACAGGACAATTACAATTGAGCTTCCATGATTTCTTCCCTTACTATCACGCTGGAAAACTATTTCGTTAATCAGTTGCCCACATTTCTACTGTTTTTCATTAGTAAAAGCTCTTGTGAAATTCATTAGTAATCAACTTAAGTACAAACACAATTACAATTTGTTCAGTGAGAAAATTCAGCTCCATGAACATTACAATCAAAAGTAATTAGCAATTATGAAACAACATTCACTTGAGCCTATTAAATACTCATTTCTCTATACACAATTGAGCAAAGCAAATTCTCAAGATCAGGTACGAAATCACAAACTTCAACAACCTAATAATACATCCAAAACTCCGCGACACATCAAAAAATAAAACAGAATTAGCAACAGTCCGCACAAAGTCAACACACACATGAAGGACAAAAAAAATAAACGTAAAAAACTCAGAAGTGGATAATAATCATATCAATAATTAGACCCCAAAAACAAAAAACCCCAACTTGTTCTTCAAAAAAAAAAAAAAGCCTCATTTAGCCATCAAGTCAAGCACAAACACAAACTCTAAACTCAAAATTTCACTATTTCAGTAACAGTTACTTGAATTCCTAATAAACAAAACAACTGATCACATACGAAAATTACGAAGAAGCGTAAAAGGAAGAAAGAAAGAAAGAGAGAGAAAAGACGGTACCTGTTTGGAGAGAGAGAAAATAAATGAATTAAAGAGAGTCCATTAAAGATGATGATGATGATGGTGATGTGTTTCAGAGAATTCAAACAAAGTTTTTGTCTTGATCAGGATTATGTATATATATTTATATATATATTTTTTATATATTAATAAACCGAAGAGTTAGAGAGAGAGAGAGAGAGTTTCGTAGAAGCAGAGATATTTCTTTCTTATACTCTTCTACTTCCTCCACTCTCGCCGAGAAACTAGACAGAAAAGAAAATTAAAAAAAAAAAAAAGGAAAATGAAAGAGAAAAAGGAGGAAAGAAAAATATCTCACAGAGATAAAATGATTGGAGGGAAGCAAGGACTAGTTACCACTAAAGCTTATATAACACCACACTACAGAACTCTACATCGACACAAATTATTGAACGATGAATTAATTCTCTCTTCCCTCTCAAAATTCCACTGTATTTGAATTCTGCTTGGCGTCCGTTGACAAGGAGGTGAGGTGGGGTGAGACTAAGATTCAACCAATTAGTTAACATTCGAGTTTGGGTTAATTACGGGATTGCCATCGGGAGTGAAGCCCTGGATGGCAGGAGTGCGGTTGCGGTGACAGTGGCAGAATGTGATTGGTGGGAAGAATTGATGGGGTTTTTTTGTTCACTTTGAGTTGCTGCAACCAAAGAGGTACTGACGCGTAGGATACGTTAAATGAGATTGAGTGCAGAGGAATTTGTGGAACTGTGGCTGATGACGTGCTGTTGCGTCGGCAGAAGCGATTGGGATTCACCTGCTAAACCGTGTGGCGGCCTTCAGGGAATAAATGTCACAAATCAGATTTCGACACGTTTGTGTTAAGTCACACGAGGCGAGGAGAATCTGAGTTTGGGTGAATTTTGGTCATATCATAAAATTCACTTTCCAACCAGCAAAGTGTCGTCTTCCTCCTTAAGTGATTTAATTGAGTTTATTTTTTTGTTTGAGTCACAAAAAATTTATTTTTATTGAGAGAATATGTACTTTTCAATTCGAATAAAGATTTTTAATCTGAATTATAATACAAATTTAAATGTGTCTCCTACAATTGAAACCCAACTTAAAATACGTCGTGCTCAAAAAAAAAAAATCACTTTCCACTTAGACAGCCCGCGACGATTTAAGGTTTTACATCATGGGATGCACAGAAGAGTTGTGTTTAGTTTGTAAAACTATAAAGTAGTGAATACTGAATAATGAATTTGATCTTACGTTTGATTTGCATTATTTTTTGAGAAATTTACAGTAATAACTATAAAAATTTTACTTTTTTTCATCTTAACCCCCCAAAAATATTTCTATCAACATTAGCCATAAAACAACTTTTGAGTCCAAAATATCCCTCCCTCATCTCTCCCCTAACTCCCCCTTTCACTCATCTCTCCCAAACCGATCCAACTCCCATCATCGGCGGCGGATCCATCTCTCACCGGCATCCGATCTCTGATCTACGATCTACAACCTTTAAGATAAGCTAGGTTAGTCATTTTTCTTATTTTCATTAATTTAAAATGAGATTTTAGAATAATAATAGTTATAACTTGATAATAATGGTGGTGGTAGTGATGTTTGTGGTGGTTGGTGGTGTTTGTGAGTATTTTGGGGGTGGGGAGGGAGGGGGCAGGGCGCGCGCGTAGGGATGACAATTGTACTCGCAAACCCGCCCAAACCCACCTGCCAAAACCCGCCCGTTGCGGGTAATTTTATCCGTTGCGGGCGGGTTTAGTATTATAAATTAAAACCCGCACATGGATGCGGGTGGGTTTGGTATTAACCTTATATCCGGTGAATACCCGCATGGATATCCACCAAACCCGAAATATTTTTTTTTCAAATATTTTTAATTTAATTTAAATATAAAAATGTATTAAAAAATGTCATTAATCAAATTACCAAATAGACAAAGGCTCAAAGTTGTGTATGTGTGTATGTGTGTATGTGGTCCATCTCTTATTCTAAAGTCATAACCTAAAGAAAACTAATGGCATTTCCCTTCGAATTAGTATTTGAAAATATTAATCTTAATTATTATTATAGGCATTGTGTTGGATGGGTGCTTATGGTGGTGAATGAAATGAATATCTTCTCTTGGATCTGGTTTTAAATGATAATATGAAATGTAATTATTATTTTTAGATACTAGTTTGTGTTTTTTAAATAAATTTGTGTAATTTATACTTAAATTTGAGAATTTGTATTGAATTGATGTGGAAATTTCAATTTTTCATTGACATTGTTTAAATATAAAATTGAGTATGCTATATGGAATTTGAGGTTATTATTATAAATTTATATATTAAATATTTTTTATTTTAAATACGGAAACCCACAAAAAATCTGTCGGATACCATTGCGGGTTTGGTAATTGTTAAAACCCGCTGCGGATGGGTTTTTAAAAAAAAATTAAAACCCGCTGCGGGTTGCGGGTGGGTTTGGTAATTTAAATTTTGTGCGGGTTTGGGTTTGGTAATGGCAAACCCGCTGCGGTCGGTGCCCATTGCCATCCCTACGCGCGCGCGCCCATGCCGCTGTCGCACAAAAAATGACAGTGTCTTTGTTTACGAGTCTTTTTTTTCCTGTAAATGTAATGTAATAATTTTATAAATATTACAGATACATGACGAAATCAGAATCACCGGATATCGAAGTAGGCAAGATGTATTTTCGTTATACCGATCACTTTCCTGGTCGAATTTCGAGCATGTGTAAGTTATCTTCGATCGTAAAAGCCATCGAGGAAAAATTAACAAAGCAGCAGTTGAGTATGTTCAAAAAAGATATATTTAGGCATTTCTTGGAGTGTCGAAGTTTTCCATTTAGTGAAGTAATTTTGCACAATCTTTTACTGAGGAAAGTGGCCCATGAAGAAGATAGCCGTGAGGATCAGTTATGGTTTCAAATTGGTGAGCATTTGATTCGCTTGTCAATTGTCGAATGGTGCTTAGTTACCGGACTTTCATTTGGTGTTGATACCAATCAATAAAATGATGAAATGGAGCAGAGGCTACGGAATACGTATTTTGGTGGTGTCATCGTAAGATTAATGTGAACCAATTCGATGCAATATTTAAGGAGTTGAAATTCGAGAAAATGGACGATATGGACGCATTAAAGATTGCGCTGTTTTATTTTGCGGACAGAGTACTAAATGCAAGAAAAAATCACTGTCAAATCAATTTCGATTGGCATGACCAAGTTAATGATATACAGTCCTTCCGAAAGCGTCCATGGGGTCTATTGTCATGGGAAATGATTGATGAGAGTCTTGACAATGCATTGTTCGAGAAAGACGAGAAATTTAAGAAGACTCGGTTGAAAAATTCAGATCATAACATTGAAAAATACAACGTTTACGGCTTTACGTCTGGGGTTATGGTGCGTTTTTTTGTTTATTAATAAGTTTTATAGTATTAAATATTTGATAGTTGTTTTATTTGATTTTTCGCTTTGGTTGTTGTAGGCTTGGATTTACGAAGCAATCGGAGGGTTGCCATCAACATGGGTCGTCAAAACGAAGAATAAGATTCCCCACATTCTGCAATAAAAGCCCATGGCGTCTTCGAGAATCAACTTTGCGGAGGTTTATTCGTTCTTCAACGACGAATCTCATATTGTAAGTAATATGTATTACTTATTTTTTTAACTTTACTAAATTTAAGTTATGTATACTTACTTAAAATTTTCAATTGAATTTATGGCAGGGGGACGTTTTACAAACTCTTGAGCCAAATTCAAAGGAGAGTAGCAGCAAATATTGGCTCTCTGTAAAGGATTACTTGCCAAGCATTCCAGACTGGGTTCATAAGGTCGGTATACTCTAAGAACTAATAAATTTTTAATCGAAATTTTTTACTTTTCATTTAGTAATTTTAAATGATACTTGGTGCAGCACCAACCCTCAACCAACGCGATGCCGTCGGTTACAAGGCAATCAGACGAGCATGACAATCATGATGACATACCAAACCCAATACCAAAGCAGCGTCATGACACTTATGAGGATGAGGTGGTTGTTGATGACCACCAGCAGCAAACAGACAACTCTGATGACGCACGTGATTCTGAGGTTATAAATAATATACGATATATTTTTTTCCGTTATAAATTATTAATTTTTTATTGTTATTCTAAAGTTTTATTTTTTATTTTGTAATAGTCGATGACAAAGCAGTTTAATGATTACATACAACGACGGCTGGATAAGATTGATCGTAACATGTATGAAATAAAGTCAGAATTAAAAGATTTTAAAGAAACTATTGTAGGCTTCATCGACACATTTTCTAAAAGTCCAAATAAGGATTCTCCCACTGCACGCTCGTATGCGGTGAGCAAATTTAAATTTAATAATTATGGTCGTTTAACTTTTAATTTGATAGTTGTTTAATATGTTCTTCTTGGCGAATGGACAGACCCCGGATGATTATGGAGTGTATACTGACGTAGGCAATGAAAATTTGTCTACGCCCACGTCATTGTATAGTTTCTACAGGGATGTTAGTGGGGAGACCGTGCAGGTGTTCACTGAGGTGCCTCCGGGCATTAGTGTTGTGCAAATTTTAATGAACTCGCAAGCGTACAAATCTATTGTAGTATAGATCAATAGTGACGAGTGTCGATCCCACGAGGAGGTGGATTTTAATTGTGGATAGAATTAATTTTGTAAATGGGTGGTTGGATTTGTAGTGGAAGTGATTCAAATTATCCTAAAAATTGGAATTGAAATGGCGAGAAGAAATT